>CM027837.1:51204113-51733684 GCA_016097545.1 Eucalyptus victrix | reverse complement strand
ATGGAGAAAATTATGCGGACCTTGTGTGTGTCATGGTGACTTTAAATTGTAAAATTATAATACTTGTTCCTTCGCCCTTACCCAGATCTCGCAAAACATCATTAAGGGAGCAAACAAACATCAACAAATGCTAAAAAGACGAACTTCTCCATAATGAACAGAGTTTCTTTTGATTGCATCAATAGATGGTTCGCTAATTTCGACTTGTTCTTAGTGTTCAATACCAAAACCTACCAAATGGTTGTCTCGATTAGAAAAAAAGAACAAAAGAAAGAAAGAACGAAAAAGAAAACAATGAAAAGAAAGACTGACTATCAATTATGTCCCTCATTCACGTCTATGGCCCATTCTTACGTTTACATGTTCACACTTACTTTCAAACTCTATGAGGGTACAAATAGACCTTTGGACCAATGCTCCAAGGCATGAACGTGAAAAGGTTCTATGAGAATTGTCATGACATTCCCGTAGGGGCAACATCAAGTGTCTCGAAGGAAGTTGACTAATTGAAAGGTCCTACTTCTGGAAGAGATAATGTTATTAGTAGCCTATCAAATTTTGTTCATGCTCCATGTCATATTTGAACTTTGAATCGATTCAATTAAATCACTTTTGATTAATGTGAAATATCTTCCACAACTTTCAATCGGTCTAATTAGATCCGTAATATATTTAGTATTTTTTTGCATCCTTTCATTTATTAAATTAAATGAAATATGTCATGAATAACAATTTTATGAAGGTGGTGTTTGAAGGAGAAAATTATGCGGACTTTGTGCATTTGATGGTGACTTTAAATTGTAAAATTGTAATACCCACTCCTTCACCCTCGCCCAGATCTAGCCAAACATCAATAAGGAAGCCAATAGAACATCAACAAAAAGTAAAAAGATGGACTTCTCCATAATGAGTAGAGTCTCTTTTGATTGCATCAATAAACAGTTCGCTAATTTGACCTATTCGTAATGTTCAATACCAGAACCTACCAAATAGTTATCTCAATTAGAAAAAAGAAAAACTGACTATCAAATGATGTCCCTCAACTTTACGTTTTTGTACCTTATGCATTGATCAATGACACAATACCTCTAATATAAATAAATTAAGCATATTTACGAGAAGAAAAAAAATGATTGAGATGTCGAAAGCAGACTGCTCTCTTTATTTCATATAATAATATTTGAATTTTTTCCCATCATTAAGTATTTTGAGGTACTCATTAACATGATCATTAAATTCAGAGTATGGCACTTATGCTTCATAGCAACGCTATCTATGTCTTCAGACCAGAAAAAAAAAAAAAAAAAAACATATCTATGTCAAAATATGAGAAAAAACTTTTAAAAAATTAGAAATATGTTTATTGAGTCATCTTTCAATCTTTTGTGCTAAACGGTCGGAGGTATCGAAATAATAAAAAAGAAAATAAAATTATAAGTCGTTGAATGAGACAAGATTCTTTGGTTTATTCATGTGACCTTGATTTCTACCGGAATTACGGTCCAATCCGTTTGTTTCCAACAGAAATTTTCCAGAGGTACAATGAACTTGGTCATTTCATTAGAACGCACATGACCATAAATGGGAAGAAACTAACCTTGGCATGGGTTGACGTAAGTTAGACCTTTTGCTCATATTATATCCACGGACGTGGGGGCATAACCGTTGAGCTTGTAGTTGCATATAACAAAATTGGAAAAATCACACTAACAATGTCATTCATTTATGTACTATGCTCATTTTTGTGTCACAATTTTTCTACCAGTTGCTATAATAGCATAACTTATAAAAAAGGTCCCCTTGAGTGACTTTGCCAACATATCTCCAACGACAAATTTCCCTTCCTTGAGCTTTTTATTAACAATATCCTCATGTTATCACTGTGCGGATATTTTCCATTTCTGGCCCGCCTTTTTCAAGAAATTAATTGCACTTAATGATAATTTGGACTTCAAATTAAGGTGGACTTAGTGCTTTTGCATCATGGTTGCTTGATGCTGTCGAACTTGGAATCATCCTCTAACGACGATTTTCTATTTTGGATAGACACCAATGACAAGAATCATTACTAACAAGCAAAATTTGGAAAATTGCAACCACCAATAAACGTGATAAAAATTGTTACCCAATTTGCATTTTCACGTGATATCATCCAATTAATTAATTATTGCGGACTTAAAAAATTATGGGATGGAAGTGGCAAAACGAATCCTTGATTCATTTTTGGACTCATGTTGTTCGGATTGTAGGAAAAATGGGTTACTCAAGCTTTCATATAATAGGCTGAGATGGGTTTTAATAGATACAATCTTAACAAATATGATGGGTTTTAATGTGCATGAATCATTTTTTTTTTAATTTTATTCTTACAAATATAAAGGGCTGACAAAAATAAAGTGTCGCCATTGCCGTCAACACCTCGATCCACCGTCACCGATAACTTCACAATGGTGGACATCGGAGGAAAGCAATCTTAGTGGCGGTCCCCTATGTTGGTCACCGTTCTCTCTTTCACCCCGGTCACAATCTCTCTCTCCTTCTCTCCCCCCCCCCCCTCCCAAATCCCCTCCTTGAGCTTTTTATTAACAATATCCTCATGTTATCGCCGTGTGGATATTTTCCATTTGTGGCCAGCCTTTTTCAAGAAATTAATTGCACTCAATGACAATTTGGACTTCAAATTAAGGTGGACTAAGTGCTTTCAAGTCATGGTTGTTTGATGCTGCCAAACTTGGAATCATCCTCCAATGACAATTTTCTATTTTGGATAGACACCAATGACAAGAATCATTTCAGACAAGCAAAATTTTGAAAATTGCAACCACCAATAAAAGTGATAATAATTATTACCGACTTTGCATTTTCACGTGATATCATCAAATTAGTTAATTATTACCGACTTAAAAAATTATGGGATGGAAGTGGCAAAACGAATCCTTGATTCATTTTTGGACTCATTTTGTTCGGATCGTAGGAAAAATGAGTTACTCAAGCTTTCATATAATAGGCTAAGATGGATTATAATAGACACAATCTAATCAAATACGATGGGTTTTAATGTGCATGAATCATTTTTTAATTTTATTCTTATAAATATAAAGGGCCGACAAGAATAAAGTGTCGCCTTTGCTGTCAACACCTCGATCCACTATCACTGATAACTTCATAATGGTGGACATCGGAGGAAAGCGATCTTACTGGCGGTCCCCTATGTTGGTCACCGTTCTCTCTTTCACCCCGGTCACAATCTCTCTCTCCTTCTCTCCCCCTCCCCCCTCCAAAATCCCTTCCTTGAGCTTTTTATCAACAATATCCTCATGTTATCGCCATGTGGATATTTTCCATTTGTGGCCAGCCTTTTTCAAGAAATTAATTGCACTCAATGACAATTTGGACTTCAAATTAAGGTGGACTTAGTGATTTCGAGACATGGTTGTTTGATGTTGCCAAACTTGGAATCATCCTCCAATGACGATTTTCTATTTTGGATAGACACCAATGACAAGAATCATTACAGACAAGCAAAATTTTGAAAATTGCAACCACCAATAAAAGTGATAATAATTATTACTAACTTTGCATTTTCACGTGATATCATCAAATTAATTAATTATTATGGACTTAAAAAATTATGGGATGGAAGTGGCAAAACGAATCCTTGATTCGTTTTGGACTCATTTTGTTCGGATCGTAAGAAAAATGGATTACTCAAGCTTTCATATAATAGCATGAGATGGGTTTTAATAGACACAATCTAATCAAATATGATGGG
Source organism: Eucalyptus victrix (assembly GCA_016097545.1). Lineage (NCBI taxonomy): Eukaryota > Viridiplantae > Streptophyta > Magnoliopsida > Myrtales > Myrtaceae > Eucalyptus > Eucalyptus victrix. The sequence continues at coordinate 51,729,912 of CM027837.1, read as the reverse complement.
TTTTAATGTGCATGAATCATTTTTTTTTAATTTTATTCTTATAAATATAAAGGGCTGACAAAAATAAAGTGTCGCCTTTGCTGTCAACACCTCGATCCACCGTCACCGATAACTTCACAATGGTGGACATCGGAGGAAAGCGATCTTAGTGGCGGTCCCCTATGTTGGTCACTATTCTCTCTTTCACCCCAGTCACAATCTCTCTCTCCTTCTCCCCCCCTCTCCCCCCTCCCAAATCCCTTCCTTGAGCTTTTTATTAACAATATCCTCATGTTATCGCTGTGTGGATATTTTCCATTTGTGGCCAGCCTTTTTCAAGAAATTAATTGCACTCAATGACAATTTGGACTTCAAATTAAGGTGGACTAAGTGCTTTCGAGTCATGGTTGTTTGATGCTGCCAAACTTGGAATCATCCTCCAATGACGATGTTCTATTTTGGATAGACACCAATGACAAGAATCATTACAGACAAGCAAAATTTTGAAAATTGCAACCACCAAAAAAAGTGATAAAAATTATTACCGACTTTGCATTTTCACGTGATATCATCAAATTAATTAATTATTACGGACTTAAAAAATTATGGGATGGAAGTGGCAAAACGAATCCTTGATTCATTTTTGGACTCATTTTGTTCAGATCGTAGGAAAAATGGGTTACTCAAGCTTTCATATAATAGGCTAAGATGGGTTTTAATAGACACAATCTAATCAAATACGATGGGTTTTAATGTGCATGAATCATTTTTTAATTTTATTCTTATAAATATAAAGGGCCGACAAGAATAAAGTGTCGCCTTTGCTGTCAACACCTCGATCCACTGTCACTGATAACTTCATAATGGTGGACATCGGAGGAAAGCGATCTTACTGGCGGTCCCCTATGTTGGTCACCGTTCTCTCTTTCACCCCGGTCACAATCTCTCTCTCCTTCTCTCCCCCCTCCCCCTCCCAAATCCCTTCCTTGAGCTTTTTATCAACAATATCCTCATGTTATCGCCATGTGGATATTTTCCATTTGTGGCCAGCCTTTTTCAAGAAATTAATTGCACTCAATGACAATTTGGACTTCAAATTAAGGTGGACTTAGTGATTTCGAGACATGGTTGTTTGATGTTGCCAAACTTGGAATCATCCTCCAATGACGATTTTCTATTTTGGATAGACACCAATGACAAGAATCATTACAGACAAGCAAAATTTTGAAAATTGCAACCACCCATAAAAGTGATAATAATTATTACTAACTTTGCATTTTCACGTGATATCATCAAATTAATTAATTATTATGGACTTAAAAATTATGGGATGGAAGTGGCAAAACGAATCCTTGATTCGTTTTGGACTCATTTTGTTCGGATCGTAAGAAAAATGGATTACTCAAGCTTTCATATAATAGCATGAGATGGGTTTTAATGTTCATGAATCATTTTTTTAATTTTATTCTGATAAATATAAAGGACTGACGAAAATAAAGTGTCGCCTTTGCCATCAACACCTCGATCCACTGTCACCGATAACTTCACAATGGTGGACATCGGAGGAAAGCGATCTGAGTGGCGGTCCCCTATGTTAGTCACCGTTCTCTCTTTCGCCCTGGTCACAATCCCTCTCTCCTTCTCTCTCCCTCCCCCCCCAATTCCCTTCCTTGAGCTTTTTATTAACAATATCTTCATGTTATCGCTATGCGGATATTTTCCATTTGTGGCCAGCCTTTTTCAAGAAATTAATTGCACTCAAAGACAATTTGGACTTCAAATTAAGGTGGACTTAGTGCTTTCGAGTCATGGTTGTTTGATGCTCCCGAACTTGGAATCATCCTCCAATGACGATTTTCTATTTTGGATAGACACCAATGACAAGAATCATTACAGACAAGCAAAATTTTGAAAATTGCAACCACCAATAAAAGTGATAATAATTATTACGGACTTTGCATTTTCACGTGATATCATCAAATTAATTAATTATTACAGACTTAAAAAATTATGGGATGGAAGTGGCAAAACAAATCCCTAATTCATTTTTGGACTCATTTTGTTCGGATCGTAGGAAAAATGGGTTACTCAAGCTTTCATATGATAGGCCGAGATGGGTTTTAATAGACACAATCTAATCAAATATGATGGGTTTTAATGTGCATGAATCATTTTTTTTAAATTTTATTCTTATAAATATAAAGGGCTGACAAAAAATAAGTGTCGCCTTTGTTGTCAATACCTCGATCCACTGTCACCGATAACTTCACAATGGTGGACATCGGAGGAAAGCAATCTTAGTGGCGGTTCCCTGTGTTGGTCACCGTTCTCTCTTTCACCCCGGTCACAATCTCTCTCTCTCCTTCTCTCCCCCCTCCCCCCCCACCTCCCAAATCCCTTGAGCTTTTTATTAACAATATCCTCATGTTATCGCTGTGTGGATATTTTCCATTTGTGGCCAGCCTTTTTCAAGAAATTAATTGCACACGAGGCATAAAGTCTGCACCAACAGTTTTATAGGAGAAAATTTCATATTTGGAGACCTAGGACATCATCTGTTGCCAACGAGGTAATAAATCCGAAGTCAGAATGTGCCCCACCTCTATATATTCCTTTCAAGGGATCAAAGACTAGACCTAAACAAAGAAAGGAATTTCCACCGGATGAGAAGAAAAAATTGCAGGATTTATTATAAAATTTATTGAAGTAAAATCTACCTTCATAGTGCAACAAGCACAAGGCCACAATAGGCTTGCCGAGTATTTCTGGCTTGTCAAAAAATTCAGCCTCCAGATCAAGTGCTAGAGCATTGATCCTTGCAACTACTTTTGCGACATTTCTGAGTGTGCACATTTACAAATAAGTAAATTACCAAATTGACTACCATCGCTTTGTTTATAGCAACAAATTACACTTAATCTTGCCACGTAGATCATCTAGGCATTAGTCTTGGATCTAAAAGTCAAATGATTTAGAGCTGGAGACCCTATTGACTGTAATATCAGCCATCCCACTGTAAGCAATTAGACACTTGCGTTGAGGCTCTTGGTCAGTGTGATTAATGGTAAATCTTGACGGCTAAAAATAACTGGTTCATATTGTAGCATAGCAGCCTTGGAACAATACCCCAGAAAATTGTTTAATCAGCCGCTACAAATAACCAGAAGAGTTTCACTTTGGCCAACGTAGGATAAGAGCCCAAGAGAGCATATTCAGTTCAAAAGGCAGAGGCAATTTAACTCCCATTGGGCCACCTTAAAAAATACAGGAATTTGGCAATGTCTGATGCATATAGAAGGGGACGATGGTGACTATCGGGTACTGAAAATGCCCAAAATACCCCATCAGAGAAACAGAAGATCTCTGTATTATCTTTTACTTGGATGGAATAAAATTTACATCCGGGAACTAGCAAGAAAAATTAATGCCTATGGCTCTATATCATCACTCACGATGCTTGACAACGAAATTTTCCATCACCTGCCTCCATCTTGGCAATATTTCTACTCAAAATACTACAATGAAACCAAAATAAACATCCACAATCAACAACTGATTTAAGTTGGACAGAAATTACATTAAACAGCAGTTTACCCTCAGAAGGCCTGGGGTTCGGTCCAAAATGAGGCTACTACGCACGAGGATCGTCCTCTGGTACTTCCACTTGTAAGTAGTATCCCTCCTTTAATCTCCTACAAAACGTCAATAAATTCATTACTGCTCGAACAATCTTCAGAAGATGATAAGCAGATAGGTAATTACAAGTTTCATCCAAATCTCTGACTTGAGTTCATGGCCATGTGTTAGCAATTCAAACTCCTAATTCTGTGGCAGTTCTCTCCAAGGATACAACCGAAAACAGGAATAATAAGTAATTGATCTTCCTTTCCTAGGAAATGCTACTCAACCACCACCTGATTACAGCCATCAAAATCACCAGCTATTCATCCATGTCCACTTTAAGCAGTAAAATCTTCAGCAGGATGATCAGAAGAATGTTACTTTTCAGGATTACTGTGAGAGTCTTCTGTCCTGTATTTACGATGATTATGTATAACTGAATCTAAGCAATAAACAAAACAACTAAAAGAGGGTAACTACATAAGTAAGTGTAGAATGCACATGATTGTGGTAGTTCTATGACTGTTGACTTGCTCAAAATTAACCAGGAAAGAATGGTGGAATACCATTGTGTGCTTGTGTGTAAGAGTGTTTGTGATAAAAGGAAGGAAGGGAGGTTCATCAACAAGGCACCAGAAGGATTAAACTGATCAAAATGTACACTTATATAGATGCAAATTGCAGAAAGGAGAGGATATGTGGATGAGGGCACCTCCCTAAGTAATTAAAAGGAAATTGATCCTTGTCACCCCATCTGACAATAATAATCTCTCTAAACTGGCATATCACTGCCTTTGTACAAACAAGAACTATAGTAGCAGCTCAGGGTCAGACAAAGAAGGATTTTTGTCATAAAAATTTACAAGTAGTGGAGTAATATTCTACCCAACATTGGCATGAAGCAATCTTCCAATCATGCATGTGAGGGGAAACAGTGCACATTCCCCAATAAAACAGAAGTAAAGATTAAAAACAAAGTTTTTGCAAGTTATATTTGTAAGCCACGAATCATTAGAATAACAATCCTATCATGATGATCTTTCACCAAAAGCGTTACTCTAAATATGAGATCTCTAACATAATCATCTCAAATTCACAATTATAATGCAGTTGGGCTTTACCCTCTCATAGGTTGCACATATTCCCATGTCGGAGGTTTAGCATACTTGTTCTTGCAAATCTGAATAAGTTCAAAAAGTTTCATGCATTATAACTAGGCATAAAGTCCGCACCAACAGTTTTATAGGAGAAAATTTCATACTTGGAGACCTGGGACATCAGCTGTTGCCAACAAGGTACTAAAACCAAAGTCTGAATGTGCCCCAGCTCCATATATTCCTTTAGAGGGATCTGAGACTAGACCTAAACAAAGAAAGGAATTTCAACCGGATGAGAAGAGAGAATTGCAGGGCTTATTATGAAGTTTATTGAAGTAAAATGTACCTTCAGAGTGCAACAAGAGCAAGGTCACAATAGGCTCACCGAGTATTTCTGGCTTATCAAAAATATCAGCCTCCAGATCAAGTGCTAGAGCAATGATTCTTGCAACTACTTTTGCCACTTTTCTGGGTGTGCACATTTACAAATAAAAAAATTACCAAATTGACTACCATCGCTCTGTTTATAGATCATCTAGGCATTACTCTTGGATCCAAAAGTCAAATGATTTAGAGTTGGAGACCCTGTTGACTGTAATATCAGCCATCCCACTGTAAGCAATTAGACACTTGCGTTGAGGCTCTTGGTCAGTGTGATTAATGGTAAATCTCAACAGCTAAAAATAACTTGTTCATATTGCAGCATAGTAGCTTTGGAACAATACCCCAGAAAATTGTCTAATCAGCCGCTACAAAATGACCAGAATAGTTTTACTTTGGCCAACATAGGACAAGAGTCCAAGAGAGCATATTCAGTTCAGATGTCTGAGGCAATTTAACTCCCACTGGCCACCTTCAAAATTACAAGAACTTGGCAATATCTGATGCATCTATGTCCATTTTAAGAAGCAAAATCTTCAGACACAAACCGTTTATCTGATTTGCAGGGTGGAGGACCTGATCGAACAGAGGAGTGTAGCCTCGGTGCTTCTCGTTCCTCAACGGCTTCATCTTCTCGCTCAAAGGCAGATGGAAGAACCGCCTGCTCTGGACGAACACCTCCTCCGTCAAGTCCTGGGTGACTCCATGATTGATCACGTAAAAAAGCCGGAATCCAAGCACGCCTGAGGCCAACGGATTGGATTCATTCGTCAGCGTCCCCCTCGACTCGAAAAATCTCGGTTTCCTCGGTTTCATGTACCAGAAATCGAACTAAACATAGCGGAAAAAGGCGGGAGAATCGAAGACCTGTTTGAGCAGGGACACCGACCGTCGGATATCGGAGCTCGAGAGGTCGATGAGGTTGAGAGTGGAAGCCGGAACTCCGGCAACGTCGACGGCGTTCGCGTCATCCATGCTCGCCGTCCGTTCGCCTGACGGATTTCGCGGTGATGATGACGACCGACGACGATCGAGGCCGGACGGGAATTTGAGTTGCAGGTGATGGAGGACACGGGACTGAGAAAAAGAAGGGGAAAGACGACGGCGTGGGACGTTTAAAGAATCAGCACAGATATTCGGTGCGGCCATCGGTGACGTCCTCGTTCCCCCATCCTAATGCTTTCTACAAATTTTAAAGCATTTTTGCTGAGTAATTATTCTATTCGATATAAATAATCATTTTAAAAAATATAATTCATTTATTTTCAACAAAATAAACAGCCCTTAAAATTTGAAAAACCTTAAAAATATTTATATTTACATGCATGTTTATTCTTTTTAATTTATTCTTGTGATATTTAATTTTTGAATGGCTAAGAAAAATACAGATTTTAGGAAAGCTGTTCCATTTTCTATTGCTCTTTCAAATTAGCAAGTCCTTATCTCAAATGAAAAGATTTTTGAACGATATGACTGCATGAAGCGTATTAATCACATTCCACCAATCATATGAATTACATGCATGCTCATCCAAGTACAAAAAATGCAAGAATGCCTACACTTTAACTGACGCTTCATGTAATGTAGCAAGCAACTATAAAATGAGTCGATACAAAAAGGGTAGCCATTGGTATTTGCTCCCGTGGTTAAATATCGAAAGTAGTTTAAAAAAAAAGCCTTTTTCCATTTGTTTGAGGGGGACATTTTGAGATGTAACATATGCTTTTAGATATCTATCGTGTATATCCTATATCTAAATCTGTTTACATACATATATAAGAATATTCAATCTTTTAGAAACATCTCAGAAAGATTTTTTGGCAAGTAGAGGCCAACACGGCTAACGTGGCTTACCATCTCGGTAAATGCACTTGCCAATGCTGCTCGTAGTCCCATCCACATGGAAATTTTTGGTCTCTCTTCCTCAGCCCGTTAAATTTTCAATCCTTTGTAGGCTTAGCGACACGCCCACCTCGTCCAGAAATATCTTGTCGAGCACGCAGAAAGTAGCATGTACAGTCCAATCTATGTAACTATCGTGGAAAAGCTGACAGACCCATCCGTTGAATCGCAGGAGAGTCAGCGCTCAGACGTGTGTGGCATTTCCTTTTCATTTCCTTTCTTAAAGTGTGGCATGTACAAACAGCTAATTTAGGGGCAAAATAACGCAGAAGCGGCTGAGCTATTGCCTCCATGCATAAACATAAACAGATTATTGGTTGTATATGATTTAAAAACACCATTGGATGCTCTTCTCTAAGCTCATTATGCCCATTCGTACGAGTTCTCAAAGTATACCCCTACTTCAGGCAAGTGCGGGTTGACAGGCTTCCACTCTTGCTGGCAAACTCTAAGCTCCTTCGCTTCTGTATACGTTTAAATCAGCATGAGTATCATATAATCTTTGGGACAAGTAGGTCTGACACTGGACGGGCAGAAACCTGCAAATTGACGCAATTTTGAACAAACTTAGGATCCCATGCTGGTGTAAATTTGCTAATTTGCACCATGTCTAATAACAAATGGAGTAGCTATTTTATACGCAGCACCCAAATCCCCACGCAAAAGGGATCCAACCCTGTAAAGAGAGCACACGAGCATGTGGTTGATCATTTCAATTCATCAGATATGGGACGGATCAATGCCTAATTCACGAGTAAACATATTTTCCTCATGAAACATGGAGTTAAACTTGATGCAGTCCTCTTAACAGTGCTTGAATGATCCTTGGCTATGCAATATCCACTTCAACATGCATTCAAAGCAGAGAGCCAGCCAAGCACAATGCATAAAGACATTCCAATTGGGGAGGAGAACTAGCTCTTAGGACTGAGAACTGATAAGAGATGAAGTAGAATTGCGGTATATTGTTGATATATAGGAAAGTAACTAATTTGCAGAAGACAACTCACTTCGGAGGATTTTCCTCAGACATACATGTTGGCAAGCACTCAATGAGACAATCATGGTTAGGCTCCAGGAAGGATGCAATCTGCATTTTGTGAGAACATGAGCATAAATAGAATCTTTTTTTAACAGAAATATTAGCAAAAGAAGTCAATAAGAATGGAGAACGTAATGAATGAAAGATGCTAACTAGGGAAGGCAAAACAATTAGGCTTCTTTTGCAAAATCTAATGTGGATCATCCTTGATGATAATCTCAAGTTGAGAAGAATTTCCTAAGAGTATGATCACAAGTTCAACTGACTTTCCCCTAGATCATGATCTCAAAACTAGGACCTTTTTTTGAATCAGCTTACAACTATCCAAGATCAGCTTCAACTGCCCTTTTTCTGGTTGGAGTAGTCACGACTTGGGTCACCAATCAATCAGAATTTTTTCAATACATTCAACAATGCTTAAAGGCATCTGAAGAATATTTCAAAAGATGAGGAGAAATGCATATTTGTGTGTGTGTGTGGGTGGGTGGATGGGTGGGTGGGTGGAAAGAGAGAAGGCCTTACAGAATACCGTTCTTGACCATTCCCTATAACTCGATGGAGCGTGGACCTGATTGCAAAAGCAAAGCAAAAGTATAGATTTGACAAAATGAAGCAAAAAAAGAAACAGCAACTCAAATTCAAAAAGAGAGAATAGAGAATGACTTGCTAAATATAGAGAATAGCAGGACACCAACTAGATTCAAGCAAAAAGCTCATTTCATATATCATTTAAACATGTTCTCATGCATGATGACAATGCATGTTAAGCCGTTTCTGTCATCAGAGATCCCAGAACACATGCAAAGTTTAGTATCCAAAAGTTGACCAATAAGAGCTGAGTGATAATAAAAGCACTAGAATAGCAAATTTATTGTTTGATATTCGTAAATTCGTCTCCGCGTACAAATTAATGTAGGTCACCAAAATATCATACCATCTTCAACAACCGTGTTTAACATGGAAATTTTTCCTGACCAATGTCAAGAGTAGATGCTCTTTTGCTACTAATGGACCACTGATATCAGAAAGAGCCAAGAGAGTGCAACAGAAGAAATTCTGTTGGAATTTGGGACAGGTTAACAATATATAGTAGCCTGCCATAAGATAATCTCCAACCTTCATGTTCAAAGCTTTCCTCTTGCCAATTTATCTATATAGACTGTTCTTAAAGCATATTACCTGAAAATACAATTGCTCCATCGTTCTAGCATATCACCAAGATTCACTATGAATGCTCTGTACAAAATAGTCACAGAAAGAATGTTACTTTTCAGGATTACTGTGAGATTCTTCTGTTCCGTATTTGTGATGATTATGTATAACTGAATCTAAGCAATAATCTAAACAACTAAAAGAGGGTAATTACATAAGTAATTTTAGAATGCATATGATGCATGGTAGTTCTATGACTGTCGACCTGCTCAAAATTAACCAGGAAAGAGTGGTGGAATACCATTGTGAGAATGTGTGTAAGAGTGTTTTCTTGAAGAGGGAGGGAGGGAGGGAGGTTCATCAGCAAGGCATCAGAAGGATTAAACTGATCGAAGTTAATATGTACACTTAGATGCAAATTGCAGAAAGGAATATAAATGTGGATGAGGGCACCTCTCTAAGTTAATATATGGAAATCCATCTTTATCACCCATCTGACAATATTACTCTCTCTAAACTAGTATATCGCTGCCTTTGTACAATCAAGAACTATAGTAGCAGATCAGGGTCAGACAAAGAAGCATTTTTTGTCAAAAAGTTGTCACAAGTATTGGGGTAATATTCCACCTAACACTGACATGAAGCAATCTTTTAATCATGCGTATAAGGGGAAACAGTGCACATTCCCCAATAAACCAGAAGTACAAGATTAAAACAAAGTTATTGCAAGTTATATTTGTAAGCCATGAATCATAAGAATATAAATCCTAACATGATGATCTTCCACCAAAAGCATTACTCTAAATATGAGATCTCTAACATAATCATCTCAAATTCACCCATTGTAACGCAGTTGGGCTTTACCCTCTCATAGGTTGCACATATTCCCATTTCAGAGGTTTAGCATCCTTGTTCTTGCAAATCTGAATAAGTTCAAAAAGTTTCATGCATTATAACTAGGCATAAAGTCTGCACCAACAGTTTTATAGGAGAAAATTTTATACCTGGAGACCCGGGACATCATCCGTTGCCAACAAGGTAATAAATCCAAAGTCCGAATGTGCCCCAGCTCCATATATTCCTTTAAAGGGATCAGAGACTAGACCTAAACAAAGAAAAGAATTTCCACCAGATGAGAAGAAAAATTTGCAGGGTTTAATATAAAGTTTATTGAAGTAAAATCTACCTTCAGTGTAACAAGCGCAAGGTCGCAATAGGCTCGCCAAGTATTTCTGGCTTGTCAAAAAAATCAGCCTCCAGATCAAGTGCTAGAGCAATGATCCTTGTAACTACTTTTGCCACATTTCTGAGTGTGCACATTTACAAATTAAAAAAAAAAAAAAATTACGAAATTGACTACCATGCTTTGTTTATAGCAACAAATTACACTTAATCTTGCCACAAAGATTATCTAGGCATTACTCTTGGATCTAAAAGTCAAATGATTTAGAGTTGGAGACCCTATTGACTGTAATATCAGCCATTCCATTGTAAGCAATTAGACACTTGCGTTGAGGCTCTTGGTCAGTGTGATTAATGGTAAATTTCGACGGCTAAAAATAAGTGGTTCATATTGTAGCATGGTAGCTTTGGAACAATACCCCACAAAATTGTTTAATCGGCCACTACAAATAACCAGAAGAGTTTTACTTTGGCCAACATAGGATGAGAGCCCAAGAGAGCATATTCAGTTCAGAAGTCAGAGGCAATTTAATTCCCATTGGGCCACCCTCAAAATTACAAGAACTTGGCAATATCTGATGCATATAGAAGCGGAAGATGTTGACTATCGGGTACTGAGAATACCCAAAATACCCCATCAGAGAAACAGAAGATCTCTTTATTATCTTTTACTTGGATGGAACAAAATTTACATCCCGGAACTAGCAAGAAAAATTAATGCCTATTGCTCCATATCATCTATAGTAAAAACTCACAATGCTTGACAATGAAATTTTTCCATCACCTGCCTCCATCTTGGCAATATATCTAGTCAAAATACAACAATGATACCAAAATAAACATCCACAATCAACAACTGATTTATGTCAGACAGAAATTATGTTAAACAGCAGTTTACCCTCAGAAGGCCAGAGGTTTGGTCCAAAATGAGGCTTCTGCGCATGAGGATCGTCCTCTGGTACTTCCACTCCTATGTAGTATCCCTCCTTATAATCTCCTATAAAACCTCAATAAATTCATTACTGCTCGAACAATCTTCAGAAGATGATAAGCAGATAGGCAGTAACAAGTTTCAGCCAAAACTTTGTCTTAGAGCTTAGCACTTTGAACAACTAGCTTCTTCTTCCGTGTCAGTTCTCTCCACAAATACAATCAAAAATAGGAATAACAACTAATTCATCTTCGTTTTCTAGGACCTGCTACTTAACCACCACCTGATTCCAAGAAGCTATCAAAATCACCAGCTATTCATCTATGTCCATTTTAAGCAGTAAAATCTTCAGCAAGATGATCAGAGACAAACCGTTTATCTGATTTGCAGGGTCGAGGACCTGATCGAACAGAGGAGTGTACCCTCGATGCTTCTCGTTCCTCAGCAGCTTCATCTTCTCGCTCAAAGGCAGACCGAAGAACCGCCTGCTCTGGACGAACACCTCCTCCATCAAGTCCTGGCTGACTCCATGATTGATCACGTAGAAAAAGCCGGAATCCAAGCACGCCTGAGGCCAACAGATTGGATTCATCCGTCAGCGTCCCTCTCGACTCAAAAAAACCTCCGTTTCCTCGGTTTCATGTACCGGAAATCGAACTGAAAATAGCGGAAAAGGGTGGGAGAATCGAAGACCTGTTTGAGGAGGGACACCGACCGTCGGATATCGGAGCTCGAGAGGTCGATAAGGTTGAGAGTGGAAGCCGGAACTCCGGCGACGTCGACGGCGTTCGCGTCATCCATGCTCGCCATCCCGTTCGCCTGACTGATTTCACGGTGATGATGACGACCGACGATAATGGAGGCCGGACGGGAATTCGAGTTGCAGGCCGGATGAGAAGTGGCTGGAAAAGAATGAGAGAAAACGACGGCGTCGGACAAATAAGAATCGACCAAGGCATACGGTGCGGCCATCAGTGACGCCTTCGTTCCCCGTCTTAATGCCTTCTATAAATTTGGAAGCATTTTTTTTTCTGTCTAACTATTCCATTCAATTTAACTAATCATTTTTAAGAAAATATTTTTTAATTTATTATACGAAATAAACAGATCTTAAGATTGGAAAGACTTTTAAAATATTTATATTTACATGCATGTTTATTATTTTTAATTTACTCTTGGTGTTACTTCATTTTTGAATGGTTAAGAAAAACACGGGTTCTAGGAGAGCTATTCCATTGCTCTTGCATACTAGTAAGGCCTTATCTCAAATGAAAAGACTTTTGAAGAATATCAACTATTAGTATTTTAAATCTCTTATTTAATTCATTAGATAAAATGTCGTTGTCTTAATGCTCTATGTTATGTAATGCAACTATAAAATGAGTCAATATAAATAGGGGTTAGCATCAAGACTAATTCAACTCAGGATTGAATTAGTCTAGACCAACTAGTGTAAGGTTGAATTTAAGGAGAATCAGTACGATTTCCACTTCAACGAACTTAGAACCAGCCTAAGATCGGCTTGGTTCCTAGTTCCAAGGTCAAAATCGCCAATTCCACCCAAGAATCAACATAAACAGGTTCTTTGGGTTGAACTGAAAATTGAATTATGGTCTTCACCATGAATAAACAACCACATATCTATTTCACCAAATACGTTATGAAGTGAAAAGGTGGAACTCTTACACTTTATTGGAAGAATTTGTTTTTTTACACAAAATATAAAAGGCAGACTAATTTCCAAGTAGAACTAAGAATCACTAGGACCAGGAAGCACCGGTTCAATAACCAATCGATTTAGTTCCCAATATCAAAAATTTGTAAACTAAAACAAACCTACTCGAGATTGTCACGATTTTGAGTGTAATGGGTGGAACAATAAATGTCATAACATATGTTTCCACTACATATTTCCATTTCAATCTCTTGCATAATTCATTAAGTCTTTAAAATACAAGAAAGCTAAAAGAGCATAATTAACTAGTTAACTCCTAATTTAACTCACTATCACTCTACTCGGGCGTCGGGAGATTTTGCACCTACATTGAGGACGAAGAGCTAAAGAGGTAGCCGAGTCTTTGTCTAATGCTCTGTTTCCAATGCTTGTTCCTGTGGTTTAACGTAGCGGAAGCATTAGCCAGTCAAACGCGTCACGGGAGGACTTCGAGATCGGACTGATCTAATCCACCTTTGAGAAAGATCAGAAAGATTTTTTGGAAAGTAGTAGCCAGCGTAGTAGCTAAAGCTCAGATTGTGCTCTTGCTAATGCTACTCCTAGTCCCGCCCGCACGGAAATGCCTGCTCTCTCCTTCTTAGCCCGTCATAAATTCAATCCTTTGTGGGCTTAGCGACACGACTACCTCATCCAAAAATCTTGTCAAATAGCCAAAAGTTGCATATACAGCCCAATCGACCAAAACTATCGTAAAGAAGCAACCGTTTGTCCGTTGAATCGCAGGAAAGGAAGTGCCAAGAAATGTGCAAGGCGTCCCCTTTTTATTTCCTTTCTTAAAGAGTTGCATGTACAAACTCCTAATTTAGGTGCTAAATCATGGAAGCAAGAAGACCGACGTAAGGCTGAAGCCGCTGAACTATTTCTTCCATGCATAAACAAAAACAGATTATTAATTGTGTATGCATTTGTATGCACGTGCATGTACCCCATTCGACGCTCTTCTCTAAGCTCATCATGTACTTCTTTACGAGCTCTCCAAGCATACCCTCTACTGGGCAAGTGCTGGTTGACAGGCCTCAGCTCCTCACAGGCAAACTCTAAGCCCCTTCCTTTCTGTATACATCTAAATCAGCATGAGTATCGCTGTATCTTTGGGCCAAGTAGGTCTGACATACGATGGTAGGAAATTTGCACGTGCATCAATTTTGAAGATATTTAGTTTAGGATCTGATGCTGGCGTAAATTTGGTAATCTGCACCATGTCTAATAACTACTGAATTCTTGATCAAAAAACAAATAAAAACTAATAACTGGAGTAGCTATGATAAATAAACACCTAGATCCCCGCGCGAAATGGTTCCAACCCCATGTGAGCATGCGACGATCGTATCAGTTGATCAAATAAGGTACAGCTCAATGCCTAGTTCCAGAATAAACATTTTTCTTCATGGAACATTGAGTTAAAACTTAGAGGGAGTCCTTTTAACATAAACAAAAAGTCCAAGCATATGAATTTGGATCATCCTTGGACATGCAATATTTACTTCGACATTCGCGTTCAAAGCAGAGCATCGACACTCAAACAAAATGCATAAAGTCAGTCATTTGAATCGGGGAGGAGAAGAACTAGATCTTAGGGCCGAGATTTGACATCATAAGAAATACAATAGCGACGTGTTGATGATATATAGGAAAGAAACTGATCCACGGAAGACAGCTTACTTGGGAGGATTTTCCTCTGACATACATTTTGGCAAACACTGGACGAGACAATCATGGTTAGGCTCCAGGGAGAAAGCAATCTGCATTTCGTGAGAACACGAGCATAACTAATACTTTTAACAGAGATTTTAGCCCAAAAAAAAAAAAACTCAGAAAGAAAAGAGAAGTTAGTGGATGAAATATGCTAACAAGGGAAAGAAAAACAATTAGACTCATTTTCCAGAAAGTAATGTGGATTATCCCTGAAGATAATCTCGAGTTGAGAGGGATTCCCTAAGAGTTTAATCACCTGGTCAACTGACTTGCCACTAAACCGTGATCTCAAACCTAGTGCCACTTTCCAATCAGCTTACAACTGTCTTAGATTGGCTTCAGTTATACTCTACTCTTCCTAGTACCCCAACCAATCGGATTTTTTCAATAGACTCGACAAGCTTCAAATTTCTCTTGATGGCTTTTGCTGAATTTTTCATAAGAAGACAATGTTATAATTATGATTATAATTATGGTTAATGGATCAACGAATGCCAATAAATTAAGATACGTCTTTTCTATTCACGTATCTCTTTTGGATTCATGAATTTCTTAAACTTTTCCGTTCACGTATCTATTGAATTCATGAATTTTCTAGATCCATGTATCTTTTAGTTTATGTATTTATTGAGTTCACGAATCTCTTGAATTCACGTATCTCTGGATTCGTGAATCTCTTGAATTCATGTATCTCTTGATTCATGAATTTCGTGGATACATGCGTCTATTTAATTCATGTATCTCTTCTGTACATGAACTAAAAATATCTATAAATAGATGGGAGCATAGAGCTTCATTATAGTTTCTGGTTTTTCCGACTCAATTTCAAAAAGGCTCTGATACACTTTTCTACTCTTCTGAATTTTCTGAGTGTGTTGATTCAATTGAACAGTTCAACTGAGTCCTGTTTGCATAGTGCTAATCCAAACAGGTTCGAGGTGTTGTATCTTGGGAGGCATAGTTCGTGAATCTGCGGAGCACCATTGGCGGGAACTAATTGCCTTAAGGAGATTAGGATATCCGTACCTCACCTCAAATTTCATGTTCTGATTGCAACAAACAGTTTGTGTTTTCTTTTGGATTATTTTCCAACAATCTTAAGGCAATTAATATCACTCACTGTTTGTTGTTCTTGTCAGATTATTGAGATGGCTGAAAACCATCAGGTGCCCTTCAATATCCTGAATGTTTTAGGAGACGCTCCTATGGTCGATTCAACCGTTGCTATGGAAGATATTCAACCCTCAGGGTCTGAATTTGTAGTAGCCAATGCTACGGGCCCTTGGGCTAACACCAATTTTGGTGGTGCGGGTACAAGTCATACGACTAGTATGCCCGGGACTGTTTTTTAGAACAATATAGGCCAAATGGCTTTTGGCTCCGTTTCTGGAGGGATGGTTCAACGAACCTTGCCTACCGTGATGGCAACACCTCCAGTTACAACTAATGAGAAACCGGAGAAATTTACTGGGGTGGGCTTTGAACAGTGGCAGCAGAAGATGTTCTTCTATCTGACCATGCTCAATCTGACGAAATATTTATCGGAGGTGTGCTCGATAATTAGTCCAAATGAGCAAGATGTCACGACGCTCAGTGTGTTGGAGGCTTGGAAGCATGGGGACTTCTTATGCCGAAATTATATTCTTAACTGTTTAGTGAATTCTCTATATAACGTTTATTGTAATATTGAATATGCTAAACAGTTATGGGAGTCCTTAGAGAAAAAATACAAGACTAAGGACAATGGCACCAAGAAATTTGTGGTTGCCAAATTCTTGGACTACAAGATGGTGGATTCTATATCTGTCATGAGTCAGGTCCAAGAATTACAATTAATTCTTAGCGACATTTCTACTGATGGAATTATACCTAGTGAATCATTCCAAGTGGCGGCTATGATTGAGAAATTGCCTCCGGGCTGGTCAGACTTAAAAAATTATTTGAAGCACAAACGGAAGGAGATGAGCCTTGAAGATCTCATTCTGCGCCTCAGAATCGAGGAGGACAATAGAAGGAGTGCAAACCCTTCTTCTGAGCTAAAGGCCAACATTGTGGAATCTTCCAAATCCAAGCAAGATAGAAAAAGGAAGATGTCTTTTCAAGGAAAAGGCAAGCAAAAGGAGCAGTTCCAGAAATTCCAAGGGACGTGTTTTATATGCAACAAGCCTGGCCATCGTGCTAAGGATTGCAAGAAGCGCCCGAAAAAAGGCAAGAACGAAGGTGCAACCCAGCAACTGAATTTGACAAAGCATGACAATATTAAGAGACTGTCTGTTGTGGTAATGTCTGAAGCATCTCTGGTGTCGAACACTAATGGCTGGTGGCTAGACACGGGTGCCACAAATCACATCTGTGCAGATAAACACATGTTCTCATCTCATGAGAAGGCTGAAGAAGATGAGAAGCTTTATATGGCTAACTCTACATCAGCAAAGATCGCCGGAAGAGGAAATGTGATCCTGAAGTTTACATCTGGCAAGGAGGTCGCCCTGCTGAATGTGCTACATGTACCAAATATTCGGAAAAATATAATTTCTGGCCCTATACTTGTCAAGAAGGGTTTCAAAGTTGTATTTGAATCTGACAAGTTTGTACTTTCAAAAGGAGGGATGTATGTGGGGAAAGGGTACTTATGTAATGACCTGTTTAAGGCCAATGTGGCTGTCATTAATGTAAACTCAAAGTATGTGTACCCAAAGACTATTAATAAAGAAAAGTCTTCAGTTTACACTGTTGTGTCTCATTATCTATGGCATGGTAGATTAGGACATGTAAACTATGGTACAATGAAGAGAATAGCAAACTTGGGGTTAATTCCAAGATTTGAGTTAGATGCCTATTACAAGTGTGAGACTTGTGTTGAGGCCAAGTTTGCCAAGAAACCTTTCAAATCCATTGAAAGAACAAGTGAACCTCTACAATTAATCCATAGTGATCTATGTGATTTAAAATTTGTAGAAAGTAGAGGTGGAAAGAAGTACTTCATCACATTTGTGGATGACTGTACTAGATTTTGCTATGTTTATTTACTAACTAGCAAAGATGAGACTATGAGCATGTTTATCAAGTATAAAAATGAAGTTGAAAACCAACTTGATAAACGAATCAAAGTGCTTAGGTCTGATAGAGGAGGAGAATATAGTTCAATCAATTTGAAAGAGTTTTGTGCTAGTTTTGGAATAATTCTCCAAACAACTGCACCTTATACTCCACAACAAAATGGAGTTGCTAAACGATTGAACAGGACACTAAAGGAGATGGCTAATGCCATGCTTTTGAGTTCAGGTTTACCTCAGAACTTGTGGGGGGAGGCATTTTTAACTGCAAATTATATTCTTAATAAAATACCCCACAAAAAGACAGGTAAAACTCCATACGAGTTATGGAATGGAAAGTTGCCATCCTACAATTTTCTAAAATTGTGGGGGTGCTTGGCCAAGGTGGCGATTCCTCCTCTGAAACAAACTCGGTTGGGACCTAAAACGGTGGATTGCATATTCATCGGTTATGCTCAAAATAGTAGCGCATATAAATTTTTGGTTCATAAATCTGAAAATGCGGAAATTCATGTCAATACAATCCTAGAATCAAGGGATGCTGAATTTTTTGAGGATATATATCCTGCAAAAAGAAATCAAGGAGAACTTTCTCAGAAAAGGCTTAGAGAATCAGAATCTAAGAACGATGAAGTTGTGGCCAAAGAAACCGAACTTCGAAGGAGTAAAAGGTCTTGAATCGAAAAATCTTTCGGACATGATTTTCTAACATACATGTTAGAAAGTGAGCCCCAAACATATAAAGAGGCAATGTCATCTCCAGATGCTCCTTTCTAGAAAGAAGTTGTTGACAATGAAATCCATTCTATCCTAAGTAACCATACTTGGGAATTGGTTGATCTTCCACCTGGAAATAAACCAATTGGATGTAAATGGATTTTCAAGAAAAAACTAAAAGCTGATGGTTCCATTGATAAGTACAAAGCTCGGCTTGTAGCCAAAGGGTTTAGACAAAAAGAGGGTCTTGACTACTTTGATACTTATTCACCTGTCACAAGAATAACATCGCAAGGATGTTGATTGCTATAGCTTCGCTATACAATTTGCGATACATCAAATGGATGTGAAAACGCATTCTTAAATGGTGATCTCGACGAGGAGATTTATATGGAACAACCTGAAGGGTTCAAGGTCAAAGGACAAGAACACAAAGTGTGTAGACTTGTCAAATCATTGTATGGACTTAAACAAGCTCCTAAGCAATGGCATGAGAAATTTGACCGGGTAATGATTCAAAATGGGTATAGAATTAATGAGTGTGACAAATATGTGTACACTAAATCCACTACAGTTGGATATGTACTTATTTGTCTATATGTTGATGACTTATTAATTTTTGGAGATAACATTTAAGTCATCAAAATTACCAAGAACATTCTCAAGAAGAACTTTGAGATGAAAGATTTAGGTGTTGCAGATGTTATACTCGGCATCAAAATTCTAAGGAATTTTGATGGCTTAGGTTTAACACAATCTCATTACATTGAAAAGGTATTTGAGAGATTTAAAGGATTCGGCATTAAAGATGCAAACAATCATTTTCTTCCACACCTAACTTTAAGAAAGAACACTGGAAATAGTGTTAGACAGCTAGAATACTCTCAAGTAATCAGCAGCATCATGTATATCATGAATTGCACTAGACTTGATATTGCGTACTCAGTAAGCAAACTGAGTAGATATACCAGTAACCCAGGTCATGAGCATTGGAATGCTTTGATGAGAGTATTAGGATATTTGAAAAGGACAAAAGACTATGTTCTACAATATGGCAAATATCCAACTGTTTTGGAAGGTTATTGTGATGCAAATTGGATTTCAGATTCTGATGAATCGAAATCGACTAGCGGATATGTGTTCACGCTAGGAGGTGCTGCAGTGTCATGGAAATCCTCTAAACAAACTCTAATAACACGCTCTACAATGGAATTAGAGTTTGTTGCTTTGGATAAAGCTGCTGAAGAAGCAGAATGGCTTCGACATTTTTTAGAAGATGTTCCAATGTGGCCAAAACCTATGCCTGCAATTTGCATACACTGTGACAATCAAGCGGCAATTGCAAGGGCACATAATGTGATTTATAATGGTAAGTCTAAACATATTCGTTGTAGACATAACACCGTAAGGCAGTTGCTCTCAAATGGAATAATTTCTTTAGACTTTGTAAAGTCAAAGGAAAATATTGCGGATCCGCTGACAAAAGATTTGTCAAAAGAGCAGATAAACTGCGCATCGAGGGGAATGGGTTTAAGAGCCTTAACCCGATAAAGAGATTCCAGGGTGGAAACCTAACTTATGCGATTGGAGATCCCATGGTCTAGGTTCAATAGGACAACGCAAATTTTGGAAACTCTAATGTAAGCACTGTCTCCCATTCCTATGATGCAACAATGCTTTCCTACAGCGTTATTAAGGGTACGCTATGCGTTTAATGATTCCTATAACTTGGAATATAACATCCAAGTAAGATAAGGTAGGATACCTTTAATAGGAATGCACCTATATGCATGGAGCTGGCCGACTCTATGAAAATCTTTAAAGGCTAGATTTTCTAAAGCACGCATGAATCCCAAGAGATTCAGGGCCGAAAGAACGAACACAACCGAGAACCAATCTTGAATTGGAAATATTATGTGTGAAGTTTATTGTCTAGGCTTACACAAACAACTGGCGATTCAAGGCTTAGTCCATCGACTAGTTAAGTAAGTCCGATAGGCTTTCGCTAAAGAAGGTTCAAAGCGAAAGCTACCTATCTTGATGCAGTGTATTTCACCAGGTATGCTCAGATTCCTTCGAGTCAAAAATATTTTGTTGATCCATTAATGTGGGGGATTGTTATAATTATGATTATAATTATGGTTAATGGATCAACGAATGCCAATAAATTAAGATACGTCTTTTCTATTCACGTATCTCTTTTGGATTCATGAATTTCTTAAACTTTTCCGTTCACGTATCTATTGAATTCATGAATTTTCTAGATCCATGTATCTTTTAGTTTATGTATTTATTGAGTTCACGAATCTCTTGAATTCACGTATCTCTGGATTCGTGAATCTCTTGAATTCATGTATCTCTTGATTCATGAATTTCGTGGATACATGCGTCTATTTAATTCATGTATCTCTTCTGTACATGAACTAAAAATATCTATAAATAGATGGGAGCATAGAGCTTCATTATAGTTTCTGGTTTTTCCGACTCAATTCCAAAAAGGCTCTGATACACTTTTCTACTCTTCTGAATTTTCTGAGTGTGTTGATTCAATTGAACAGTTCAACTGAGTCCTATTTGCATAGTGCTAATCCAAACAGGTTCGAGGTGTCGTATCTTGGGAGGCATAGTTCGTGAATCTGCGGAGCACCATTGGCGGGAACTAATTGCCTTAAGGAGATTCGGATATCCGTACCTCACCTCAAATTTCATGTTCTGATTGCAACAAACAGTTTGTGTTTTCTTTTGGATTATTTTCCAACAGACAAGAAATGCGCAGGCATGGGGAGAGAGCCAAAAGGCCTCACAGAATACCGTTCTTGACCGTTCCCTACAACTCGATGGAGCGTGGACCTGATTGCAAAAGTAAAACAAAAGTATAAATTAGTATAAATTCGACAAAAAGAACCAAAAAATCAGCAAGTCAAATTCTTTAAAAAAAAAAAAAATAGAGAATGACCTTGCTAATTATGGAGAATTGCAGGACACCTATTAGATTAATGCGAAAAGCTCATTTCCTATATTACTAAACAAATTCTCAAGCATGATGACATTGCATGTTAAGCCTTATCTGAGGTCAGCAATCGCAGAACACTTACAAGGATTAGTATCGAAAAGTTGACCAATAGGTGCAATAGTAACAAAAACTCTAGGATAATTCTTTTCTGGTTTATCATTCATAAAGTGGACTCTGAGTAGAAAGTAATGCTGGTCATCAACAGATCATTCCATTTCAACAACCGTGTTTAACTTGGACTTTTTCGCCAGAGCAACTCGACCAGTAATTAGGCAATGTCAAGAGCAGATGCTCTTGCACTACTAATGGGCTACAAATATCAAACAAGAGCCAAGAGGGTACGACAGAGGAAATTCTGGTGGAGTTTGGTACAGGTTTACCAATCTATAGTAGCTTGCTTTAGAAAATCTCGAACCTTCATATTCAAAGCTTTTCCCATGCCAATTTATTTGGATAGACCTCTTTAGAAGCATATTACCTGAAAATACAATTGCTCATCGTTCTAGCATATCACCAAGATTCACTATGAACGCTCGTACCAAATAGCCATGGAAGAATGTTACTTTTCAGGATTATTGTGAGATTGTTATGTTCTGTCAAAAAGTAATGCGGAATAAAAAAGATGCTCGAGCAATGAGATATTCTCTCCCGAAATTTTTCCCTCTCAAACTTCTTGCAACTGGACATATATCGTGAGACAGGTTCTAATAATTGTAGAATGTGTATAATGCTTGGTACTTCTATGACCGTGGACCTGCACATGATTAATCAGGAAAGAATGGTAGAAAACCATCGTGTGAGTGTGTATGAGGGTTTTTGAGAGAGACAGAGGGAGGAAGGGAGGATCATCATCAAGACATCAAAAGGATTAAACTGATCAAAGTTATTATGTATACTTATACAGATGCAAATCACAGATAGGAAAGGAGAAGTGGATGAGGGCACCTCTCTAAGTTTCTAAATTGAAACCCATTTTTATCACCCATCTGACAACAATACTTTCTCTCTAAGCTGGCATATCGCTGCCTTCATATGAACAAGAACTATAGTAGCAGATCAGGGGCAGACAGACGATGTTTGTCAAAAAGTTATGACTAGTCTGGGGGTAGTATCCCACTCAACATCGGCATGAAGCAATCTTCCAATAATGCGTATAAGGGGAAACATGTTATCGTGTACATGCTCCAATAAATCAAAAGTACCAGATTAAAAGCAAAGTTATTCCAAGTTAATTTGTAATCCACAAATCACTAGAATGAAAATTTAACACGATGGCTTCCACCAAAAATGTCCAAGTTACTCTAAATATGAGATCTCGAACATATTCATCTCAACTTCTGTTGGGCTTTACCCTTTCAAAGGTTGCACATATTCCCATGCCTGAGGTTTAGCATCCTTGTTCTTGCAAATCTGAATAAGTTTAAAAAGTTTTCTGCATAATAACAATGCATAGAGTCTGCACCAACAGTTTTACAGGAGAATATTTCATACATGGAGACCCGGGACATCATCTGTCGCCAACAAGGTAATAAACCCAAAGTCCGAATGTGCCCCAGTTCCATATATCCCTTTAGAGGGATCTGAGATTAGACCTAAAGGAATATCAAGAGGATGAAAAGAAAGAATTGTCAGGTTTATTTTGTAGTTCATCGAAATAAAATCTACGTTCATAGTGCAACAAGTGCAAGATAGGAATAGGCTTGCTGAGTATTTCTGGCTTGTAAAAAAAATCAGCCTCCAGATCAAGTGCTAGAGAAATGATCCTTGCGACTACTTTCACCACATTTCTGATGAGCATATTTACAAATCAAAAAATTACCGAAGTTTGCTACCATCACTTTTTTATATCAACAGATTGCACTTGATCTTGCTACACAGATCATCTAGGCATTACTCTTGAGATATACCAGATCCAAAAGTCAACTGATTGGGAGTCCTATGCAATGAAAATTGTGACTACAATATCAGCCGTACCACAATAAGAAGTAGACACCTGAGTTGAGGCTCTTGGTCAGTGTCATTAATAGTAAATCTTGACAGCTGAAAATATATTATTCAAATTGCGGCAGAGTAGCTTTTGAACAATTTCCTAGAAATTGTTGAATCAGCTGTTACAAATAACTTGAAGAGATTTACACTTTGGCCAACATAGAAGAAGAGCCCAAGAGAGCATAAGCAGTTTGGCAGTCAGGGGCAATTGAACCTCCTCGGGCAGTAGAAGAACTTGGCACAATACGAGGCAAGTGGAAGGGGAAGATGGTGACCATTGCGGTACTGGAAAAGCCCCGAATTTCCCTTCAGAGAAACAGAACATCTCCGAATTATCTTTTACTCAGATGAAATAATCTTTCACATCTTGCAACTCACAACAAAATTTAATGCCCGTGGCTCTTTATCATCTATAGCAAAAATTCACAATGCCTGACTATGAAATTTCTCCATTGTCTGCCTCCATCTTGGCAATATCTCTCGTGAAAACACAACATTGAAACCAAAATAAGTACATATCACCAGCAAAGGTTTGAAGTTGCACATCATATTAAGCAACTGGTTACCCCCAGAAGGCCAGAGGTTTGGTCCAAAATGAGGCTTCTGTGCATCAGGATCATCCTCTGGTACTTCCGCTCCTGTGTAGTATCCCTCCTTATAATCTCCTAGAAAACGTCCATGGAATCATTACTAGACTGATCTTCAGAAAATGATAAGCATAGAAATACTAACAAGTTTCGTCTAAATCCTTGTTGGATTGCTCATGGTTTGGTGTTAGCACTTTAAACAACTCACTCCTATTTCTGTGTCAGCTCTGGTGAAGTATCCTCGCTTCTCCCAGAATATAATTATAACCAGGAATAATAACTAACTAATTGCATCTTCCTTTTCTAAGAGCTGCTACTCAACCACCAGCCACCAGCTGATTACAGGAAGCTATCAAAATCATCAGCTGTTCATCTGAATCCACTACAAGCAGCAAAATCTTCAGTAATCTGACAACAAAAAAAAGAACAAATGAATACATCCAACAGAGGAGTGCGGCCTCTGTGCTTCTCGTTCCCCAACAGCTTCATCTTCTCGCTCAAGGGCAAGCCGAAGAACTACCTGCTCTGGACGAAGACCTCCTCCATTAAATCCTGGCCGATTCCGTGATTGATCACGTAGAAAAAGCCAGAATCCAAGCACGCCTGAGGCCAACGCATCGAATTCATCCGCCAGCATCGTCACGAATCAAAAAACCTTAGCTTCCTCGGTTCCGGTACCGGTAATCGAATCGGAACATCGGAAAGACTCGAGAGAATCGAGGACCCGTTTGAGCAGAGACACCGACTGCCGGATATCAGAACCCGAGAGATCGATGCGATTGAGAGTCGAGGTCGGAACTCCGGCGACTTCGACGGCGTTCGCGTCGTCCATGCTCGCCGACGCTGCTCCGCCTGGCAGGTCGTTGCTCGCTTGCTGAGATCGTCGTCCGTTCACCCGTCTGATTCCGCGGCGATGATGACGACGACTGACGGTGACTGGATTCTGAGTCGCCGGTGGCTGATGGAGGGAGTAGGGGGGTTTGAAAAGAAGAAGAAAACGACGGCGTCTATTAATAAATTAAAAAAAAAAAATAATAATAATAATAATAATTTTAAAAAAAAAACTCAGCGAAGATATTTGACGCGGCATTATCCTTTTGACAGAAGGTCAGCAAATTTTAAAGCATATTTCATCGCCTACGGCATGGGTTCGGCGTAGAACAGGGAACTGCACCGAACCGACCGCAAAAACTAATCTGATTCGAGTTTCCCACAGTTATCGATCCAATGCCAGAAAAAGTGGAGCTGGTACTGTGCGGTTTGATTCCCAATTTCTCGGTCAGAACCAAATCGAGAATCGGAAATCCATAAATTGTGGTTACATTGAACTTTTTATTATTTATTTTATTTTACATTAATAAATGAAAATTTGTGTCATTGGGTTCACTTCATTGAGGAAGAAAAAAATGAAACAAAAAAAAAAAAAAAAAATTGCCAATTCCCAAATAAACTATAAAACCGATTGACAAAATAAATTTTAGATTTTAAAGGTATGCCAATTAGATTCTAACTTCCAAATAATAAGGAATGAAATCCGGTGGGTTAAGTTTGAACTAGAAACTTTCAAGTCGAACCTAAATTGAGTCGAAGTAGTTGGCTAAGTGGTTAAGGGTTCAAGGGTTTAAGCATCTCGCCTGCTATCTGAGATGAGAGAAAGCCTTACCCCATGCTATCTCTTTCAAAATGGATTATAAAATTTTTTTCTTAACCTATATTGATACTTATGTTAGTATTTTGATGAGAACGACTCGAAATTCTATCAATGAGATATTGCACAGTTCCTCTCGGAAGAGAATGCCCTAACTAGCTAAAACTTTAATTAAAATTTCCAAGCATTGTCATCAAGTGTACCTGAAATCTTGAGAGACCCGGCTCTTTTGTTTTCAAGAATGGATGAGTAGAATGAGCTCTGCCCTCAAACCTTTATATACTATCATTTCTTGATATTTATTTGCAGCTTGATGAATTGAGAAGCACGCCATACTACTTTTGGGGGGCCTGGGTTCATGTAAGGCATGTCACTAAAACTATAAATTTTATGGCCAATTGCAAGATTTTTCCGTTTTATTAGTTGCTGAAGCACGTTTTAATTTAATACCAATTTAGTGAAATGTGTTCTTGCAGAAATTACTTATCCTTAAATGCTAGTATGTATTGTTTGAAATAATTTGGCTTTTCTTTTAAGTGCGCTCATTGAATGAGTGAAAAGAGAAAACGGCTGAAACAGGCAGAGGCAATAACACTGGGTTGTGCCTTAGTTGAGAATTTACTTCTTCATATCTTGCATTAGGCACTTAATGATTGTTGTCTTCTTCATTTCTTACTTGCAGGATGATCTTAGTCGAGCAAAGATAGATTGTTTGCTATTGAGACAGAAATGTTGATTGTTTGCATTTGCTTTATTTCTTCCCCTTGTGATCTTTGTAAGAAATTTTGTTTTTCTCTCGACAATGTTGAATTAATATGTACTTAAATTTGCTAACGAATTGGATTAAGTTTGGCATTCTTATCGGATGTGGCAAGTTCCTTGTCTTGCATTCATTTCATGTGTAGACCCATAAGGAATTATGAAAAATATGTTTAACATAACCTCTAAAAAAAAAAAAAAAAAAAAAAAAAAATCTTCAAAACCTGACCCGATCGCTCAAGTTGTATGCCATTTGGGTCTCAAGTTGGTTCTGTAGTGTTTCCGTTCAGGTCGGATATCAACCGAACTGATGACATTCCTATCTTTGGACTATCCAATATTAAGGAGACCCTCTCTTAAGAATATCTCACATGGGGCGGATATTTCCACACAAAGTTACCAAGGGTCAAGAAGAATGGCAGTTTGCACACTTTATGGAAAGTGATTTTTAGGCAACTCATCATGTGGGATGGGCATCTAGGAGGCACCAAGTCCGCCACGAACAAATGGCTTCAATGCAGTCAACTTCTTGATCGTCACATGATGTGATGGTTACACTTGATGCAGATAACGGATTTTTTAGTTTTCAAAACTTGAGAGAATTTGGTATGAAAGGGCGATATAGGAATGCTCACCTTTCTACATGTATAATTGAACCAGTGGACCTATAAATTTGATTTTCTCTAGTCAATTGACCTCTAGGTTATTATTTGATTTCCCCATAACATCTCATTTAGATCATTATAGGTGACCTCAACCTATGAAAGGGAAGACCCTAAGCCATACACCATGGGACGGATTTTTTTAGAAACTGCATTTTGCTTATCATTTTCTATCTTTCACTCATGAAACTGAATAGTCAGATAGCGCAGGGGCGAGGCACACTACACGACCACCATCAATTAAATCTTTGTGAAAGAAGAATAACACAAGGCAAACCGAAGAACCGCTTGCTCTGGACGAACACCTCCTCCATCAAGTCCTGGCTGACTCCATGATTGATCAACGTAGAAAAAGCCGGAATCCAAGCACGCCTGAGGCCAACGGATCGGATTCATCCGTTAGTGTCCCTCTCGACTCGAAAAAACCTCGGTTTCCTCGGTTTTATGTACCGGAAATCGAATTGAAAATAGCAGAAAAAGGCGGGAGAATCAAAAACCTGTTTCAGGAGGGACACCGACCGTTAGATATCGGAGCTCGAGAGGTCGATGAGGTTGAGAGCAGAAGTCGGAACTCCGTCGAAGTCGGTGGCGTTCGTGTCATCCATGCTCGCCGTCCCTTCGCCTGACTGATTTCATGGTGATGACGACGACCGACGATGATCGAGGCCGGAAGGGAATTTGAGCTGCAGGTGATGAAGGACACGGGGCTGAGGAAAGAAGAGGAAAAACGGCGGTGTGGGACGAATAAAGAATCAGCAAAGATATTCGGTGCGGTCATCAGACCTTAATGCTTTCTACAAATTTTAAAGCATTTTTGCTGACTAATTTTTCCATTCGATATGATTAATCATTTAAAAAATTATTTTTTTAATTTATTCATTTTCTGCGAAATAAATAGACTTTAAAAAATGAAAAACTTTTAAAAAATCTTATATTTACATGTATCTTTATCATTTTTAATTTACTCTTGTGAAATTTTATTTTTGAATGGTTAAGAAAAATACAGGTTCTAGGAGAACTATTCCATTTTCAGTTGCTCTTGCAAACTAGCAAGGCCTTATCTCAAATTACAAGACTCTCCATGAAGCGTATCAATTACATTCTACCAATCATATGAATTACGAATGCTCATCAAAGTACAAAAAATGCACAAATTCCTACACTTTAACTAACGCTTTGTGTCATGTGATGCAAGCAATAGTAAAATGAGTTGATACAAATAGGGGTGACCATTGAGATCAATTCAACCCAGGAATCAAACTGAATTAATCTAGACTGATTGGTTTAAGGTTGATTTTAAGGAGAATCGATACGATTTCCAATTCAATAAACTTAGAACCAGCTTCGGATCAGCTTGGCTCCTAGTCCAAGGTTAAAATCGCCAATTCTACTAAAGAACCGATCTAAACAGGTTCCTTGGGTTGAACCGAATTCAAGAGATTGATGTGGTGGAGAACCGAGATCGGAACTCTGGCGACTTCGACTGCATTCGCATCCTCCATGCTCGCCGACGCCGCTCCGCCTGGCAGGTCGTTGCTCTCTTGCTGAGATCGCCGTCCGTTCACCCGTCTGATTTTGCAGCAATGATGACGACGACTGACGATGATCGAAGACGGACGGGATTTTGAGTTGCAGGTGACTGGAGGGAGTGGGGGGTTTGAAAAGAAGAAGAAAACGACGACGTCTATTAATAAAAAAATGTCAGCCAAGATATTTGGTGCGGCCTTACCCTTTTGACGGAAAGTCAGCAAATTTCAAAGCATTTTTCATCTGCTACGGCATGGGTTCAGTGGAGAACAAGGAACCGCACCGAACCGGCCCTAGTAACTAGTCTAGTTGGAGCTTCCCGCAGTTATCTATCCGATTCCAAAAAAAAAATGAAACTGGTACCGTGCGGTTCAATTCCCAATTTCTGGGTCAAAACCAGATCGAGAATCAGGAATCAATGAATTGTGGTTGCATGCTTTGAACTTTTTATTATTTATTTTATTTTACAGTGATAAATGAAAATTTTTGTCATTGGGTTCACTTTTAAGGAAGAAAAAAATGAAACTAATAAAAAGTTGCCAGTTCCTAAATAAACTATAAAATCGATTGACAAAATAAGTTTTAGATTTCAGGGTACGCAAATTAAGTTATAACTTCCAAATAATAAGAAATCAAATGCGACGGGGTAAGTTTCAACTTGAAACTTTCAAGTTAAACCTAAATTGAGTCGAAGCAGTTGGCTGAGTGGTTAAGAGTTTAAGCATCTCGCCCGCTATCTGAAATGAGAGAAGCCTCACTTGATGCTAGACCTTTCAAAATGGATTAAAAAATTATTTCTTAACCCATATTGATACTTATGTCAGTATTTTGACGAGAACAGCTCGAAATTCTGTCAATGAGATATTGCACAGTTTCCTCACGGAAAAGAATGCCCCGACACACTGAAACTTCAATTAAAATTCCCAAGCAATGTCATCAAGTTGTACCTGAAACCTTGAGAGACTTGGCTCTTTTTTTTTCATAATGGATGAGTAGAATGAGCTCCAGCCCTCAAACCTTTATATACTGTCATACCTTGATATTGATTTGCAGCTCACACATACTACTTTTTGGGGGGCTTGGGTACATGTAAGGCACATCATTAAAACTATAAACTTTACGGTCAATTGCAAGATTTTTACGTTTTATTAGTTGCTGAAGCGCGTTTCAATTTGATACCAATTTGGTGAAATGTGTTCTTACATATATTACTTATCCATAAATGCTAGTATGTATTGTTTGAAACAATTTGGGTTTTCCTTTAAGTGCGCTCATTGAACAAGTGAAAATAGAAAAAGACTGAAACGGGCAGAGGCAATAACATTAAGTTGTGCCTCAGTTGAGAATTTACTTCTTCATATCTTGCATTAGGCACTTAATGATTGTTGTCTTCTTCATTTCTTACTTGCAGGATGACCTTAGTTGAGTAAAGATAGATTGTTTGCTATTAAGACGGAAATGTTGATTGTTTGCTTTTGCTTTCTTTCTTCCCCTTGTGGTCTTTGTAAGAAAGTTTGTTTTTCTCTGGACAATGTTGAATTAATTTGTACTTAAATTTGTTGATGAACTGGACTAAGTTTGGCATTCTTATGGGATGGCAAGTTCCTTGTCCTGCATTCATTTTGGAATTTAAGGCCTTTGGAGATGTGTGATGTAGACCCATAAGGGATTATGAAAAACATGTTTAACTTAACCTCTACAAAAAAAAAAAAAAAAAAAAAATCCAAAACCTGAGCCGATCCCTCAAGGTTATATGCCATTTGGGTCTCAGGTCGGTTCTATAGTGTTTCAATTCGGTTAGATATCAACCAAACTGATGACACTCCTATCTTGGACTATCCAATATTAACCAGCCCTCCCTCTTGTCCAGTCGTTGTAGCCAAAGGAAGAAGGGAGGAGGAGGAGGAAGGAAGGAGGAAAAAAAAATTAAAAAAATTAATTAAATAATTTGAAAAAATAAAATATTATTAAAAAATTGTCATCGGCAGCCACATTAGTGCTGGCTAGTTAATTTTGGCTGGATGGACTGAATTAGAAAATTGCAAAAGATTTATGACTTAATTGGCCAAAAAAATAGGCTTATAAAACTAAATTGACACAATTGTAATAGGTTTATGAATTTTTTAGTAATTTTTCCTTATTTGTATTGTATAAAGTTTTTTTTTTTTTTGCTGATCAAAACAAAAAATGCGCTTCATCTACATATTTAAGTCAAAAATGGGTTTTATCTCACTTTTTGATTTTCATTTAGCCCTCAGTTATGTGTTACCTCAATATTTTAATATAATTAAACTTGAGAGAGAACAATGGAAAACAGGCCAAAGAAAGAGATAATAGACAAAGAAAAGGCCTATTATATTTCATTGTTTCTATAGTGCCCTTGAATAAATGTTTGTTTTAATCATTGAAAGAATAAGAAGATATTACTTGATGTTTGCCTCTTGGAAAAGAATTATAATAATCAGAAAATGACTTTCAATTTTTTTTTTTTTATTTCTCCATGCAATTGAAAGGATAGTCTTATTACTATCCATTATGACGTTGCATAGAGGAATGAAGATGACTGTATAGGCATGTAATGTGGCATGATAACTATATTTACTTTTTTAAGGCCAAGCTATTGTATGTTCCACTTAGTCTGATTTCGCTTTACGATTTCAATATGGAAAAGTTAAAATAATCTTTTGTTGGATTAAAATAAATTATAAGTATTTTTTGTAAAAATAAAAGGAAAATTTTAAAACAGAAAATGGGTCAAAATTGGCCCAAACAGGTACCGGGCCAAGGCTTGGCATGCGAGTTAGGAAGGCTCGGCCTTGCCTAGCTTGACATGCAAGGCTCATGGGCTGTGCCTGGCGTGACGCGAGAAGACATTGACCTTCAAGGAAACAATGTTCATCACTAGCAAATCTACCAACTCTTAAACAAACTTTTTGCGTAGAGAACATGGCAACTACTACACCTTCTGAAGTTGGACATGAGTTAGACTCTTGATTGTAGATTTAGTCGCATTTGGAATTGTTTTACTCTTATTCAGAAGGTGTGACATCTTGATTTTTGACAATAGGTCGATTCGATAGAGGCATGTAATTAAATAGTGGGTGATTCCACTTGATTGCAAAATTCATGTCAAACGGCACTAGATCGGATTTTTTGTCTATTTTGTACCTTATGCCCGCAATTGAAACCTAAAGATTTTTACAACAATCGAGAGTCGCCAATGAGTCGAAGATACACAATGTGGATCAAAAATAATCGACCACGGGTTAAACGCGCTAAAGATTCCTAAAAGCTATCCAGTAGGTTAGGTCACGCTAAAATCGCGTTCGGTTGAAATTAACCACGAAATTGAACCCGGTTTCAAGAATCAAAAGTTCTAACGTGTCACGATTTATTTTTGGGACATCAACTCATCATTTGAAGAATTTTTGGTGAGCCCAGATTTTTGGCGAAAAATCAAAATTTGGCAAAATTTGATCAAGAAGTTCGGATGGCTATTTTTGAGTGGATTTTTGGCCTTCAAAAGGGGCTAGTTTGTGAAGGCAAGTGAAATGGGCATGGGCTTCCTCCTCAACAAATTTGGCCATCAAATTGGAGAGAATTGTGAAGAAATTGAAGTTGGAAATCAACAAATTCGTAGGCTAGTGGGGCTGCTATATTTTGGTCTTCAATTTGGCTTCAATTATTGAAGGTTGGTGATGAAATTGGCCTTGAGTGACCAATTGATCAATGTTGGCTGAAGATAAGAGTGAAAATCACTACCTTAGATGTTTTGGGTTGACTTCCTCTCCCCCTGTCCCCTTGCTTCCCTTCCTCTCTCCCCCTTGATTCTCGACCAAGTTCCCTCCTCCTTGCTGTCCAGCTTTTGCTTCTTCTTCTTTCTTCTTTTTCTTCCATTGTTATGCTGCAACAGAGCTAGCAAAGCAGCCACCAGCCCGCAAGCCACCGCCAGGCCCCCTCACCACCTATTCGAGCAGCCCGAGCGTCGGCCTGCCCCCGCTCGCAATCCCGTCCTCGTCCGCATCCCTAGTCCACATGCCTTGGTCGTCCGCTCGCCTAAGCTACTCCAGCTACTAGCCGTCGCCGCCTGACCGTCTCCGCCATCCCTTGCGCCATAACCAAGCCGCCCGTCCGCCCAGCTCGTCTAGCCGGCCGTGTCAAGCTCAACCCAGCCCCTCGACCAGCTTCTCTAGGCATCCACAGAACCAAAGTCCTAGTTGGGTTGTGGGCCTTCCAAGGCTGTTTTCAAGCCCTTCCAAGCCTCCTTGGATGTCGCCGTAGGCTCGAGTCTTGCTCGCCTTCGCGTCACCATCGCCATGAACCAATTTATTCGCTAATCTGGTGAGTTTACCTTCTAAACTCTAATTAGGAGGTTAATTATGTTTAAGGTGGATTAGTAGGTTAATGAGGGATTAGTGAGGGTTAGTTCTTGTAACTAGATTAGTTAGAATAAATTAGTTACCTAGACTAGATAGTTAGATTATTTAGTTAGGTTATTTAGCTAGGTTATTTGGATTAATGTAGTTAGTTTGGTTGATTAATTTAGTTAGTTAAATTAAATCAGCCCGGTCAGGTTATGTATATTTAATTAAGTGCTTTAATTTAAATATTTTTCAATTTATTTAATTAAATGTAATTTATTTAATTATCTATTATTTAGCTGAAATTATACCGGATAACTGGTTGTCGAATTTTGTGCTAATCGTCGTGGTGTAATTGGTTTGTGCAATTGATTGTTAATTTATGCAATTGGATGCTGATTGATGATTTTGAATTATTATTTGAAAAGTATGAATTTTTGGTGTTTAATTAGAAAAATACCAGGTGTCGGGTTTAGACGCCAAAAATGTTTTTAGGTACTATATAAAATCGTGGGAGTTTTAAAATGGGAGAATAACACATTTTGTGGTTCATTTGACTGTATGTCCACGCACATTTATTTTACCGAGTGTTTTTAATATGAAGAAAATAAGCCAAGTACATTATTTAAATTGAGACATTTGAGTGCAAAGCACAATGTTCTTAGTCGAGATTGGATGTGCATGTGATCGTTATGAGAACCCATCACGAGCATTTACGCCGGATGATGCTCCTTCGGGAATGTCCCATGTCAACGGATGTCAGTCACAATGGAGGCTAGGCTGATGCTCCTTTGGGAATGCCGTGTAGATATAGACATTGCCATGCTTAATGGGGCAAAACAATGCTCGGTTATGCTCCAACTGTTGAGTTGGTCGTGGCCGTTGGGTCGTAACTAATTGGAACACGCTTGAATGATTGGTATAGCCGCGCTTGATTATAGGACAAAATTATGTGGCACGGAATGGGACATGTCATAACGATTTGGCCTTATAATCGGGACCCCTGTGATTAACTAACATTTGAAATTGAAGGGTTCAAATT
Organism: Eucalyptus victrix; assembly: GCA_016097545.1. Lineage (NCBI taxonomy): Eukaryota > Viridiplantae > Streptophyta > Magnoliopsida > Myrtales > Myrtaceae > Eucalyptus > Eucalyptus victrix. The sequence continues at coordinate 51,695,834 of CM027837.1, read as the reverse complement.
ACTGAGTGCATTTACCACATACATATGTTGTATGAGCTGTACTGATGTGCAAGGAGGTGCTAAGACGAGGTAAGTCTTACATGATGAGTGTTTAAGCTGTCTTTAAGTGTATTACTTTCCTAATCGGGCTTTAGGGTGTAGACTCGCTGAGACATTGTCTCACCCCGTCATGGTTCAAATTTTTACAAGTCCTTAGATGGAGGTTCGACCCGTTCGTTTTGGATGGCCACGAGGGGCCGAGGAACAACGCACCATACTCCATATTCATGGGAACCCTGACTGGACCCGTGAGCTCGTCGTGACCACTATCTGGGTCGATGAGAGCCTACCTTAGCTGGTACCTTATCGATTCAAGGCGTGGTTTTATCATGGGCCCAATGGTGTCCGGGAGGGCCCCTTGGATGGCTTCAACAGACCTGCTGTCGATGACGCGTATGTGGAGGAGCTTGACCCTGTTGTGGATGTTGATATCATAGCTAATATCGAGGCGAACCAGTTCCCTGAGGGTGAAGTGCCCGTAGTAGAGGCAGCTGACCCTCTAGACCTCGACATCCCTAACGGTGTCGTTATAGACCCAGATCCCAAGTAGATAGGATCCAAGGCAGGGTTAGCCTAGTAGCCTCTTTTGTTTATACTTATGTATATAAACTTGATGTGTTTATAAAGTGTGGCTTTTGTGAATTGACTGTCCTACTTTTCTATCCCATGTTGATTGTTGTCTAGAGATTGTTTAACTCGCTTCTGCATGTGCATAAATCTTTTGGGTCAGCGACACGTCCTGAGAACATCGCAATTTAGTCAACCACCGAGGGATGTGCGTGCGCTCGAGATTCGGGGCGTGACAAAAAGCTTAAAAGAAGATTAGGAACTATCTTGCAAATTTGTACATATAATGCAATAGAAATGAAATTGCTGAGTACAAAATACGAAAATGCTATGTTCAAATTCTCTGAGTTGCTCTCGGCCTTGTTTTCATGTCAGGGAAGTGACAACTTGATCTTGTTGAGCTTACGCACGACAGTTTTCATGTCCATTCTTCCCTCGGGCAAGTCCTTTGAACATTCTAGTCCTAACTCTAGTATCAATAAGACTATGCTATTGAATTTCGAAAGTGTTGGATCTTCATGTTTCATGCAAAGGATTTTGCTATCCATAATGTCAACCACTCTCCCTGGAATTGCTGCACCTACCCATTGCCTCAAGCTGATATTCGCATTGAATATTTCATCGGTTGGCTTCTTCCCAATAATAATTTCCAATAACAATATGCCGAAAATATATACATCTCCTTTTGTCGAGACTTTCCCTTCTAAACCATACTCTGCAAGCATCATAGTTTGTGACATAAGAACATTGGTGATTGATTTATTTCTTTTTGGGACATAAGTAATAAGGTCAAGAGGCATACGAGCACTAATATATATCTATTACATGATACCATTATATTGACAATCAAAGGCTTGAATTAGCTAATATTCAACAAATGTACCTGGAGCAATGTAACCAATTGTGCCGAGAGTTCGGGTTTGTGTTTCAAGCTTGTTCTCAGCCAAAATCTTGGCAATGCCAAAGTCGCAGACTTGTGCGACCAAGCCCTCATTTAGAAGAATATTGCTAGGTTTCAGATCGCAATGCACAATGGGTTCTGGTTGGCCATGGTGGAGATACTCGATCGCCGTTGCGACGTCGACCATTATCTTCACTCGCTGATGGAGATCCAAGTTGTAGCTGTTGGAGTACAGCCACTTCTCCAAGCTCCCACAAGGCACGTATTGTAGCACTAGAGCTCTCAGATTGGCATTCGTGCAGGTGCTGATCACCTTGACGAGATTGCGGTGCCGAATCATACAGAAAGCATCGCATTCTGCATCAAAACTTTTCAGAGCACCTTTGATAGAGAGATTTAGTACTTTGATTGCAATGTCTGTCCCATTGGCTAGAGTCCCTTTATATACAGAGCTAAAGCTTCCTACTTCGAGCAAACTGCTTTCGTTGAAGTTGTTAGTAGCCAAGCAAAGCTCCCGATATGACATCATTGGGTGGTCAATTCTAGGTAAGTTCTCCATCGAAACTAAAGCTTTTTCACTGGTATTCTCACGCTTTCTAAGCAAGCAAATGACGAGAACTAAAAGTATAGCTGACACAATTGGCACAATAATGTATAGTATATGGAGCCCCTTATCCCTTGATGATTTCATTCCATTTACTTTGCAACGTGGGACTTGAAAAATTGCATTTCCACAAAGTGCTTCATTCCCAATGAAAGAGAGAGCAGAGAAATTTCCAAAGGGCCCGCCATTAGGAATCTCTCCTGATAGCTTATTAAAGGACAAGTTCAAAATTTGTAGAACTGCAAGTGCTTCCAAGGACTTAGGTATCGTGCCTGATAACTCATTGTAGGAGAGATCAAGGAATTCCAACCCTTTGAGATGACTGATCGATTGTGGTATCAATCCCTGAAACGAGTTCCTTGACAAGTTGAGAGAAGCAAGGCTCTCAAACTCTTGGATGGAACTTGGTATGGCACCATTAAGTCGGTTCCAAGAAACATCGATGCTCTCTATAGCTCCATCTTCCCTATTTCAAGTGGTAGTCCTCCATTCAAAGAATTGTGTGATAGATTAAGGAAGATGAGTTCTTGAAGGCCCCACAGACTAGACGGTATAACAGATGTCATGTTATTCGAGCTTATGAGAAACTTTTGAAGGCTGCTAAGGTTTTCAATGCAATTCGGGATTGATCCCGATATCCTATTTTGTTGGAGCACCAACTCTCCTAAACCTGTCAAGTTGCATATCTCATCGGGGATCGGTCCTTCAAGATGGTTGTTATCAAGATACAGCCTTTGCAACCTTTCTAGTCTTCCAATCGATGATGGGATGTTGCAGTCTAGAGCATTAATGCCCAAATCTAGGAAAGTCAATCTCTTCAAGAAACCCATTTCCTCGGGAATACGACCTCTTATTTGACAATTGCGAGCAACTAGAATTTGTAGGGAATTGGAGAAGTTTTTGATAGATTCTAGTATGAAACCATGAAGCGGGTTGCCTTTCAACCACAAGGATTGTAGCGACGGACAATTAGATAAAGCAGAGAGAAAACCAAGCTCTGAACCGTAAGTCTCTCCTGTTAGCTGATTATACGCCATTGCAACGCCTTCGAGGTTCTTCAAGTTGCCCAAACTTGTAGGTATGGGTCCGCTGAGTTGATTGTAACTGACATAAAAAATGATTAGGTTTGAAAAATTCGAGATATACTGCGGGATGTTACCGACAAAGCCATTACCTGCTAGATATAGTTCTTCCAAATTCGGAAGGCCTAGATCTCTACCTGAGGGAAGGCTTCCAGAGAGGTAATTTTCCATCAAACCAAGCGATTGGAGCGAAGAAATATTAAAAACCTCTTGAGGCACTTTGCCAATTAGCAAATTTTTTGAAAGGCCCATTCGTTGCAGATTGACCAAATTACCAATCTCCCTCGGAATCTCCCCTTCAATGTGATTTAATAATATGTCCAGCTTGAGCAAGCTCGACATGTTACCAATGGCTCGAGGAATTGTGCCAGTCAAGTTGTTAGCAGCGATATAAAGCTTTTGCAGCTTTTCCAAGTTGCCTATATCTTGAGGAATGCTTCCCTGAAAATGATTGTCTGACAACCACAATATGATAAGCTCTTTGCATTGGGCTAGCGTCTCTGGTAGCAGGCCGCTGAATTGACTTCGATTCAGTGAAAGCATCTGAATGTTAGGCCAGCAGTAGCAAAGATCAAAGGGAAGACTTCCAGAGAGATAATTATCCGTCAAATTGACCCACGTGAGCGATCTATTGAAAAGTGCTGAAGGAATCAAACCTGTGAGAGTGGCGTTGGCCAATATAATGACTTGCAATGTGGATATGTTGCCAAGGAAGCTTGGAATTTGCCCCCGTAAGTCATTTGAGCTAAGATTTAGTTGTTGCAACTTAGGGAAGGCGCCGAATTCTCTTGGTATGCCACTTGTTAGCCTGTTCGTCGCGAGTGACATGACTTCGAGGTTCTGGCACTAGGTTAAGATAGGAGGAATGTTTCCTTCGAATTGGTTCAATTCGAGTATAAGTTCTTTGAGGTGGCGCAAATGACCAATTTCTATTAGAATCATGCCATAAAAACTGTTGTTGCGGAGATCAAGAGAAACCAGGAGAGAAAGATTCCCAAGGAAGGAAGAGAGTCTTCCTTGGAGACCCATGTGCGAGAGGTTTAAAGCTGTGACTCTATGCTTGCGGTTGCTGCAAACGACACCAATCCATTCACAGAAATTTGTTTTCACGGTCCAATTGCCGCTTTTGATGGTGTTCGTCGGGTCGACTTCCATCGTTGATTCGAAGTGGAGGAGAGCCTCTTGATCAGTAAAGTTGCTGGAATAGATGACGGGCTGAAACATCAATAAGGAAGCCAATAGAACATCAACAAATGCTAAAAAGATGAACTTCTCCATGATGAACAAAGTCTCTTTTGATTGCATCGATAGACGGTTTGCTAATTTCGACCTGTTTTTAGTGTTCAATACCAAAACCTACCAAACGGTTGTCTTGATTAGGGACAAAAAAAAGAAAGAAAAAGAAACAATGTAAAGAAAGACTCACTGTCAAATGATGTCCCTCAATCACATCTATGGCCCATTCCTTACGTTCACATGTTCACACTTACTTTCAACTCTGTGAGGGTACAAATTGACTGATGGACCAATGCTCCAAGGCATGAATGTGAAAAGGTTCTATGATAATTGTCGTGACCTTCCTATAGGGGCAATATCAAGTGTCTCGTGGGATGGTGACTAATTGAAAGTTCTTATTGCTAGAAGAGATAATGTTATTAGTAGTCTGTCAAATTTTATGTATGGTTCATATCATATTTAAACTTTCAATTGATTCAATTAAATCACTTTTGATTAATGTGAAATATCTTCTCGCGACTTTCAGTTGGTTTAATTAGATTTATAATATATTTAACATGTTTTTCGTCATCCTTTCATCTATTAATTTAAATGAAATATGTCATGGATAACGATTCTATGAAGCTGATGTTTGATGGAGAAAATTACGCGGACTTTGTGTGTGTCATGGTGACTTTAAATTGTAAAATTATAAAACCCGTTCCTTTGCCCTCACCCAGATCTAGTGAATTATCAATAGGGAAGCCAACAAAACATCAACAAATGCTAAAAAGATGAATTTCTCCATAATGAATAGTCTTTCGATTGCATCAATAGACAGTTCACCAATTTCGATCTGTTCTTAGTATTCAATACCAAAACCGACCAAACGGTTGTCTCAATTAGAAAAAGAAAAAGAAAAAGAATACAATGTAAAAAAAAAAAAAAAAAAAAAAAAAAAAAAAACTATCAAATGACGTCCCACAATCATGTCTATGGCCATTCTTTACATTTACACGTTCACACTTAATTTCAACACTAGAGAGAGAGAGAGAGAGAGCGCCGAGCCTTTGTGTCTAAAGCATGTTTCTATGTTTTAACAGAGCGGAAGCGTTAGATAGTCAAGAGTCACAGGAGTTTTGAGAAGAAACTGATCTATATATCTTTTAGAAACATCTCATAAAGATCTTTTGGCAAGTAGAGGCCAACGTGGCTGAAGTGGCTTACCATCTCGGTAAATGCACTTGCCAATGCTGCTCATAGTCCCATCCACACGGAAATTTTTGGTCTCTCTTCCTCAGCCCGTTAAATTTTCAATCCTTTATAGCCTTAGCGACACGCCCACCTCGTCCAGAAAAATCTTGTCAAGCACGCAGAAAGTTGCTTGTACAGTCCAATCTATGTAACTGTCGTGGAAAAGCTGACTGACCCATCCGTTGAATCGCAGGAGAGTCAGTGCTCAGACGCGTGTGGAATTTCCTTTTCATTTCCTTTCTTAAAGTGTGGCATGTACAAACAGCTAATTTAGGGGCAAAATAAGGCGGAAGCGGCTGAGCTATTGCCTCCATAAATAAACATAAACAGATTATTGGTTGTATATGATGTAGGTACCCCATTGGATGCTCTTCTCTAAGCTCATTATGCCCATTCGTACGAGTTCTCAAAGTATACCCCTACTTCAGGCAAGTGCGGGTTGACAGGCTTCTACTCTTGCTGGCAAACTCTAAGCTCCTTCCCTTCTGTGTGCATTTAAATCAGCATGAGTATCGTCTAATATTTGGGACAAGTAGGTCTGACACTGGACAGGCGGAAACCTGCAAATTGATACAATTTTGAACAAACTTAGGACCCCATGCTGGCCATGTCTAATCACTAATGGAGTAGCTATTTTATACGCAGCGCCCAAATCCCCACACAAAAAGGATCCAACCTTGTAAAGAGAGCTTTTGCCCAATGCTCCAAGCCATGAATGTGAAAAGATTTTGTGATAATTGTCATATGACCTTCCCGTAGGGCCAATATCAAGTGTGTCGTTGGAAGTTGACTAATTGAAAGTCCCTACTGCTGGAAGAGATAATATTACTAGTAGTCTGTCAAATTTTATCCATACTTCATGTCATATTTAAACTTTCAATAGATTCAATTAAATCACTTTTGATTAATGTGAAATATCTTCCCATAACTTTCAATAGGTCTAATTAGATCCGTAATATATTTAATATGTTTTTTTTGTCATCCTTTCATTTATTAATTTAAATGAAATATGTCATGGACAACAATTTTATGAAGCTAGTGTTTGATTCACACTTACTTTCACACTTACTTTTGGACCTTTTGAACTTTCAATCAATTCAATTAAATCATTTTTGATAATGTGAAATATCTTCCCGAAACTTTGAATTGGTCTTATTTGATCCGTAATATGTTTAATATTTTTTTTGTCATCCTTTCATTTATTAATGTAAATGAAATATGTCATGGATAACAATTTTATTAAGCCGATGTTCGATGGAGAAAATTGTGTATGTCATGGTGACTTTAAATTGTAAAATTATAATACCCCTTCCTCCGCCCTCACCCAGATCTGGTGAAACATCAATAGGGAAGCCAACAAAACATCAACTAAACAAATGAACTCCTCCATAATTATTAGAGTCTCCTTTGATTGCATCAATAGACGGTTCACTAATTTCGACCTATTCTTACTATTCAATACCAAAACCTACCAAATGGTTGTCTCAATCAGAAAAAAAGAAAAAGAAAACAATGTAAATAAAGATTAACTATCAAATGATGTCCCCCAATCATGTCTACGGTCCGTTCTTCACGTTTATACTTTCACACTTACTTTCAACTCCGCGAGAGTACAAACGGAACTTTGGATCATGCTCCAAAGCACAAATGTGAAAAGGTTTTGTGATAACTATTGTAGCCTCCCCGCAGGGGTAATATCAAGTGTCTTGTGGGAAGTTGACTGATTGAAAGTTCCTATTATTGGAAGAGATAATGTTATTAGTAGTCTGTCAAATTTTATCCATGCTTCATGTCAGATTTGAACTTTCAATTGATTCAATTAAATCACTTTTAATTATGTGAAATATCTTCCCACAACTTTCGGTTGGTCTAATTAGACTCTTAAAATATTTCATATGTTTTTTGTCATCCTTTCATTTATTATTTTAAATAAAATATGTCGTAGATAATAATTTTATGAAGCTGATGTTTGATAGAGAAAATTACGCGAACTTTGTGTGTATCATGGTGACTTTAAATTGTAAAAATTATAATACCCGTTCCTTCGCCCTCACCTAGATCTTGCGAAACATCAATTGGGAAGCCAACAAAACATCAACAAATGCTAAAAAGATGAACTTCTCCATAATGAGTAGAGTCTCTTTTGATTGCATCAATAGACGGTTCGTTGATTTCAACCTGTTCATAGTGTTCAACACCAAAACCTACCAAATGGTTGTCTCAATCAGAAAAAAGAAAAAGAAAACAATATAAGAAAGACTAACTATCAAATGATGTCCCTCAATCATGTCTATGGCCTGTTCTTCACGTTCACACATTCACACTTACTTTCACACTTACTTTTGGACATTTTGAGCTTTCAATCAATTCAATTAAATCACTTTTGATTAATGTGAAATATCTTCCCGCAACTTTGAATTAGTCTTATTGGATCCGTAATATGTTTAATGTGTTTTTTTGTCATCCTTTCATTTATTAATTTAAATGAAATATGTCATGGATAACAATTTTATTAAGCTGATGTTTGATGGAGAAAATTACACGGACTTTGTGCATGTCATGGTGGCTTTAAATTGTAAAATTATAATTCCCCTTCCTTCGCCCTCGCCCAAATCTGGCAAAACATCAATAGGGAAGCCAACAGAACATCAGTGCTAAACAAACTAACTCCTCCATAATTATTAGAGTCTCCTTTGATTGCATCAATAGACGGTTCACTAATTTCGACTCGTTCTTACTATTCAATACCAAAACCTAGCAAATGGTTGACTCAATCAGAACAAAAGAATAAGGAAAAAAATGTAAAGAAAGATTAACTATCAAATGATGTCCCCCAATCACATCTACGGTCCGTTCTTCACGTTTATACTTTCACACTTACTTTCAACTTTGCGAGAGTACAAATGGAACTTTGGATCATGCTCCAAAGCACAAATGTGAAAAGGTTTTGTGATAACTATTGTAACCTCCCCGCAGGGGCAATATCAAGGGTCTTGTGGGAAGTTGACTGATTGAAAGTTCCTATTATTGGAAGAGATAATGTTATTAGGAGTCTGTCAAATTTTATCCATGCTTCATGTCATAGTTGAACTTTCAATTGATTCAATTAAATCACTTTTAATTATGTGAAATATCTTCCCACAACTTTCAGTTGGTCTAATTAGACCCGTAATATATTTAATATGTTTTTTTTGTCATCCTTTCATTTATTATTTTAAATTAAATTTGTCATAGATAATAATTTTATGAAGCTGATGTTTGATGGAGAAAATTACGCGAACTTTGTGTGTATCATGGTGACTTTAATTTGTAAAAATTATAATACCCGTTCCTTTGCCCTCACCTACATCTGGCGAAAAATCAATTGGGAAGCCAACGGAACACATCAACAAATGCTAAAAAGATGAACTTCTCCATAATGAGTAGTCTCTTTTGATTGCATCAATAGACGGTTCGTTGATTTCGACCTGTTCTTAGTGTTCAACACCAAAACCTACCAAATGGTTGTCTCAATCAGAAAAAAGAAAAAGAAAACAATATAAAGAAAGTCTAACTATCAAATGATTTCCCTCAATCATGTCTATGGCCCGTTCTTCACGTTCACACATTCACACTTACTTTTGGACCTTTTGAGCTTTCAATCAATTCAATTAAATCACTTTTGATTAATGTGAAATATCTTCCTGCAACTTTGAATTGGTCTTATTGGATCTGTAATATCTTTAATGTGTTTTTTTTGTCATCCTTTCATTTATTAATTTAAATGAAATATGTCATGGATAACAATTTTATTAAGCTGATGTTTGATGGAGAAAATTACGCGGACTTTGTGCGTGTCATGGTGACTTTAAATTGTAAAATTACAATACCCCTTCCTTCGCCCTCGCCGAAATCTGGCAAAACATCAATAGGGAAGCCAGCAGAATATCAATGCTAAACAAACTAACTCCTCCTTAATTATTAGAGTCTCCTTTGATTGCATCAATAGACGGTTCACTAATTTCGACTTGTTCTTACTATTCAATACCAAAACCTAGCAAATGGTTGTCTCAATCAGAACAAAAGAAAAAGAAAACAATGTAAAGAAAGATTAACTATCAAATGATGTCCCCTAATCATGTCGATGGTCCATTCTTCACATTTATACTTTCACACTTACTTTCAACTCTGTGACAGTACAAATAGAACTTTGGATCATGCTCCAAAGCACAAATGTGAAAAGATTTTGTGGTAACTATTGTAACCTCCCCGTAGGGGCAATATCAAGTGTCTCGTGGGAAGTTGACTAATTGAAAGTTCCTATTATTGGACGAGATAATGTTATTAGTAGTCTATCAAATTTTATCCATACTTCATGTCATATTTGAACTTTCTATTGATTCAATTAAATCACTTTTAATTATGTGAAATATCTTCCCACAACTTTTAGTTGGTGTAATTAGACCTGTATTATATGTAATATGTTTTTTGTCATCCTTTCATTTATTGTTTTAAATAAAATGTCATAGATAATAATTTAAAGAAGCAGATGTTTGATGGAGAAAATTACGCGAACTTTGTGTGTATCATAGTGACTTTAAATTGTAAAATTATAATACCCGTTAAAGCCAACAAAGCATCAACAAATGCAAAACAGATTAACTTCTCCATAATGAACAGCAAGAAAAATGGCTTACGATCTATATATCTTTTAGAAACATCTCAGAAAAATTTCTTGGCAAGTGGCGGCCAACGTGGCTGAAGTGGCTTACGATCTCGGTAAGTGCACTTGCCAATGCTGCCGATAGTCCCATCCATATGGAAATTTTTGGTCTCTCTTCCTCAGCTCGTCAAATTTTCCAATCCTTTGTAGGCTTACCAATACGCCCACCTCGTCGAGAAATCTCGTCAAGTACGCAGAAAGTTGCATGTACAGTCCAATCTACGTAACTATCGTTGAATAGCTGACAGACTCATCCGTTGAATCGCAGGAGAGTCGATGCTTAGACATGAGTGTGGCATCTCCTTTTCACTTCCTTTTTCAAAGTGTTGCATGTACAAACAGCTAATTTAGGAGCAAAATAAGGCAGTAGTGACTGAACTATTGCTTCCATGCAGAAACATAAACAGATCATTGGTTGTATATGCATATGCATGTACATAAAGGTACCCCATTGGATGCCCTTCTCTAAGCTCATTACATCTGTACAAGTTCTCAAAGCATACCCCTACTTCGGGCAAACACGGCTTGACAGGCTTCCACTCTCACTGGAAAAATCTAAGCTCCTTCCCTTCTGTATACATTTAAATCAGCATGAGTATCGTGGAGTCTTTAAGACAAGTAGATCTGACATTGGACAGGCGGAACCTGCACATTGATGCAATTTTGAACAAACTCAGGATCCCATGCTGATGTAAATTTGCTAATCTGCACCATGTCTAATCACTAATGGAGCAGCTATGTTAAACGCAGTACCCAAATCCCCACGCGAAAAGGACCCAACCCTTTAAAGAGAATGCAAGTGCATGGTTGATCGTATCGATTCATCAAATCTGCCACAGGTCAATGCCTAATTCACGAGCAAACATTTTTTTCCTCATGAATCATGGAATTAAACTTGATACAGTCGTCTTTACAGTGCTTGAATGATCCCTGGATATGCAATATCCACTTCAACATGCATGTTCAAAGCAGAGCACCAGCATTCAAGCACAATGCGTAAAGACACTTGCTCAAATCGAGGAGAACTCCGTTCAAATCGTGGAGGAGAACTAGATCTTAGGACTGAGACCGATAAGAGAGGAGCACCATCTTGTTGATATATAGGAAAGTAACTAATGTGTAGAAGACAACTTACTTCGGAGGATTTTCCTCTGACATGCAGGTTGGCAAGCACTCAACGAGACAATCATGACTAGGCTCCAGGAAAAATGCAATCTGCATTTCATGAGAACATGAGCATAAGTGGAACCTTTTTTAACAGAAATATTAGCTCATGGTTATGTGTTAGCAATTCAAACTCCTAATTCTGTGGCAGTTCTCTCCAAGAATACAACTGAGGCCAACGGATTGGATTCATCCGTCAGCGTCCCTCTCAGCTCGGAAACCATTTCCTCGGTTTCACGCACCGGAAATCGAACTGAAAATAGCGGAAAAAGGCAGGAAAATCGAAGACCTGTTTGAGCAGGGACACCGACCATCAGTTATCGGCGCTCGAGAGGTCGATGAGGTCGAGAGCGGAAGATGGAACTCCGGCGACGTCGACGGCGTTCGCGTCATCCATGCTCACTGTCCCGTTCACCTGACTGATTTCACGGTGATGATGACGACCGACGACGATCGAGGTCGGACGGGAGTTTGAGTTGCAGGTGATGGAGGACACGGGGCTGAGAAAAGAAGCGGAAAAACGATGGCGGGGGAAGATTAAAGACGTTCCCGTCTTAATGCTTTCTATAAATTTTAAAGCATTTTTGGTGACGGATTATTCAATTCGATATAATCAATCATTTAGTTATATATATATTGAATTTGTTCAATTTTTACAAAGCAAACGGCTCCTAAAATTCGAAAAACCTAAATAATAATCATATTTACATGCATAATTATTCTTTTTAATTTACTCTTATGATATTTCATTTTTGAATGGCTAAGAAAATCATAGATTCTTGGAAAGCTATTCCATTTTCTATTACTCCTTGCCGTCCTTGGACTAAGGCCTCATCTCAAATAGAGAGACTTTTGAACGATACGAACTCCATGAACCATATCAATCGCATTCCACAAATGATATGAATTACTTGCATGCCTGTCAAAAGTACAAAAACCGCATGAGTTCCTGTACTTTAACTAATGCTCTATGTTACATGATGCAAGCAACAGTAGAGTGAGCCAATGCAAGTAGGGGTAAGCACTGAGACTAATTCAATTCGAGAATTGAACTGAATTAATCTAAACCAATCGATTTAAGACCGATTTTAGGGAGAATTGATCTAGTTCCCAATTTCATGAACTTAGAACCAACCTAGGACTAGCTCGATTCCCAATTCTAAGGCCGAAACCGCTAGTTCTACTAGAGAATCGATCTAACTAGGTTCCACCACTTCGGTTTTCAGGTTGAACCGAGAAATGAATCATGGTCTCCATTGTGAATAAACAATAACATAATTATTTCATCAAATATGTTACTAAGTGAAAAAGTACAACTCTTACATTTTATTATAAGAATTTGATTTTTAACACAAAAAAGAGGAGTAATTCCTAAATAGAACTGGAAACCGGCAAAATCAGGAAGCAACAATTCCAAAAATGACCAATTCAATTCACAATCTCAAAAATTCGAAACCTAGAATTACAAGGTGGATATCTAATTTCAAGTCGAGAATCAACCCACTCAACAACCAATCATCCCTAGATAGAAGATTGTTAATATTTCAAATGTAATGAGCGGAACAATGAATGTCTTAGGATCTGTTTCCACTACATATTTCCATTTCAATCTCTTGCATAATCAATTAACTGTTTAAGATACAAGAAAGCTAGAAGAGTATAATTAACTTGGTAACTGCTAATTTAACTGTCTCACTGTGTTGGGAGATTTTCCACCTACATTGAGAACAAAGAGCTAAACAGATAGCCAGGTTCTCGTCGGAAGTTCAGTTTCCAGTGCTTGTTTCTCTGTTTTTACGTAGCGGAAGCATCAGCTAGTCAAGCGTCACAGGAGGACTTCGAGAAGGGACTGACCTAATCCACCCTTGAGAAAGATCAGCAAGATTTCTTAGAAAGTAGCCTAAAGCGGCTTACGATCTCAGTTTGTGCCCTTGCTAAAGCTACTCCTAGTCCCACCCACACGTACATGCTTGCTCTCTCCTCGTCTTAGCCCGTTATATTTTCAATCCTTCGTAGGCTTAGCGACACACCTACCTCATCCAAAAAATCTTGCTAAATATGCCAAAAGTTGCATGTACAGTCCAATCCGCTGAAACTATCGTAACAAAGCAACTGTCCATCCGTTGAATCACAAGAAAGTCGGCTGCCAAGAAATATGCATGGCGTCTCGATTTCATTTCCTTTCTTAAAGAGTTGCATGTACAAACTGCTAATTTAGGAGCCAAATCATGGAAGCAAGAAGACCAAACTATTACTTCCATGCATAAACATAAGCAGATTATTAGTTGTGTATGCATATGTATGTACACGCATGTACCCCATTCGATGCTCTTCTCTAAGCTCATCATGCACTTCTTACGAGCTCTCGAAGTGTACCCCCTACTTCGGGCAAGTGCTGGTTCACAGGGTCCAGCTCCCAGGCAAACTCTAAACTCCTTCCTTTCTGTATACATCTAAATCAGCATCAGTATCGCCGTATCTTTGGGCCAAGTAGGTCTGACATAAGATGGGAGGAAACCTGCACGTGGATCAATTTTGAAGAAATTTATTATAGGATCCGATGCTGCTGGTGTAAATTTGCTAATTTGCACCATGTCTAACAACTATTGGAGTCACGATCAAAAAACCAAAAAAGTTAATTACTGGAGTAACTATGATAAATACAAGACCAAGATCCCCACGTGAAATGGTTCAAACACAATGCGAGCACACAATCGATCGTATCAATTGATCAAATCAGGGACAGGTCAATGCCTAGTTTCCGTATAAACATTTTTCTTCATGAAAATGGAGTTAAAACTTAGATGTAGTCCTCTTAACATAAACGAAAAGTCCAAGCACAAGCATATGAGTTTGGATGATCCTTGGTAATGCAATATCCACTTCGACAATCACGTACAAAGCAGAGCATCGACACTCAAACAAAACGCATAAAGTCCGTCATTTGAATCAAGGAGGAGAAGAACTAGATCTTAGGGCCGAGATTTGACAACATGGGAAATACAATAGCGACATCTTGATGATATATAGGAAAGAAACTAATTTACTGAAGACAGCTTACTTGGGAGGATTTTCCTCTGACATACATGTAGGCAAGCACTCGACGAGACATGGTTAGGCTCCAGGAAGAAAGCAATCTGCATTCCGTGAGAAAAATGAGCATAAATAGGACTTTTAACGGAGATTTTAGCATAAAAAACTCATCAAGAAAAGAGAAGGTAATGGACGAAAAATGCTAACAAGGGAATAAAAACAACTACTAATGGGCTACTAATATCAACAAGAGCCAAGAGGGTACAACTGAAGAAATTCTGGTAGAGTTTGGGACTGGTTACCAATCTATAGTAGCTTGCTTTAGAAAATCTCCAACCTTCATATTCAAGCTTTCCCCATGCCAATTTATTTAAATAGAGTTCTATTAAAGCATATTACCTGAAAATACAATTGCTCCATCGTTCTAGCATATCACCAAGATTCACTATGAATGCTCTGTACCAAATAACCATGGAAAGAATGTTAGTTTTCAGGATTGTTGTGAGATTGTTATGTTCTGTCAAAAAGTTATGCGGAATAAAAAACATGCTTGACCAATGACATATTCTCTTCCGAAATTTTTCCCTCTCAAACTTCTTGCAACTGGACATATGTCATAAGACATGTTCTCATAATTGGACCAGCACATGATTAACCAAGAAAGAATGGTGGAAAACCATCATGTGAGTGTGTGCAACGGTGTTTGAGAGAGGGAGGGAGGGAGAGAGAGAGGGAGGGAGGATCATCATCAAAAGGATTGAACTAATCAAAGTTATGATGAATACATATATACAGATGCAAACCACAGATATGAAAGGAGAAGTGGATGAGGGCACCTCTCTAAACTTCTAAGTTGGAACCAATTTTTATCACCCATCTGACAATAATACTTTCTCTCTAAACTGGCATATCATTGCCTTTGTACGAAAAAGAACTATAGTAGCAGATCAGGGTCAGACAAACAACGATGTTTGTCAGAAAGTTGTGACTAGTCCGGGGGTAGTATTCCACTCAACACCAGCATGAAGTAATCTTCCTAACATGCGTATAAGGGGAAAATGTTATCATGTACATGCTCCAATAGATCAAAAAGTACAAGATTAAATCAAAGTTAGTCCAAGTTAAATTTATAATTCACAAATCACTAGAATGTAAATCCTAACACGATGGCTTCCACCAAAAGTGTTCAAGTTAGTTTAAATATGAGATCTCAAACATCTTCCTCTCAAGTTCTGTTGGGCTTTACCCTTTCAAAGGTTGCACATATTCCTATGCCTGAGGTTTAGCATCCTTGTTCTTGCAAATCTGAATAAGTTTAAAAACTTTCCTGCACTATAACCATGCATAGAGTCTGCACCAACAGTTTTATAGGAGAATATTTCATACTTGGAGACCCAGCACATCATATGTTGCCAACAAGGTAAGAAACCCAAAGTCCAAATGTGCCCCAGCTCCATATATCCCTTTAGAGGGATCAGAGATTAGACCCAAAGGAATATCAACTGGATGAGAAGAAAGAAATGTCAGTCTTATTTTGTAGTTCACTGAAGTAAAATCTACCTTCATAGTGCAACAAGCGCAAGATCGGAATAGGCTTGCCGAGTATTTCTGGCTTGTCAAAAAAATCAGCCTCCAGATCAAGTGCTAGAGCAATGATCCTTGCAACTACTTTCGCCACATTTCTGATGAGCATATTTACAAATCAAAAAATTACCAAGATTAACTACCATCACTTTTTTATATCAACAGATTGCACTTGATCTTGCCACATAGATCATCTAGGCATTACTCTTGAGATATAACCAGATCCAAAAGTCACCTGTTTGAGAGATCCTATGCAATGAAAATTGTGACTACAATATCAGCCCTACCAATATAAGAAGTAGACACTTGAGTTGAGGTTCTTGGTTAGTGTGATTAATAGTAAATCTCAACAGCTATAATTATTTTATTCAAATTGCAGCAAAGTTTCCTAGAAATTGTTAAATCAGCAGGTACAAATAACTTCAAGAGATTTACACTTTGGCCAACATAGGATAAGAGCCCAAGAGAGCATAAGCAGTTTGGCAGTCAGGGGCAATTTAACCCCCCTGGGGCATTAAAAGAACTTGGCACAATTTGATGGAAGTGGAAGGGGAAGATGGTGACTATTGGGGTACTGGAAAAGCCCCAAATTTCCCATAAGAGAAACAGAACATCTCCGTATTATCTTTTACTCATATGGAATAATCTTTCGCATCTTGCAACTGACAACAAAATTCAATCTCCGTGGCTCTTTTATCATCGATAGCAAAAACTCACAATGCCTTGCTATGAAATTTCTCCATTGTCTGCCCCCATCTTGGCAATATCTCTAGTCAAAACACAACAGTGAAACCAAAATAAGTACATATCACCAGCGAACAATTCGAAGTTGCATAGATAATCATATTAAGCAACTGGTTACCCTCAGAAGGCTAGAGTTTTGGTCCAAAATGAGGCTTTTGCGCATCAGGATCATCATCTGGGACTTCCGTTCTTATATAGTATCCCTCCTCATAATCTCCTATATAATGTCAATGAAATCATTACTACTCAACCGATCTTCAAAAATTGATAACCATATAAATAATAACAAGTTTCATCTACATCCTCGTTGTATTGCTCATGGTTTCATGTTAGCACCTCAAACAACTCGCTTCTATTTCTGTGTTAGCTCTGATTAAGTATCCTCACTCCTCCGAGAATATAATTACAACCAGGAATAATAACTAAGTTAATGTATATTCCTTTTATTAGAGCTGCTACTGAACCACCAGCCACCAGCTGATTACAGGAAGTTATCAAAATCACTGGAAAATTCCAAATAAGGATCCATTCCAAATAAGGGCATGAAGTGACCATATTAGTTTCAAAAAAGACTTGAATGGTTTTATTTGTTTCAAATAAGGACCTCACCTCACCGATTCAACGGTTGGTAAAAAATTCCAATCAACTAGAGGTATTTTCATCAAAGCATAATTTAAATTCAAATTAAATTAGATTAAAAATTAAAAACTTAAACTAAAAAAAAAAATAGAGGGAGGAGGGAGCCCTCCCTCCCGTCTCTGTTCGTTTTTTTAGTATTTTTTATGAAAAAAAAATTAAAAAGATGGAATTGCCCTATTAAATAATGAGTTGAGACTTTTTTTTAAAATTGATAAGACCACTTAATACCCTTATTTTAAATAAAATTTACTTCAGATTCTTATCGATAAAATTAAGATACTTTTTATCCTTATTTAAAATAACATCCACTTCATATCTTTATTTAAAAAAATAAAGGCACTCCTAATTTTTATTTGGAATTTTCCTCAAAATCACCTGCTAATCATCTAAACCTGCTTTAAGCAGCAAATCTTCAGTAATCTGACACCCAAAAAAAGGGAACAAATGAAATCATACCCTGAATCTGATTCCCAGCATCGAGGACCTCATCGAACAGAGGAGTATAGCCACGGTGCTTCTCGTTCCTCCACAGCTTCATCTTCTCACTCAGAGGCAAGCCGAAGAACCGCCTGCTCTGGACGAAGATCTCCTCCATTCAGTCCTGGCCGTTTCCATGGTTGATCACGTAGAAAAAGCCAGAATCCAAGCACGCCTGAGGCCAACGGATCGGATTCATCCGCCAGCGTCGTCACGAATCAAAAAACCTTAGTTTCCTCGGTTCGGGTACCGGTAATCGAATCGGAACATCGGAAAGGCTCGAGAGAATCGAGGACCTGTTTGAGCAGAGACACCGACTGTCGGATATCGGAGCTCGAGAGATCGATGCGGTTGAGAGCCGAGGTCGGAGCTCGGGCGGCTTCGACGGCGTTCGCGTCGTCCATGCTCGCCGATGCCGCTCCGCCTGGAAGGTCGTTGCTCGCTTGCTGAGATCGCCGTCCGCTCACCCGTCTGATTTCGCGGTGATGATGACGACAGCTGACGGTGATGGAGGACGGACGGCACTCTGAGTTGCGGGTGATGGAGTAAAACGACGGCGTCTATTAATTAAAAAAAAAAAAAATCTCAGCAAGGGTATTTGGCGCGGCTTTTGTCCTTTTGACAAAAAGCCAGCAAATTTTAAAGCATTTTTCATCGGCTACGGCATGGGTTCGGCGTAGAACAGGGAACTGCGCCGAACCGGCCATAAGAACTAGTTTGATTCGAGTTTTCCGCGGTTATCGATCCGATTCCAAAAAAAGTGAAATAGGTACCGGACAATTTGATTCCCAATTTATGGGTGAGAAACAGATCAAGAGTCGAGAATCAACGAATTGTGATTACATGCTTTGAAATTTTTATTATTTATTTTATTTTACATTGATAAATGAAAATTTTTGTCATTGGGTTCACTTCATTAAGAAAGAAAGTAATGAAAAAAAAAAGTGCCAATTCATGAATAAACTATAAAACCAATTGACAAAATAAGTTTTAGATTTTAAGGCACACAGATTAGGTTCTAACTTCCAAATAATAAGGAATCAAATCCAATGAGGTAAGTTTCAACTTGAAACTTTCAAGTTAAACCCAAATTGAGTCGAAGCAGTTGGCAGAGTGGTTAAGGAGATAATGTTTAAGCATCTCGTTCGCCATCCGAGGTGAGAGAAGCCTTACCTGATGCTAGGCCTTTCAAAATGGATTATAAAATTATTTATTAACCCATATTGATACTTATGTCAGTAATTTGACAAGAACAGCTCGAAATTTTGTCAACGAGATATTGCACAGTTTCCTCACGGAAGATAATGCCTTGACACGTTGAGACTTCAATTAAAATTCCCGAGTAATGTCATCAAGTTGTACCTGGTGATTTTATTGGTTTATTAACAGGTGTTAATCTTAGATTAGGTATGCTACTGGCCCTCAGAGGGGTTCTAGGAATGGGTGAAGGGGATCTCAGAATGGTGGTAGGGATAAATAATGTCTTTAAGCCCAAGGATTCATAAGATCGAAGGAAACTGGGATATGGATACATATAAAAAGAAGGGCGCTCTTGATCTCCCCTTGATTTTATGTACTTCTGCTTATGGAGAACGTATTGATTAGCAATAGCTTTCATATCGTGAACGACTTTCATGAGAAATTGAAACTATTGAGAACCCATTATAGGCAGTCTTTGTGAAGCACACTGTCCAGTTAGCCCTACCATTCTCACTCGATAGTAAGACTAATTATAAATAGAAGTCATCCTTCAAGTGAGACTGGGCCTCGGTGTATTGATTCCCCTTTAATGTGCTGCTTATGCTGTTATTAAAGATGAGAGCGTTAGCAGGCGTTCAGATTATTATTTTTTTCCCTAAACCTTGAGAGAACTGACTCTTTTGTTTTCAAGAACAAATGAGTAGAATGAGCTCCAGCCTTCAAAACTTTATATACTATCATATCTTGATTTTCATTTGCAGCTCGATAAATTGAGAAGCACGCCATATTACTTTAGGTTTTTTTTTTTTTTTTTGGGGGGGGGGCTTGGGTTCATGTAAGGCATATCATTAAAACTATAAATTTCACGGCCAATTGCAAGATTTTCTACGTTTTGTTAGTTATTAAAGCGCGTTTTAATTTAATACCAATTTGGTGAAATGTGTTCTTGCATAAATTACTTATCCTTAAATGCTAATATGTATTGTTTGAAACAATTTGGCTTTTCTTTTAAGTGCGCTCACTGAACGAGTGAAAAGAGAAAAAGAGTGAAACGGGCGAAGGCAATAACATTGAGTTGTGCATTAGTTGAGAATTTACTTCTTCATAACTTGCATTAGGCACTTAATGATTTTTGTCTTCATTTATTACTTGCAGGATGACCTAAGTTGAGCAAAGATAGATTGTTTGCTATTGAGACAGAAATGTTGATTGTTTGCTTTTGCTTTCTTTCTTCCCCTTATGGTCTTTGTAAGAATGTTTTTCTCTGGACAATGTTGAATTATATGTACTTAAATTTGTTGACAAACTGGACTAAGTTTGGCATTCTTATGGGATGGCAAGTTCCTTGTCCTGCATTCAATTTGGAATTTAAGGCCTTTGAAGATGTGTGATGTGTAGGCCGATAAGGGATTATGAAAAAAAAAAAAAACATGTTTAACTTAACCTCTGCACACCAAAAAAGAAAAAAAAAATTAAAACCTGACCCAATCCCTCAAGTTATATGCTATTTGGGTCTTAGGTCGGTTCTGTAGTGTTTCAGCTCGAGTCGGATATCAGTCGAACTGATGACACCCCTACCTTGGACTATATGATATTAACTAGCCCTCCCCTCCGGATAGTCATCATAGCCAAAGGAAGAAGGAGAGAGGAGGAGGGAGGAGGAAAGAGGAGAGAGAAAAAAAAAATAAAATAATTAATAAAATAATTTGCAAAAATAAAATATTATTAAAAAATTATCGCCGCGCCAACCGATGAATTTTGGCCGGATGGACTGAACTAGCACAATTGCCAAAGGTTTATGACTCAATTGGCCAAAAAAATAAGTTTGTGACTAAATTGGCACAATTGCAATAAATTTATGAGGTTTTTGATAATTTTCCCTCTTTGTATTGTATAACGTTTTTTTTTTTTTTTGCTGATCAAAATAAAAAAAATGCCCTTCATCTACAAATTTAAGTAAAAAATGGGTTTTATCTCACTTTTTGATTTCCATTTAGCCCACAGTTACATATTACTTTAATATTTTAATGTAATTAAACTTAAAATAGAACAATGGAAAACAGGCCAAAGAAAGAAATAATAGACAAAAGAAAAGGCCCATTATATTTCATCGTTTCTATAGTGCCCTTGAATAAATGTTTGTTTTAATCATTGAAAGAATAAGAAGATATTATTTGATGTTTGACTCATGGAAAAGAATTATAACAATTAGAAAATGACTTTCAATATTTTATTTCTCCATGCAATTGAAATGATAGTCTTATTACTATCAATTATGACGTTGCATAGCGAATGAAGATGATTGTATAGGCGTGTAGTGCGAGCATGATAACTATATTTTCTTTTTTAAGGCCAAGCTACTGTTTGTTCCATTTAGTTTGATTTCTCTTTACGATTTAAATATGGACAAGTTAAAATAATCTTTGGTTGGATTAAAATAAATTATAAGTATTTTTTGTTAAAAAAAAGGAAAATTAAAACAGAAAGGGGTCAAAATTGGCCCAAATAGGTGCCGAGCCCAAGCTGGCTATTCGGGCCGAAAAGGCCTGGCCTTGCCCAGCTTGACACGCAAGGCTCATGGGTTATGCCTAGCGTGATGCGAGAAGACATTGAGCTTCAAGGAAACAATGTTCGTCACTGGCAAATCTACCAACTCTCAAACAAAGTTTTTACTTAGAGAACATGGTAGCTGCTACACCTTCTGAAGTCGAACATGAGTTAAACTCTCGATTGTAGAGCTAGTCGCGTTTTGAATTGTTTTCCTCTGGTTCAGAAAGCTTAAAATAAGATTAGGAACTATCTTGCAGAGTTGTACACGCAATGCAATAGAAATGAAATTACTGAGTACAAAATATGAAAATGCTATGTTCAAATTCTCTTAGCTGCTCTTGGCCTTGTTTTCTTATCAAGGAAGTGACAACTTGATCTTGTTGAGCTTAATCACGACAGTTTTCATGTCCATTCTTTCCTCAGGCAAGTCCTTTGAACATTCTAGTCCTAAATCCAATATCAAGAAGACTATGCTATTGAATTTCGAAAGTGTTAGATCTTCATGTTTCGAGCGAAGGATTTTGCTATCCACAATGTCAAGCACTCTCTCTGGAATTACTGCACCTATCCATTGCCTCAGGCTGATATCCACGTTGAACATTTCACCGGTTGGCTTCTTCCCAGTAATCACTTCTAACAACAATATGCCGAAGCTGTATACATCTCCCTTTGCCGAGACTTTTCCTTCCGAACCATACTCTGCAAGCATCATAGTTTGTGACATAAGAACATCAGCAATTGATCTATTTCTTTTTGGGACATAAGCAATAAGATCAAGAGGCATACGAGTGCTAATATATCTCTATTGCATTATACCATTATATTGGCAATCAAAGGCTTGAATTAGCTTATATTCGACAAATGTACCTGGAGCAATGTAACCAATCGTGCCAAGAGTTCGCGTTTGTGTTTCAATCTTGTTCTCAGCCAAAATCTTGGAAATTCCAAAGTCGCAGACTTGTGTGACCAGGTCCTCGTTTAGAAGAATATTGCTAGGCTTCAGATCGCAGTGCACAATGGGTTCTGGTTGGCCATGGTGGAGATACTCGATCGCCGTTGCGACGTCGACCATTATCTTCACTCGCTGATGGAGATCCAAGTTGTGGTTGTCGGAGTACAACCACTTCTCCAAGCTCCCACAAGGCACGTATTGCAACACCAAAGCTCTCAATTGGCATTCGTGCAGGTGCTAATCACCTTGACAAGATTGCGGTGCCGGATCATACGGAAAGCATTGCATTCTGCGTCAAAACTTTTCAGAGCGCCTTCGATATGGAGATTCAATACTTTGACTGCGATGTCTATCCCATTGGCTAGAGTCCCTTTATATACAGAGCTAAAGCTTCCTACTCCCAGCAAATTGCTTTCGCTGAAGTTGTTAGTAGCCAAGCAAAGCTCCCGATATGATATCATCAGGTGGTCAATTCGAGGCAAGTTCTCCATCGAAACTAAAGCTTTTTTACTAGTGTTCCCATACTTTCTAAGCAAGCAAATGATGAGGACTAAAAGCGTAGCTGATACAATTGACACAATAATGTATCGTATATGGAGCCGCTTGTCCCTTGATGATTTCATTCCATTTACTTTGCAACATGGGACTTGAAAAATTGCATTTCCACAAAGTGCTTCATTCCCAATGAAAGAGAGAGCCGAGAAATTTCCAAAAGGCCCACCATTAGGAATCTCTCCCGATAGCTTATTAAAGGACAAGTTCAAATTTTGCAGATATGCAAGTTCTTCCATGGACTTAGTATCATGCCTGATAACTCATTGTAGGAGAGATCGAGGAAATCCAAGCCTTTGAGATGGCCAATTGATTGCGGTATTGATCCTTGAAATGAATTCCTTGATAAGTTGAGAGAGGCAAGGCTCTCAAACTCCTGGATGGAACTCGGTATGGCACCAGTAAGTTGGTTCCAAGAAAGATCGATGCTCACTAGAGCTTTCATCTTCCCTATTTCAAGTGGTAGTCCTCCATTGAAAGAATTGAGTGACAGATTAAGGAAGATGAGTTCTTGAAGGCCCCACAGACTAAATGGTATAACCGATGTCATGTTATTCAAGCTTATGAGAAACTTTTGAAGGCTGCTAAGGTTCTCAATGCAATTCGGGATTGATCCCGATATCCTATTTTGTTGAAGCAACAACTCTCCTAAACCTGTCAAGTTGCATATCTCATCGGGCATCGGTCCTTCGAGATGGTTGTTATCAAGATACAACCTTTGCAACCTTTCTAGTCCTCCGATCGATGATGGGATGTTGCAGTCTAGAGCATTATTGCTCAACTTTAGGAAAGTCAATCTCTTCAAGAAACCCATTTCCTCAGGAATACGACCTCTTATTTGACAATTGGGAGCACTTAGAATTTGTAGGGAACTGGAGAAGTTTTTGATAGATTCTGGTATGAAGCCACGAAGCGGATTGCCTCCCATCCTCAAGTCTCGTAGCAACGAACAATTAGATAAAGCAGAGAGAAAACCAAGCTCCGAATCGTAAGTCTCTCCCGTTAGCTGATTTGACACAAAATAAAAGACTTCGAGGTTCTTCAAGTTGCCCAAACTTGTAGGTATGGGTCCGCTAAGTTGATTGCCCTCGATACACAAAATGATTAGGTTTGAAAAATTCAAGAAACTTTGCGGGATGTTGCCGCCAAAGCCATTGCCTGCTAGATATAATTCTTCCAAATTCGGAAGGCTTAGATCTCTACTTGAGGGAAGGCTTCCCGAGAAGGAATTGTTCATCAAACTAAGCACTTGGAGCGAAGAAATATTAAAAACCTCTTGAGACACTTCGCCAGTTAGCAAATTGTCCTCAAGGACCATTAGTTGCAGATTGACCAAATTGCCAATCTCACTTGGAATCGCCCCTTCAATGTGGTTAGTTGCTATGATCAGCCAGCGCAAGCTCGACATGTTACCGATGGTCCGAGGAATCGTGCCAGTCAAGTTGTTACCAGCAAAAGAGAGCTTTCGCAGCTTTTGCAAGCTGCCTATATCTCGAGGAATGCTTCCCTGAAAACAATTGTATGACAACCACAGTATGATAAGCTCTTTGCATTGGGTTAGTGTCTCTGGTAGCAGGCCGCCGAATTGATTTTTACGCAGTGCAAGAATCTGAATGTTAGGCCAACGGTAGCAAAGATCGGAGGGAAGACTTCCAGAGAGATAATTATCTGTCAAATTGACGCACGTGAGTGATCTATTGAAAAGTGCTGAAGGAATCAAACCTGTGAGAGTGGCGTTGGCCAATATAATGACTTGCAATGTGGATATGTTGCCCAGGAAGCTTGGAATTTGACCCCGTAAGTCATTTGAGCTAAGATCTAGTTGTTACAACTTAGGGAAGGTGCCGAATTCTCTTGGTATGCCACTTGTTAGCCTGTTCGTCGCGAGTGACATAACTTCGAGGTTCTGGCACTAGGTTAAGATAGGAGGAATGTTTCCTTCAAACCGGTTCAATTCGAGTATAAGTTCTTTGAGGCGGCGTAAATGACCAA
This sequence comes from Eucalyptus victrix, assembly GCA_016097545.1. NCBI lineage: Eukaryota > Viridiplantae > Streptophyta > Magnoliopsida > Myrtales > Myrtaceae > Eucalyptus > Eucalyptus victrix. Next base: position 51,670,583 of record CM027837.1, on the reverse strand, counting down.
TTTCTATTAGAATCATGCCATAAAAACTGTTGTTGCGGAGATCAAGAGAAACCAGGAGAGAGAGATTCCCAAGGTAGGGAGAGAGTCTTCCTTGGAGACCCATGTGCGAGAGGTTTAAAGCTGTAACTCTATGCCTGCGGTTGCTGCAAATGACACCAATCCATTCACAGAAATTTGCTTTCATGGTCCAATTGCCGCTTTTGATGGTGTTCGTCGGGTCGACTTCCATCATCGATTCAAAGTGGAGGAGAGCCTCTTGATCAGTAAAGTTGCTGGAATAGATGACGGGCTGAAACATCAATAAGGAAGCCAATAGAACATAAACAAATGCTAAAAAGATGAACTTCTCCATAATGAACAGAGTCTCTTTTGATTGCATCGATAGACAGTTTGCTAATTTCAACCCATTCTTAGTGTTCAATACCAAAACCCTACCAAATGGTTGTCTCAATTAGGAAAAAAAGAAAAAGAAACAACGTAAAGGAAGATTCACTATCAAATGATGTCCGTCAATCACATCTATGGCCCATTCCTTACGGTCACACATTCACACTTACTTTCAACTCTGTGAGGGTACAAATAGACATGTAGACCAATGCTCCAAGGCATGATTGTGAAAAGGTTTTGTGATAATTGTCCTGACCTTTCTATATGGGCAAAATCAAGTGTCTCGTGGGATGTTGACTAATTGAAAGTTCATACTTGGAAGATATAATGTTATTAGTAGTCTGTCAAATTTTATCTATGCTTCATGTCATATTTGAACTTTCAATCGATTCAATTAAATCACTTTTGATTAATGTGAAATACCTTCCCACAACTTTCAGTTGGTTTATTTAGATTCGTAATATATTTAATATGTTTTTTGTCATCCTTTCATCTATTAATTTAAATGAACTATGTCATGGATAACGATTCCATGAAGCTAACATTTGATGAAGAAAATTACGCGGACTTTGTGTGTGTCATGATGACTTTAAATTGTAAAATAATAATACCCATTCCTTTGTCCTCACCTAGATCTAGTGAAACATCAATAGGGAAGCCAACATAACATCAACAAATGCTAAAAAGATTAATTTCTCCATAATGAATAGTCTTTCGATTGCATCAATAGACAGTTCACCAATTTCAACCTGTTCTTAGTGTTCAATACCAAAACCTACCAACTTGTTGTCTCAATTAGAAAAAAAAAAAATACAATGTAAAGAAAGACTAACTATCAAATGACGTCCCTCAACCATGTCTATGGCCATTCTTTACATTTACACGTTTACACTTAATTTCAACACTACAGAGAGAGAGAGAGAGAGAGAGAGAGAGCGCCAAGCCTTTGCGTCTAAAGCATGTTTTTGTGTTTTAACAGAGCGGAAACGTTAGATAGCCAAGAGTCACAGGAGTTTTGAGAAGGAACTGATCTATATATCTTGTAGAAACATCTCAGAAAGATTTTTTGGCAAGTAGAGGCCAACGTGGCTAAAGTGGCTTACCATCTCGGTAAATGCACTTGCCAATGCTGCTCATAGTCCCATCTACATGGAAATTTTTGGTCTCTCTTCCTCAGCCCGTTAAATTTTCAATCCTTTATAGGCTTAGAGACACGCCCTCTTCGTCCAGAAAAATCTTGTCAAGCACGCAGAAAGTTGCACGTACAGTCCAATCTATGTAACTATCGTGGAAAAGCTGACAGACCCATCCGTTGAATCGTAGGAGAGTCAGTGCTCAGACGTGTGTGGCATTTCCTTTTCATTTCCTTTCTTAAAGTGTGGCATGTACAAACAGCTAATTTAGGGACAAAATAACGCGGAAGCGACTGAGCTATTGCCTCCATGCATAAACATAAATAAATTATTGGTTGTATATGATGTAGGAACCCCATTGGATGCTCTTCTCTAAGCTCATTATGCCCATTCGTACGAGTTCTCAAAGTATACCCCTACTTCAGGCAAGTGAGGGTTGACAGGCTTCCACTCTTGCTGGCAAACTCTAAGCTCCTTCCCTTCTGTATACATTTAAATCAGCATGAGTATCGTCTAATCTTTGGGACAAGTAGGTCTGACACTGGACGGGCGGAAACCTGCAAATTGATACAATTTTGAACAAACTTAGGATCCCATGCTGGCGTAAATTTGCTAATTTGCACCATGTCTAATCACTAATGGAGTAACTATTTTATACGCAGCGCCCAAATCCCCACGCAAAAAAAGATCCAACCTTAGAAAGAGAGCTTTTGCCCAATGCTCCAAGCCACGAATGTGAAAAGATTTTGTGATAATTGTAATGACCTTCCCGTAGGGGCAATATCAAGTGTGTCATTAGAAGTTGACTAATTGAAAGTTCCTACTACTGCTGGAAGAGAAAATATTACTAGTAGTCTGTCAAATTTATCCATACTTCATGTCATATTTAAACTTTCAATTGATTCAATTAAATCACTTTTGATTAATGTAAAATATATTCACTTAACTTTCAATAGGTCTAATTAGATCCGTAATAAATCTAATATGTTTTTGGTCATCCTTTCATTTATTAATTTAAATGAAATATGTCATGGATAACAATTTTATGAAGCTAGTGTTTGACGAAGAAAATTACGTGGACCTTGTGCGTGTCATGGTGACTTTAAATTGCAAAATTATAATACCCATTCCTTTGCCCTCACCCAAATCTGGCAAAACATCATTAGGGAAGCAAACAGAACATCAACAAATGTTAAAATGATGAACTTCTCCATAATGAACAGAGTCTCTTTTGATTGCATCAATAGACGGTTCGCTAATTTCGACCCATTCTTAGTGTTCAATACCAAACCTACCAAATGGTTGTCTCAATTAGAAAAAAAAAGAAAAAGAAAACAATGTAAAGAAAGACTGACTATCAAATGATGTCCCTCACTCATGTCTATGGCCCATTCTTACGTGTACACGTTCACACTTATTTTCAACTCTATGAGGGTATAAATAGACCTTTGGACCAATGCTCCAAGGCATGAATATGAAACGGTTTTGTGATAATTGTCGTTACATTTCCGTAGAGGCAATATCAAGTATCTCGTTAGAAGTTGACTAATTGAAAGCTCCTACTCCCGGAAGAGATAATGTTATTAGAAGTCTTATCAAATTTTGTCCATGCTTCACGTCATATTTGAACTTTCAATCGATTCAATTAAATCATTTTTAATTAATGTGAAATAGCTTCCCGCAACTTTCAGTCGGTCTAATAAGATCCGTAATATATTTAATATTTTTTTTTTGCCATCCGTTCTTTTGTTAATTTAAATGAAATATGTCATGAATAACAATTTTATGAAGCTGATGTTTGATGGAGAAAATTACAAGGACTTTGTGCATCTCATGGTGACTTTAAATTGTAAAATTATAATACCCGCTCCTTCACCCTCGCCCAGATCTAGCGAAACATCAATAAGGAAGCCAATAGAACATCAACAAATAGTAAAAAGATGGACTTCTCCATAATGAATAGAGTCTCTTTTGATTGCATCAATAAACAGTTCACTAATTTTGACCTTTTTGTAATGTTCAATACCAAAACCTACCAAATAGTTGTCTCAATTAGAAAAAAAAAAAAAAAATGTAAAGAAAGACTGACTATCAAATAATGTCCCTCAAACACATCTATGGCCTATTCTTTACGTTTTCGTACCTTATGCATTGATCAATGACACAATACCTATAAAATAAATAAATTAAGCATATTTACGAGAAGGAAAAAAAATAATAATTGAGATGTCAAAAGCAGAATGCTCTCTTTATTTTATATAATAATATTTGGACTTTTTCCCATCATTATGTACATTGAGGTACTCATTAACATGATCATTAAATTCAGAGTATCGCACTTATGCTTCATAGCAACGCTATCTATGTCAAAATATGAGGAAAAAACTTTCAAAAAATTAGAAATATGTTTATTGAGTCATCTTTGAATCTTTTGTGCTAAACGGTAGGAGGTATCGAAATAATAAAAAGAAAATAAACTTATAAGTCGTTGAATGAGACAAGATTCTTTGGTTTATTCATGTGACCTTGATTTCTACCGGAATTACGGTCCAATACGTTTGTTTCAATAGAAATTTTCCAGAGGTACAATGCACTTGGTCATTTCATTAGAACGCACATGACCTTAAATGGGAAGAAACTAACCTTGGCATGGGTTGACGTAAGTTAGACCTTCTGCTACTATTATATCCACAGACGTGGGGGCACAACCGTTGAGCTTGTAGTTGCATATAACAAAATTGGAAAAATCACACTAACAATGTCATTCATTTACGTACTATGGCCATTTTTGTGTCACAATTTTTCTATCAGTTACTATAATAGCATAACTTATAAAAAAAGGTCCCCTTGAGTGACTTTGCCAACATATCTCCGACGACAAATTTCCATGTAAATTTTTTTAATAAAGACATGTCCAACGGGTTTGTTTTTTTAAGAGAGTTAAGTCTAAAGTGGAAAATCGACTAAATGACAAGACTTGTGGGCTCCAAAATGACTGAGGCAATGCATAAGAATTGATCAAGGAGAATCTCTCTCTCTCTCTCTCTCTCTCTCTCTCTCTCTCTCTCTCTCTCTCCATTCTTTATATCCGGCGTGCCCATTAACTTGTGATTTTTTGAAACCCTAAATGTGATTTCTTGGTAACAATTTATGTCTAAACAATTCAATAAATGATGAAAATATTTTTCATTAATTCATTTTTATAAGTGACTTAAACGATCATTTTTCAAAGGAAATATTTTCCAAATCATCAATTTTCCGTGAAACAAACGCATCCTTTGACTTTGAGCAAAGTTGCTAAATGACAAGCTCACATTTGGCAATGAAAACTGTTTTTAGATCAAATACTAAGCTCAACATATTTGACTCGCAACTATACATGTTTTCACAAACCATTTGCTGCTGTAAGAATGCTACATGATCTATGTCAATATATCGTGATAGTATCTTCCTTAATTATTTGCTCTAAGTTTACCTCTTAGATTCGTATCTTGCTCGAATTAGACTATTCTCGAGTCAAGAAAATATTTTTGACGCTCTATCTATGAATGTAGCAAAACGTGTATGCACTAATTCATTATTACATTATAAACAACGTTGTATTAATGCAGAAATATTTCGTGCTCCATTTTATTATATATTTCTATGACAATTCGCACAATTCGCACATGGCTAATCATCTGGTCATTAATTATGTTGGTTAAACATATCTTTGATTGAATGACCTAAGAACTTTGTAAAATATTGGTGTTTGTCTGATCTGGATTTGCTCAACATGCAAAACTATTTGAACGTCTATTCGATAAACTGCAATATCCGGTAGAACGTCTATTCGATAAACTGCAATATCCGGTAGATCGTCTATTCGATAAACTGCAATATCCGATAGACAGATTTTGGAGAGTGACGTGTGTGCATTTTTCATTTTTATGGATGCTTTTATTAACGAGGGCATTTGGAGCACTTATTAATTATATTTTATTTGAAACCGCACTGCATATTAGATCAAAATTGCGTCATTATTTCTTTACAAAAATATTCTTATTTGATTGCTTACCAACTGTTCCTAGAGCTTTTTATTCACAATATCCTAATGTTATCGCTGTGCGGATATTTTCCATTTGTAGCCAGCTTTTTGCAAGAAATTAATTGCACTCATCATCCAATAACGATTTTCTATTTTGGATAGACACCAATGGCTAGAATCATTACAGACAAGCAAAATTTTGAAAATTGCAACCACCAGTAAAAGTGATAATAATTATTACGGACTTTGCATTTTCATGTGATATCATCAAATTACTTAATTATTACGGACACCAAAAATTATGGGATTGAAGTGGCAAAATGAATCCTCGATTCATTTTTGGACTCATTTTGCTCGAATAGTAGGAAAAATGGGTTACTCAAGCTTTCATATAATAGGCCGAGATGAGTTTTAAGAGACACAGTCTAAGCAAATATGATGAGTTTCAATGTGCATGAATCATTTTTTAATTTTATTCTCATTAATATAAAGACTAACAAAAAATAAGTGTCGCTTTTGCCGTTAACACCTCAATCCATTGTCATCGATAACTTCACAATGATAGACCCCAGAGGAAAGCGACCTCAGTGGCGGTCTCCCATGTTAGTCACCGTTGTCTCTTTCGTCTTGGTCATGATCTCTCTCTCTCTCTCTCTCTCTCTCTCTCTCTCTCTCTCTCCCCCCTCCCCCCCCCCTCTTTCCTCCCTTGATCTGTCGTGATCTCTTTCGATCGCAGCCTCCTTTCAACTTAACCCTCTCTCCCTCCCTCCTTTGAGGACTAAGAGTGCCTAGCGACCACCTCGAGGTGATTAGTGGCGCTAATGGGTACCAACCTTGGGATGTTCTTTTTCATCAAAAGGCCAAATGAGTTAACCAAAGATTAGCTCGAAACTCCTCATCCACTAATGAGAAGTTGCATAGAGAGTATAATACACAGAAGTTGAACATTCCAAGTCACCTTTCTAACCACTGGGGGTTCGCCCCAGTGGCCACCCTTCCAACATGGAAGGGGGAGGTGAGGGGTTCAAATCCTCACCTCCTCAGGGGGGATGGGGGTAGGGACGCGTAAGTTTCGAGAGTGGGTTGCGACTCCCACGCCCCCGCGAAGGCGGGGCACGCCAAATCTGCAGTGAGTGTAGAGTAGGAATAGAGTAGGACTGACCAAAAAAAAAAAGTCACCTTTCTTTTCCGTAATTTCATAAATAAACATAATTATCCCGTTCTCAAGGACTAGAAATTTGCTGCGTTGGGTCCCTCACCATAATCAATCTTCCACAATAATAATTATTTTTCCGAATATTACCGCGGATGATAGTCAAGCTCGCAAGGGGGGAAGGAAAAGGGGGAAAAAGACAAAGAATTTTGTCGCACCTCGTGGTATATGCGCGGACGCGGAACTACTTGTAATCCCGTGCAGTATTGACTGGTGGGAAAGTTGACCCACTCTACATCAATAATTTCCAGACTAATGGGGAACCCAATTTCCTTCGAATTGATTAATTTATCGAAAAGTAATTGACTTGTTTCACTGTCACCGGAGCCACGTATTCGGCACGTACATAAAATGTTCATTGTTTTCTCCTTAAGCAAGTGAAACAGACCCGTGCGCACTGACCGATCATGGGAGGACGGGCAGGGTACACACGGTCATGATCGAGCCTGGGTGAGTATGGTCCCTCCCTCGATAAAGCAAGAGGTTACCCCTCCCCCACCACCACGCGACCCATCTCTATCTCCTTGATCTCTTCCAATCTTTCATGTGGTTACGCAATTTGTCAGATTGCTCCTCCATGTGCCGCCAAACTCGGGCATGATTCGATCCCAGAAATTATTTTCCAGCACGCCCGGATGTGTTCTATCATATCCCCCGTTGCACTATCCCCACCAGTGTAGAAGATCCACGTCTTGAGCTCTATCCATCATTCCCATAAGGCTATCGCATTGTCACATTTCTCTTTTCCTTTTCCATTCTGTGTAGCAAAAGGATCAGTAACAGTGATGACTTGGCCGATCGGCTGGTTCAACAAGACAATCGGCTTAATACATATATATATATATATATATATATATATATATATATTAAAATTAAACCACACTTCATTTAATACTTTGAATTTTTAGAACACTTGACAGGTGATCTTACAAAATCTAACATGATATCAAAATAGAAGGCTATGAGTTCGAGTCTTTCCACATCTTCAAATAATAATTTAATCTTTTAGAACAGTCATAAAATATAAAAAAATAATAGTAATACAACCCAACTGGAATTGAAACATTGCCTTGAACTTCTAACGAGGTAGGGTCACTTATTTAACTTTTGTTAGCGATAACAAGTCATTATTGCTTCATTTCGACGGGTTTTGCACTTTTCTAGGATCCCTGGAGGACTGCAACAACTTAACAATAACTGGGGACTAGTGGACAATAGAATATATTCTGCCAGTGCTATACGGGATTGATCCAATAGAAATGATGATGCAGAGACAGCTATTAATTATTGATGGCTCCAGTTTGATTTGAGTCCTTGATCCATGGTCAAGCTGAGACCCTAATGATCTTGGACCAAGCACAAGAAAGTTCAGATCTAGGGCATGTGTTAGATTTATATATATATATATAGAGAGAGAGAGGTGGAGACAGCTGTTAATTATTGATGGCTCGAGGTTGATTCGAGCCCTTGATCCACGATCGAGCCGAGACCTAACAATCTCAGACCGAGCACAAGAAAACCCAGATCTAGGGCATGTGTTAGAGAGAGAAACGTGGCCGCCGCTGGCAGCGGCTGCAGAGGCGTTCATGGGGTGCTATCCTTGCCGTGGGTATGGGCAGAGAGAGAGAGAGAGAGAGAGAGAGGGACGTCACGTGGCACAATTCTAATGACTAAATGAATGGAGACAGTACACGAACGGACAACATAGCATATCCCCTCATCACGGGACGACTGACATAAACCCTCGAGAAGCCACTGAACATACGAGAAAATATTGGGTGGGTTTAACCCAACACGTAGGCATATGGGTAAAACAATCAGTGATCGACACGTGGCGCCACGTTGGCGAGGGCGTCAGGCGTTCAAAATTCGCGCGGGCCGCGTGTGGGGCCCGCCACTCTGACGCTTCCTGCTCTGCTCTCCTCTGCGACGCCTGCGCGACCTGTCGATTCGTCCTCTCTCTCCTCTCTCTCTCTCTCTCTCTCCCTTCTCCGTTCCGTTCCGTTACGGAGGAGAACAAAAAAGTCGCACACTTCTCTTCCCCTCCTCTGCTCTCTCTCTCCATTCTCGCGCACAGCTTCTTCTCTTCCCCTCCTTTGCTCTCTCTCTCCATTCTCGCCGACGAGCTCTCTCTCCCCATTCTCGACTCCGACGCCCCTCAAGCCGGTTGCCTCCGTCGCCCCCGACGCCGCCTCCTCCTCCGCCCCCGACGCCCTCTCGCGACTCCGACGCCCCGGCTCCGACGCTCCTCAAGGCGGTTGCCTCCGACGCCTCCGACGCCGCCTCCGCCTCCGCCCCCGACGCCCTCTCGCGACTCCGACGCGCCCGACTCCGACACTCCTCAAGGCGGTTGCCTCGGACGCCGACGACGCCGCCTCCGCCTCCGCCCCTCAAGGTCATGTTGCGGGTCCGCCGGTTGCCTCCGTCGTCCCCGACTCCGACGCCCCTCAAGCCGTTGCCTCCGTCGCCCCCGACTCCGACGCCAACGACGCCGCCTCCGCCCCCGACGCCCTTTCATAATTTTTTTCTTTTTATGCTTCTTTCATTAGTCATACAGTTTATTCGGTAACTCACACGACCATTCCAATCCTATTGGTGGAAATGCAGGTGAAGGTCGTGTTGCGGGCTGATATTTCGCCTGCTACATATGACAAGGTCGTCGTTATATCAGGTTAATGTTGTCTTCCTTGCATTTCTATGTTAATGTTTTAGAATCTAATTGTGCATATTGAATTTCTTGAATTCTTATTTTGTCGGTGATGTCCATGGCATCAGCGTGATATGGTTGTTATCTTTCAGTTCCTGCCAATGTTTGTATATTCAGAAACACTTTTTTTACCTCTCATTTAGAAACCGTTGATCTGTTCGCAACTCCTCATTCCCCACAGCTTCTACTTCATCTACCCAATTAATTCATTTACAGTTCAATCATTTAGAAGGAAAGTGATGGACTTCAACAGCGGGCCATGATTTATGCATAAGAATCTCCAGTTCGATGATCAATGCTATTTCTTTGTCAGGTGGCGGTAGCGGCCATGAGCCAGCTCATTCTGGATTCGTGGGTGAAGGGATGCTAGCAGCTGCAATATGTGGTGATGTTTTTGCTTCTCCACCAGTTGATGCTGTTCTAGCTGTATGTTTTCTCATGATTATATGACTAAACAAGGAAAATGTCATGGATCTCTTGCTTTATGTTTTGTCTCCTTGTCTATGAGATTCATTTTGCTCTATTGTATATATTTCAGGGCATCCGAGCTGTAACTGGTCCAATGGGGTGTCTACTTATTGTCAAGGTACTTCCTTTACTTTATCCTACCACCTTATAGAGTATTTTGGCATACATGGAAACTTGTGTATACAAGGGAAAAACTAAAAAATTTGTAAACAGCACTTTCATTGCCACGGAAATTCCGGGAGTTTATGCAGTTCTAGCAGCCGCATAGACCACAAGTACTTATTTCCACACTTCTTTACTAAACGTAGCTAGCAGTTCCTCTCTAAAATACCCCACACGGCCCATGTAATTTCCCAAGTTGACAAAGCCATACTCAAGGAGCGGTTATATTAAGTTGCTGCAGGCTATGGAATTCCTTCCCTTAAAAGGTTAAAGGGTGCTTTCACTTTTTAAAACGAGAAATGCAATATATATCAGCTACTAATTATTTTTTGTGCTTCTCGTGATGACCTAAATGATAAGACATATTATTAGCATTCCCCATCAGTTTCTGCAAAACAATTTTGCTGAAGCTTCTGAAGCAATAATCTTTAGCTCTTTTTACATTGGCTAATTGCAATTTAGTTTATCTGCTGTATACAGAATACAGGAGATGAGAGCATATGATGCATATGGGTTTAATTCTGATATGCCTTTAATTCTTCATTTCTATAACTCAATCAAGTTGCCCATCCATGTATCTTTTGGTTCCAAGTTTCACCCCAAATGATCTACTGTTCACTCCATCCTCGTGAGGTCTTAGTGCTTGAAATTGTACTTTTTGAGTTCATGTGCAACGGAATATTCATTGAATCAAACATATTCTCCAGTTGTTTTTCTGTTATGTTCTCCGAGCATCCTATAAGCTATTGACAAAAGTTCTGGTCCCTTCACAATTTTCAAGTTATAATCTGAACATACCTATAAATCTATGGTGCTTTTTATTGAACCGTGCTGCCTCCATGTTACAGGTTTTTATGGCAATTGATGATGACACAACTCCAATAGTTTGTTTTCTTCTACAAGGACAGAAGAAGTTGTTATCCTTAAGGCTTCAAATTTATGAAACAAGCAGTGACGTCCTTTTTGATGTCAAGCCCGACATGAGCTGGAGCATACCTGCTGTATCAGCTGCCCCGGTGGTTGTGACACGGCCAGGGTAGAGCTCTCTCTCTCTCTGTGAGCAGACATGTGCACCTGTGTATATGTTGTGGGAAGGGAGGGGAGGGGAGTGTACTGCGAGCGTTTGCATGCATGTGTGAGTAGATCTCGAAACTTATATATTCTACAATATCATAACTCATTTTGAGTTATCTCTCACAGAGTAAAATTGGGACTGCTTCCTCATACGGACATCATTGTGTTGACACCAGAAAACACCCTTCTGCTTTATGTAAGCTTCCTGCATAAATAGTTTATCTGAATTCTAACGCCTGCGTATTTTGTAATTGACCTGCTTGGTGCATGGGAGTCTTCTCAAGAGCTGAAGGATATGGTCATCAATGAAATGGGCTTCTGTGTAAATATATCAGTATGAATACTTTTGTCTGATAGGTTTTGGTTCTTGGTTGTGATTTCTTTCTCAGCTCTGGAGGACAGTAGTCTGTTCATAATTTTAGATTATTGAAGTAGGTAGTGCGGAGAGCAGGATAGCTAACTTCTTAATTAGCAGAGAAAAGTAGCTGCGTGGCAAACTTGTTTATGGTTGCTGATATAGAAATATTAATGTAAGAAATCATGCACACTTAATTGATTTGTATGGAGATTTCTTATTTCGTTGTTATGCTGCAGTTTTTACCCCGGCTTTAAATTGTCTATGGCTTATATGCTCTCTGCACTTAAGTGTTGCTTTTGGGAGAATTTATTTGAGTCTTATGAAATTCTATGCCTGCATCATGGAACTGTTGTATGTCCCGGAGTTTGATGTTGCATGTTCTATGTGATACGGTGAGATTCCTAACTTGAACTTATGGTTTGTGCAGTCAGGGAAGCTATGCCTATGTAGGTATTTGTTGCCTTCTTGTCTGAGTAGGTGTCGGCATCTGCATAACATGGAGTTCTCAGGAAATGTAGCAGTGTCCCATGATGTAAAAATCGTCGGATTAGCAGATGCTGTTGAAGGGCGTGTTAATATAGTTATCAGCAACGGGCAGGTATATCAACATGCACAGAAAAATATCTTATTCCCAACCTGTAGGTCCTTGAGTTGTAAGTTAACTACGTGTATTCCAAACAACTGTGCTTTCTGGATACTTGTGACTTTGGGGTGGATGGGGTTGGGTTCCCCTTTTCTTTTAAGTTTTCCCTTGGTTCTTTTTTTTTTTCCTTTTTTTTTTTTTTTTTTTTTGGGGGGGGGGGGGGGGGGGGGGGAGCTTTTCGCTGATAGTGGGTTGGAGATAGCGTCTCTAAGTGTGCCTCCTATTGTGGGACAAGGCAAGCATGGATGGGCGATGGGGTCCTATGCCCAACCCTCCTTGTGCACAACCAACACAAGATTCAGCCACGCACATGTTATGTCATTTCTTATATTATTACAATTATTTTTTTGAAATTGCTATATGTGACTAAGCTGGGAAGAGTTGAGGATCGGGTCAAACATCTTTTTGTAAAAGTTTGTCAAATTTGTGCATTGGCAATGAAAACATTTCCTTAGTATGGTTACAAGATCCTTGGGGGCATGGTTACAAGACTCTAGATAAGAGGACTATAGAAGTTTGATTTCTTGTTTTTATAAATAATGCTGTACACATACTAATTCTATAGACCTATGTAAATGGGAATAAGTGCAATCTCTCATCACATATATTATTAGTAAGCTTTCAAGGTGCTTTATGATTTTATATTCATTTTATGCCCACAATTTAGATTTTTTTATTTAATAGTAATATTATTGAATGATGTGCATGTTGCAGGTGCTTGATTAGGTAAATGACAGACCCTTTTATTTATTTTTCTTTTGTTAGGTTCATCCTTTTTTCCTCAAATTATTACTTCTACTTTTTGCATTATGTCTATAAGAAAAAGAAACTCTTAGGTTGAAAAAGCCATTGTGGATTAAATGGAAAGGGTAACTTGTCCCCTGTGCCAAAACCTGGTTTCCGGATGGGTGCAGAAATGGGTTAAAGAGTCAAATAGCTACCCGGGCTCGGGTCGGGGCGATACGGGGAATGGGGATGGGATGGGGAGGCTACCTGTTCCATCCGAGAGGCTATTCCTATTAGGAGTTCCTTTTGTAAGAGATGTTACACTGCACATGTGCAAGTGCTTTTTCATGTTCATTATCTTTTCTGCTTTTGCCAACAGTTTATTAAGTAACTTTGAGCACTAGCACTTCATAGTCTTATATGGGGACTGCATTTATCATGTTCTCTGTCTAAGAATGTAATGGTGTTATCTCGTTACGGTTCTAGGACATCTTGATGCATCACGATGATCAATGTCTTTCTGTTCTTTAGATGTTTCGTTGTGCATTACATCAAAGTCCATCATCTTCATTGGTAAAAGATTGCATGGAAGCAATGGCTGAGGGGATGATTTCTAGCCTCTATAATCATTTTCTCACACTTCTTTGGGGGGATAATGACATAACTTATTTATCAAAGGCTGATTCAAGCGTTGATTCAGAATGGGTCTCGTTTAGCAGCTTAATGTTGCAAATGTGCAGAAGATCCACATACATTTCGAGAAATTTCCAGTTTCAACTTGTCGTCATCCTGGGATTTCCTTGTGAAAAGCCAATTCCATCAAAATTACTGCAAGCCGAGCTCTTTTTTGGAGCTTCCTCTCAAGCTGTACTAGAGAGTCGGGCGAGATTGCGGTAGATGCATTACGAAGCTAAGCCCACTTTGGAGATAGCACATTTTACTCGAGCTACGGTGAAGAGTTTAGATTCTTTACATGCAGTATATGAAAGCCTTAAACTTGATAATCTGCGGAAGCTGTAAGTTCGGTCCTCAATAAACACATGGTGTGTACTTGGAACGACTCGATTTCAGCTTTTTGCTTATGTTTTTCCTTTTGGCATTTGATATTTGACATTTGTTAAATAGTGAACTGAACACCTTAAATATTCGATCATTTGAAGTCATATGAGATATTTTTATTATTATATAATTTTTAATATGTTTTTTCTTTGCTTCTGCTGGAAGGCCAATACGGTATCTTGACATTTTATGAGTCTTATCTTTGTCGATGGTTATTCATAAGCCGAGCCAAATGGCACCCGTCATTGCTCATGTATTTTTCGTTCTAGACTAATAGTTCCAGTCTTTGCTTCCTTTTTATGCAGCCTTCTTAATTCTTTGCAGCAACACATGCCGCATCTAATCGATGTGGTTAAGTGGTAAATTGTGTTTTGGGTGGCTTGTTAACAAGTGAAGCCTGCTATGTGATGAAACTAGGGCATTAGGGCATTTCTAGAACTGATGCTCTTTTCAATATGATGTGGTTTATAACTTTGAAAAATTCTAGCATTTTTAGGGTCTATCGGGTCTTGCAAGAGCGTTTGAGGCGTTTGAGCTGTCAAAAATTATGACAAAGGCCATTTTCTCCTAATGATTTCAGCTTCGAGTTGTTTAAAATGCTGTGTCCCACAAAATGCACTAAACTCAGAATTTACAGCTCACTTAGAAGGTGTGCTTAATACGACTATTTTGTTCCATTGGGCGTTTGTAGGTCTTAGTACCAAATATGTTAAAAAAAAAAAAAAAAAAAAAATTGGCAACTAGAAGTTCTTATGAAGCTATTCTGCTTTTATCTCGTTAATTCTTAAAGTACCAACAGCTTCGTAGAAATCTCTGTTGTGTTTGCATTAGCGGTAGGTGTAGCCGTCTATTTATTGCCAAGCACCGGTGGCATTCAACTCTTTGTTCAACAACAATCGGATATACATCTTTTGCTTATTAAAAATTTTGTGCGCATGTTGCCCGAACTGTGATGTTTAATGCCCAGAATATGGATCACGTCTTGACCTTTTTGCTAATGTTTTAAGTATTATCAACTCCAAACTTTCTATGTTGAGGTTTCTCACCTGCTTGCTTCTTCGATAAATGAATTCGACTTTTGGGGTCTGAATATTATTTTCTTCAATTTATTTATCTCTGCAATCTTGATTTCGATGTTCCTTGCGGGATTTGGAGCTTTTAGCAGTTCTTTTATGCAATATTGCCAAGTTTTTGGGTGAGGAGTGCTATATAGATCACTATGTTCGTGATTTCCCCTATCTGTTCAATAATCTTGGGACGCATAACACTTCGTTGTCCGAGAAGATCTCCACCCAATCTGTTCGGATGGCTTGAAAACTGCTTGCTACATGGTTTTAGCTCTGCTGATACCAATGATCTTCCACCTTTAATTTGTAAAGAGGGAAGTTTTGCTGCAAGCCGAGCTAAAAAAATAGTATCTTTTTATAGTTTACTATTCGGTGCCCGAAAGACGGGAGAGAATCTTCCTTGTGGAGTTTGCTGTAATGTTGCTACGGGATCTTATTCTACTGCCGAGGAGCATACCGTCTTGGCAATGGTTGGTGAAAAATTTGGACTGCAACAGCTAGATAGCCTACCTCCCGCGTGTCTCTTCCTTTACGACATGTGAGCTATTCATCAAGACTTCCCACTTCTCCATTATTAAGTGCATCTTCCATGGTATCTCGTAACACAAACATTCTTGCAAAACCCCGTGCGGAAAATAGTGTAGTTATTCATCGGGCAAGCGTCCTTTAATGTCCCGGTGCTAAGCTGCAATGAAGAACATCAGACATTTTTATGATGTTCTTCCCTATGGGCAATTGCCACTAGTTTTTGCATTTAATCGTGAGATGGAAGTAGAGTTTTTTGGTTTATTGATTGCTTGTAACAAGTCTTCATCCTCCTTTTGGGGCTGTACAATGGTGTCCTTATTGACATCCCTTGAACTTCTACGACCATATTCACTTTGGACATGTATCATTCCCGATTCCCGACGTTTAATTTGTGCTCTTCGGGCTTTGGACAAGTGTCGAGAATCTCCTCCTCGACGGCTGCAGCTGCTTATGTTCTTCTTGGTCGGGAAGATCTCGCTCTTACTCGTTTAGAGCGGCCTTGCAAAACGAGTGTACAAGAAGCACGGCAAACGAGAATTTGATTGAAATGTCCACTCCCTACATGCTTCATTTGCATCCCGTGACAATTCCAAGTGTCGTTTTTGATCCATTTGGTTCGGAAAATGCTAAGTTTGAGGATGCGAGATTCAACCGACGGATCATCACGGATGGTATGGAGCATATCTTTACTTCTTGCACTCGGTTGCGGTATGGCCGAGATTTGCGACTGAATGAGGTTAGTTTTTTGTTTAGTGGTTGAGCCAATGTTGCTGTGAATTCACCGATTTGAATGTCATCATTTTTATACATGGTAGCGATTGCTCTTTCCCTTTTGTTTTGGGGGGGGTCGGGGCATTGGTTAATTTGTATTGCTTACCCCGACTCTTGTATGAATTGTCATTAATAGCTTTGATTACTTGAATATTGTGAAGCACGTCACCTAGCTAGGTTGAATCGTATGTCTGTCTTTTTTCTCCTTCGAGTTGAAGGCAAAGGGGCTAGTCATTTCTACGGTTAAAGTCACAAATAGTGGGACATAGTTTCTCTAACTCAAATACGTTCCTCTAGTCTTATAGGCAATGCTCATTTGTTGGACGGTTTAGTTTCCTTCCATTTGCAATTTATGTATATATTTATATAATTTGTGCTTTTGTAGTTTCCTGCTTGGCTACATTCAACAACGAAAAAAAAAAATCCTTTGGTTTTTTTTTGTGTGATATATCCCAAGTAGTTTTTGTTAGTACCCATAAGAGCACCTCATATGTTTCTTCATGTGATAAGTACATAAGCTCATTAAATAGGAACATCATGAGCTAATGTGAGAACAGAGAAATAAGATTTCAAGCAAGGCTAGTGCCGAGATAAGCTGTCATCCTTTGCATATCTAAAAAGATTAAAAGAATGAAAGGAAAGCGAGAGGTGCCCACTCATATCTGGAATTTTCATTTCATCTTTGCCTTGCGAGTCCTCCGTCTAGAATATAGGAAGAGGGGCATGGCAGCACATGACATGGCTCCTAACAGCTATGTTCACGTCCATTAATCACACCTTTGCTCTCGCAGTGTTTGTTGGCAATTCTTTGTTTTAATTGTTTTTGCGAGGATGACATTTCCATTGTAGATGTGGTGGAACTTAGATTTGATTGGATCTTGATATTTCTTTTATTCCCATCGGGTTAGACGTCTTCTCACTTCTGCAAGACCCGTGGCAATTCAAACATCTTGTCAACCCTAGTGCTTCGATCGGGACCTCCAACGGGTATTGTTTCTTCTTTGGAAGTATTTCTGCATTGTATATGTCTTATGAATTATTACTATCAATTAGAGATTTAATCGGAACAAAAGATATAGCTAGATGCTTGAATGCTCGAACTCAATTTCATCTTGATTGAGATTCATTTTCAGAATACGAACTAGACTTGAAAGGGTGGCCAATATACTTTAAAGGCCAAATTGGCTTGAGTCAAGTCACGGCCATTCAAATGCGAGCAAAATTCCTCTGTAAAAATAGCACATGGTTTTCTCCGAACTATCCAGATAATGATCCAAATGGTTTTGACTCAAAATCTAAAGATACATGGGCTGCAGCTTTAAGGCTACTTGAATGCAAATCTAGCAACCTTTCATATGCAAGCTCATCTAGGAAGCAATGGCTATCCGATCCGGGCGGTAAACATGCCATTAGAGAGCAATAGAAGGGGCATCATGAGGCTCCCACATATTGTCGGGTATGGGAAGGATTAGATGTATGTGCCTTTTCCCTACTTTGCACGGGCATTTCCCGAATTGAACCCGTGACCTTTGCGAGAGAGAGTGACAATGTGAGGAAAATGATCCAGCGTCGAAAATACGTTTAGAACTAAAGGAATTCAACCAAACTCAATCTTGTTGCCAAAGTAAAGAAGTAACCCTGTCTTGGATCCACCGACCTGTTCAAATATCCACAAGACAAGCAAAAATATTGTTAGAAAGTCCAACCCAAAAGCTTAAGCTGATAGGTGGAGGGAGACCACATGAATATACGAGCATTTAGGACCCCAAAGTGATGTGGGATAATACTTCAACAAATATTCGCCGAATTACTTGTAAATCAGCATCTTAATAATGAAAGGGATTCTAGTGGTTAATAATTTGTTCATCTACCGTGTGCTTGTTTCGAGAAGTGAGGAGAGAGGGAGGGGAAGGGGCGTATAAAGGAAGAGATTGCTTACTACATTGATGTTTGGATTAAGTATATTCTAAACCTACCTGCTTGCTTAGGCTCATGACTTGCTCGAGTTGGGAATTTAATCGGGCTAAGGGATAAACAGCTTGTTAATCTATTCTAGTTTAGTTTGAACTTGAAAGCCAAGTAAACAACAAATGGACCCAAATGGCTGATTGGTTGTTTGGCTTGTTTGCACCAGTGTTCAATCTTGAGTTATCTGAATGTCGGTGCTAGGATACCCCTAGCAGTCATTTTTACATGTTATATGCTTTCCTGTATCATTACCATTAAATTGTGCGATACATATGTCACCATGTCTTGGTCTGGGGAACTTTCATAATGTGGTTATCTATGTTCTCCTAAAATCATAAATTGCAGATAGATGTGAGTGGGGAGCAACTCGGCAGAGGGACCAAGATTACCCTCTTCCTTAAGGAGGACCAGGTGAGTTCATTTACGGTTGCTTTTATGAATTGGTGGAGAAGATTTGCATTGGTTTTGGATGATACGTGATGCTAACAGCGTCACGTCTCTGTTTTCCTCAGCTGGAGTACCTAAGAAGAAAGAAGGATTAAGGACCTTGTGAAGAAGCACTCCGAGTTCATTAGCTACCCCATCTATCTATGGACTGAGAAGACAACCGAGAAAGAGATCAGTGATGATGAGGACGATGAGCCCAAGAAGGAAGAGGAAGGAGATGTTGAGGACGTCAATGAGGAGAATGAAGAAAAGAAGTCCAAGAAGAAGAAGATTAAGGATGTTTCTCATGAGTGGCAGCTCATCAACAAACTGAAACCCATCTGGCTGTGAAAGGCAGAGGAGATCACCAAGGAGGAGTATGCTTCCTTCTACAAGAGCTTGACCAATGATTGGGAAGACCATCTTGCCGTGAATCACTTCTCTGTTGAGGGGTAGCTTGAATTCAAGGCTATTTTGTTCGTCCCAAAACGTGTTCCGTTCGACCTCTTCGATACTCGCAAGAAGATGAACAACATCAAGCTCTATGTTAGGAGGGTTCAAGGAGCTCATTCCAGAGTATCTTGGATTCGTGAAAGGAGTTGTCGATTCCGATGACTTGTCCCTCAACATTTATCGTGAGATGCTGCAATAGAAGAAGATTGTGAAGGTCATAAGGAAAAATCTTGTCAAGAAGTGCATTGAGATGTTCAATGAGATTGCAGAGGAGGACTTAAAAATCTATTTGATGGTTGAAAGTGTTTACTTATTTAGTCAATTGATGATACTATTTTGTATTTTAATAAATTAATTTTATAAAATGTATCGTAAATATTTATTTGTATTTGTCAATGATTATGGAGTTTCATATAACAACGTCCACCAATACTTATTTATCATTAGAAAGTTTTCATACCGATGTTTACTTAAACAATGCTTATGAGTAGCACCAAGATGTGAATTAGTAGTGAAGGTGCGGGGCATGAAAAGATGAGTGGACATTTTTTCCACATTCATATCATATTTGGATCTAATTCTTATATTTAGTAGTGAACTCAAGTGCCAAAGAAGTAGGACATCACAGATTTATTGATCATTCTCCGCAATTTAGTCGTTGATTACTTGATAGTATTATGTCGTAATGATGGACAAATGTCCAATTTAGTCGTTGATTACTTGATAGTATGATGTCGTAATGATGGACAAATGTCGCATTGAATCATAATTGGGCTTAGAATTTAAGCTTTGACGTACGCTCCTAAGTCAAAATGAAGAATGTTAGATTTGGATGTTCAAAAGAATATATTAGTACACAATTATAATGAACACATAAATGCTTGATAGCAAGAGTATTGGCCCTACAGGAGAAGACAACGTTCATAACCCATAATGGATCATCAATCAGAGTAGCTGCAAAACCTCCATAGACATTGTACATATCCATGACATTTCTTATTTTATCAGTCCCAAGTGCAGGTAGTACTTTCTTGTAGTGCTTTGCCCGCACCTTCCACTTACTATCATCGTGCTTGAAAGCACCGGCGCTTCTTCCTTGTATTTCTGACATGCGCTCAGGTGTGAAGTGCAGTCGCTCAGGCCATTTGGGGATGGATTTGAGACTGATATTCTTGAGCTTTGGATCCGGAACAACCACACGAGGATGGAGCGGAGTATACCAAGCATACATAAGCTCAAGACCTATTAGCTGCCTTTTTGCTAAACTTGTAAACAGCACAAGCACTATATTATATGACGGTTCCTCTAGGCTATTTATGTTGCGACCGTGCATTATCTGTGCTTTCACAGGGGCCTCCCGATTCATTCATCCCAATATGTTGAAAAGAGTTTGATGACCCCTGTACAAGAAAATGACATATATTAATATTTATCTAAATAATATGCTTAGATAAATGTCTTAAATAATCCCATATCAATGAAAAGTAAATTGTACCCGACTCAAATTGTTCCATGAGATCTATTATTGTACTCCAACATCTATCCAAAAATAAGCTACTAATAGTAAATATTACAATTGTAACAAAAAGTTGAAATAATACTAACAAATAAAATGATTCATAAATACCTGAGTAGTGAATGGAGAAAATCCATTGAAATTGCTTGGCGGCATGATATATGATGATTGCATCTACATTAAAAAAAAAATGACCCATTTACCATAATGCAATTAAATTATCATAATTATTGTAACTTTTGAGAAAGTGTTTTCTACCATTATAAAGAGGCATAGTAACTTGAAAAATATACAAATTGATTGATCACCAATTAAACTCTATACATAGCTATTCAATACCTGATTAGGAAATTGGCAAAATCCATTTCTAATCCCCGATGGCATGATGTATGGTGGTTGCTGCATCTATACAAATTTTTTTACCAAATTAGTAAATTGTAAATAAAAATGGAAAGCTAAGAACAACATACCTGATTATGAAAATTCATGGTTGGACCACCAATGTTGCTAGGATAAAGGATACTTTGAAACTGATTTTGATTACCCAAATAATTTGGAAAATGAGTTTCATTACGTGTTGCTTGAACAACCAACTCTACATTAGAAAGCAACAAAATGTTAATTAGCATCATGCAAAATAAACAGAAAATTTAACTTATCATATTAACCAAAATAATGTTACCTCGATTGTCTATTTGCATTGGGGGCATTCCTTTGATAGATTTTTTCTTCTTTTTCTCGTTGAACTTTTTAGTCTTCCATAACTGATTCCCTTTCCTTTCCTTCGATGGGGGTCTAATATGGAGATATCGCACAAAGAAGCCTCATTATCACCATCATCACTAGCGTCATTAGCCACGGGCATACTTGCATTGTATGATGAAATATCAGCATTCGCTCTTTGCATATGCTCATTCACTATCTGCATAGTGTTTGCATCTTTGGCTCCCAAACTCATCAGCTTAAAAGATTTTTGCATTAATGTGCAAAATCGGTTAAATGTAGACGGACCAGGTGGCAAAGATTCATCATTCACAATCCCTTCTTTGGCACCCTTGGTCTATCTTTTCAAAATATAGGGAGATTGAATGCTCTTAACTATCGATTTATTCTGATTCAACACGTACAATGCATGGCGACACAACCACCCTTTTGACTCAAATAATTTGCATTCACAAGAAATTGATAACTCCACAGGGTTAAATCTGACAATATATTCATGTCGACACCTTATAATATATGAATAAACCGATCCATCAAATGTAGTACCTGAAACATCTACAGAGAGACATTCCATTAATTCTTCAGAAAACTTCTCAAAAATAGTATGGGTATAGACTGCAGTAGCATGTTCCAGGAGATCATTAGACGAAACCTGCAATTTGAGCTTCCCACGAGACTTGTAATCATCTTGAATTTCAATTTCTCTCATGTGCTTCAGTTGCTCTTCATAATAGTAGACAAATTTTATAAGGGATGACGTCTTCTTCGAAAAATGCTGGAAGACATTGTTAGTGCTCTCACTTCTTTGACTTGACCTTATACCACATGAAAAAACATCACGACCAAAAGCTGAACTCCATTTATGTCTAAGGCCGTATAATCTCTAAAGCCAATTGTTGTTCTGAGTATCCCACTCCTTTTCCATTTCCATCCAAATAGATTCAAATTCGTCTTCCGATTTGCATCTATACATAAGCCTAAAAAAATACTTATCTCTAAAATTCGGCTTATGGTAAAGCTGTGGAATGTTTTTAATGGCATTTTGTATGATGTGCCAAGTGCATAAACGATGCTGTGAATTCGGAAAAACCACTCTAATGGCTTTTGCCATGGCTTGATCTTGATCGGTGAATATGGTTTTAGGAGCCTTATCTCCCATAGACTCCAAAAACACATTAAATAACCAAATGAATGATTCCGCCGTCTCATCCAACAAAAATGCACAACCAAACACAGTATTTTTCCAATGGTGATTAACCCCAACAAAAGGTGCACAAATCAAACTATATCTATTAGTTCGATACGTGGAATCAAACACTAGCACATCACCAAAACAATCGTAATCGAATTTGGACAAACTATCTCTCCAAAATAAATTTGTCATTCTACCTTGTTGATCTACTTGTACAGCGTAGAAAAACATTGGGTTTTCCATTTGCATGCGATGGAAATAATTCAAAAGTTGTTGACAATCTCCCCTTCCATAATCTTATTGCTTTCTGTCTGTAAAAAATTTTGACAATCACGTAGAATGAAACCCAAATTTTTACTTCCACCTGCTTCATTTGCTAAGAACTTATATGCCATAGTCCCACCAATGCCTGCTTTCATCATGCCACTTAAAACACCTTTGCAAGTATCGGATATCATCCTTCCACATCTAATCATATGCTTCTGATCTTCCGGTACAAATTCATGATTATGCTCAGAAACATACTCTATAACCTCATAAACACCATTATCAACCTTAAATTTGATATGAGCAGGACACCCACATCTAACTTCAGCCCTCTCAAATTTCCTTTCTTGATCAGATGAGGTGATAGAATGGCCCTCACAATTGCACAAAAATGTTCGTCGAGTTGTTTCTCCTTTCCTATTTTTAACCGTATGACCCTTCCTCACTCCAAATCCTTTTCCAATTGCATAAGCCACATACTTATAATATGCTTCATCTTCATTAGAAAAAACCATCCCGATGGCAAACTCAAAATCATTTTCCATATCACGTACTACGTGTGCAAGATGGGAAGTTTCATGCTACAACGAAATGAACAATAAATAATCAATAAAAAAATAACATCAAAATAAAACAAAATATATTTCACATTGTATGACAATATATTTCACAATTGTATGAGTAAAGAATTACCTCTGATTCAGCCATTCGATAACTTTACACGTGCAAATTAATTGAGGTGATGTCTTCAAAATAGAAATAAATCTTCGAGAGTTCCCTTCTAATAAAATACAAAACAAACCAAAAGAGCAACAACGTTGATGTAGAAGTCAATTAGCGTCGTTGTCATCCACCTGCAAATCGATAGCACCATTCAATACATTCACAGGACAAACTAATATGCTTACATGTTAAAAAAATGACTCGGATGCAAATGAAAGTAGGCCACCCTCATATTTATTTATAAAAAAAATAAGAGTCCAGTCCTGGCATGGGACTTGCTTAAATTGCATGATCTCATTATTGAAGAATAAAAGTACCAAAAGAAAAGCATAGAAACCTCCATACTTAAAACATCAATCTAATATCCCAAGGGTGTTCATTAGTGCAACATTTTAGCTTGCTGATATACTAACATCTACCTCAATAGTATATCCATCACTTATCAGCATCAAGCTATAAAATGGGAACTAGCATGACCTAGTATGACTAACTTGGTCAAACCAAGTTATCTTGACGGAAGAAAACAAGCCTCGCTGAAACTGAGCTGTTGGAGATGGGAATTTATTCTCACCTTTCTTAACTAAGCAACACAAAACTAATCAAATATGAGATACCATTGTTACCTTAGCGGAGAGACAAGATAACCAAGTCTTCCTAATATTATTTCCTTGGAAGTCCGAGAAGACAAAATGCTGACCGCAAGAAAAGACTCCAACCAGATAATGTACAATCGCAATTAATTTTCCTTTTATTCCACAACTTGAGACAAAAGCAGCAAAACTCAGAGAGGATGAAGGTACCAATATTCCTTGCAATTATGCTCAAGCAGATTAGTCTCAACGAACAATGATTAGATAAACGAAGTAGCTTTTCCACCAAAAGCATCCATGCGCGAGCTCCCTACAAAGTTACAGCTGCCATCGAAAAACAGAATCCGAGAGATTTGCAATTAATGTATTTCTAATCCTTTCAGCTTAAGAATCAATCCGATGGAAGAGATGCTCTACAATTGCTGAGAAAGACACCATCTAAAAGCATCCACGATGAAGAATACAAATCAGAATACCTAATTATTTAAAGGGTGAAGATGATGCTTCAAATAAGTGACCACATAATAAAATTAGCGGGGGCACGCATCAATTTGTAAACCCAATAATTCATACACTAAGTTGACATTTTTTCAATGAATCAGAATTGATCAAAAAATTTAAGGAACTAAACTAGATAATGCTGTGTAAAATCTTTAACAACGATGTTGTCTTATAGGTCAAGAAAGGACATCATTAAATAATACAACCAGGGTACTTCTTCATCATCACATCTAATTTCAGGTTCATTTTCTTAGCGTCACTTTTGTGAGCCAAGGGATACATTTATCCCTACCGGCAAAAGTTGGAAAAGGTAAAAGGAATAGGCTCAACAGACTGTCTCTGTTCATCTATATTAGTTTGTCTAATAGATTCCATGAAAAATGAAATTTCCACTCAAAGCTCGTATTCTTTAAATACAGCAGAATGAGGACAGTTGATTTCTTCCATTCCCACGACCATTCTCCATAAGCGCTCGGTGCTAAGAATACTTACATACGAGACTTGATCAAATGGAGCAACTTAAATGATGCATCCAAAAATAATGTAACTTCGCTACAACATTTTCCAGGAAGAAATAAAGATATTATGAGTTTGAATCAACATGGTCGATTGTCAACTTTGAAGCATCATGCCCCTAAAGTGCATCATAAAAGAAAATTGAGCGAATTCTTTTATGGACTATATCCTTTCGGTAGCGTGTAAAGTACTATATCAAAGAGAGAACATTCATGGACCACCGGTATGATAGAGGCAGGACAAGCGGTAGAGATAAGATCAGATTAAAATTGATAAGAATAACGCTTTACTATACAACATACCTCTGCATGAACCAGTGGATGCAATAGCAACGTCCTTGAGACTTGCTATACTCCGACATCTCCGAGTGAAATTTTCTAAGCCGGAAGTGTCACACCTCCGTAGACATAGAAGGGCATTTTCACATGCCGATTGGTAAGGAGAGAGAAAAAGCAAAATCATAGTGAAGACTGCATGCTATAATTTCGGAAGCATCGAAAGCAAAATGGTCCACATCCATATAAGTTAGACATGCCCCTTTTAAAGCGGAAAGTCCGCAAAAACACTGGACTGTAAACAAATGAAAGACTGGCATGACAAAAGTAAGGAAACTGCTACCGGCTGTGCATTATCGAGTATAATAAACATTAAAGAGCTACAGTACATAGTCCTGCGTTCTTGTTGACTGTCCTAGTTTGGATTGTCAATGCATAGCAAAAAATGTCTCAGACTCCTAAACTCTACCAAAAAACTTCTCCACCACCATTGCAGCCCCTTTTATCAGCCTCAAATGCCTGCCGCCCCCAGTGATACTATTGGTCCATTCAATTTAACCATAACTTTTAATCATTGAAGATCACAACATGTGTCAAATACTTAAAAGTATAACGCAATCAAATGCATGCCAGCATTTTGCAGGCTGGACAAATATCGAGGCGAAAAGTAAATATAATAGTTATCTTTAGTATGAAAGATGTCACTCACTTTGCTAATTGATGGATGAAAGCTCAAGAGCATGGAGAGTAGCTAGAGCACCACCTAAACTATGACCGCATAACATAGACATGCCACTTGTCTTGTGGCTCACAACCATCGTCCCCGCAAGAAAACATTTCACCATCAAGTTATCACAAGACAATCAGCTCTTGGTGATAGCACAACATGGTAGCCATTTAGTAATGGAGAAAAACTTGTTTGAATGCATGGCCTTGGTATATGACAAAATGAAAGAAACCCTAGCGTTAAGTTCACACTTTGAAGTAAGATATTGCCTGGAGGGCAAACAAAGCTGTTGAAGAATATCTGTCTACATTGAGACACATATGGTTAGTACACGAGTGTTGGGAATTCTAAATAAGGTAGTCAAGGATTTGGGTATTAAGTAGATTGTCTCCCTAGGCTTGGCAAGTGAAGCATCAATATACTTATAAACATAAAGTCAAGCGGGTATTTTGTGTTCTCTCCTTTTGTATCTTCAGCAATCCCTAAATACTAAACATGGAATCGGATCCACCAAGAGAGAAAAACCAACAAATATGGGACTTCGTTGTTAACTCTCACTCGCTAACACAGCTTCCTTATTGAGTTCTTTGTCATCTCTCATGGGTAGCGACCATGAACAAATGCTACTCATATCGTCTCCCTTGGGGCCAGCACCTCCGTGCATCAAGCCCTCGACTCTTCATCCAATGCTACCGTACGCCCACCTATCTCGCACCTTGACATAGCTTCAAGGAGTCCCTCCTTTGTTGTCCACTTGCCTGTTTTCCAGCTCTCAATATCCCGACTATACCCCCTCTGCGGGGATTCAACTCACACCACCCGGTGAGTCCCAATCCACATGAATTTATTCTGGGCTCCTTGGTGTCACTCACAACTTCAGGACCACTAATCCTCGAGGCTTTGTGACTCCAGACCCACAAAACTTACTGCAAAAAGCACAATGCAGCTCATGCAAGATACACCTCAACTCCATCACACAGCGATGCTCAAGGAGAATATCAACCAAGTTCATGGGGTCAACGCCTACAACTCTCCGAATTCTTTGGTGGTTTTTTAAGAGGAGCAAGCATGATTAGTTTATAATTTTTTTCTAGGAACAGCACTTACACAAAACCAATTGCCAGTTTGAGGAGTGATAAAATTCTTATTCTCACTGAATCATATGCACTTAAAAAGCCACTGTGCACTTGGGAAACAAGCAACAAAAATTTTGTAAGCAAGGAGAAGCATGATGGACGGATTCAGCAAAATACGCATCTCACAATAGTCAACAAAAGAAATCAAGATCTAGAATAGCAGTATACTTGAACTTCTTCCTTGAAATCTCCACCAATCCTTTCAGGATTCAAAGTGTAGGAGCACAACAAAATAAACATCAACAAAAACAAAATTGACAAGTAGTATCGTGTATTACATTAGCCCAACTTACATAAATATTACGGAGGATAAGCATATTAAAAACCCAAAAGAATCGGTGAATTTGCATAGTTGACACAAGCAACAAGCAACGACCAAAAGAATTAGTGGATTTGAACAATTCAAACAAGCAACAAGCATGGACATCTTTTCACATAGAAAAGAAGACACCAAAAAGAGCACCGCTCGAAACCTTTCGCAAACACAAATGTCAATTGGCATATATCACTCACCAATTCCCGGTATCATAGGATCATTAACTATAAGCCCCGCTCAATGTAACAGAACTGGTTTCAAGCCTAATCATACATTCTAAATTATTGCTTAGCACTACAAATTATGAGGAGACAAAAGACTAACATCATATTAGACTAGGACAATCTTCAAGCTACAATTCGTTTTTCCTAGTGAGAAAATAAAGAAGGTTGCAAATTTTGATTTTGTACTTGTTAAGGCTAAGATAGAGATGATGATCTGCTCCTACATGACCAACTAACAGGCAAAATAGTAGAATACTTGTAATGGCATATATGTTGAGAGAAGACTATCTAGTGAATTAATTGATTTTTCACATTACCCGGTAGGGGCCAAAGATCAAATCAGTCCGCAAGTCCTTCCATCTTGACTGGGAATAACAGATAGAAAAAAAAAAATTAATAAATAAATATCTACCTCATAACCACATAAATAAGGTTGCCAAGGAAAAGATAGTGAAGCCGATTACTTGTTATGTTCCTCTAAATGCAACAACTAATCTTCTTCGTGCGAATCACGCCGATTGCTGCCTGGTAACCTTACTTCATTCATGCATGATTCCATCCCCAATTAAAAA
The DNA here is from genome assembly GCA_016097545.1 of Eucalyptus victrix. NCBI lineage: Eukaryota > Viridiplantae > Streptophyta > Magnoliopsida > Myrtales > Myrtaceae > Eucalyptus > Eucalyptus victrix. The sequence goes on along the minus strand of CM027837.1, from coordinate 51,642,135 downwards.
TGTGTGAGAAAAAGTAGATTAGGAAGCAGCTTCTCAATACAGGAAGACAATACCTGTGTATCAGTGGATGCGTTATCTAGGAAGCAAATTTTCTCAAATTCAGACTTAACAATTGAGCGAACTCTTTTATGGACTATATCCTTTCGGTAGCAGTGTAAAGTACTATATCAAAGAGAGAACATTCATGGACCACCGGTATGATAGAGGCAGGACAAGCGGTAGAGATAAGATCAGATTAAAATTGATAAGAATAACGCTTTACTATACAACATACCTCTGCATGAACCAGTGGATGCAATAGCAACGTCCTTGAGACTTGCTATACTCCGGACATCTCCAGTGAAATTTTCTAAGCCAAAAGTGTCACACCTCCGTAGACATAGAAGGGCATTTTCACATGCCTGATTGGTAAGGAGAGAGAAAAAGCAAAATCATAGTGAAGACTGCATGCTATAATTTCGGAAGCATCGAAAGCAAAATGGTCCACATCCATATAAGTTAGACATGCCCCTTTTAAAGCGGAAAGTCCGCAAAAACACCGGACCGTAAACAAATGAAAGACTAGCATGACAAAAGTAAGGAAACTGCATTATCGGTACCGGCTGTGCATTATCGAGTATAATAAACATTAAAGAGCTACAGTACATAGTCCTGCGTTCTTGTTGACTGTCCTAGTTTGGATTGTCAATGCATAGCAAAGGGAAACTGCAGCAAGCAATTTGTCAATGCAGACACTATACATTCATAACTAACTTCTATACACGACGCTTCCTAAGTATGCAGCAAAGTATAGTTTCATTATGGATGGAGTTCTCTTAAGGAAGTCCGAAGTATGATCTACCACTTCCTAATACAGCGGCTTACTTGACGAGTCAAATAGAACTTGATGCACAGACCAATGAATCTGGTCGATAAGATACAACAGCATTGGAATACTAATATCAGCTTGAAGATGCATAGTTCCAAATCTAGTCATCCAAACTGCTACCAACCTAGACTTGGAATACCTAATTAGAATTTTGGTTTGACCTCTGAACTGAATATTTTGACAATCCCACTCAAACATACATAATTTCCAACATGAATTGAATCATTGAAATCTGTCACCTCCAAGTACATGGTTCTCCCACACAATTAACTTTGCAAATACATATAACATAATTTTCTAGCAATGACTGATTTCAGTGCTAGCTATCCTATTCCGATAAAATCCTAAAGGATGAGACTAAAAAGAAAAATCCACACCTTCCAGTGCATCCAGCAAATGTCAATTCTGGGCATTTGAATAATGATGCAAGAATGCTACTCTATAGGCAAAATAGTACATGGCCAAAGGCACGAATGAAGCTTCAAGAACAATAAGCAGCAAAATTTTCATGTACCTCGACAGGCCGCAATAGATTACCCAACTTTTTGCGGGCATTCAGAACCTTCAATGCAGATATTGCTGAGATAACACCTAATGATCCATTGAATATTCTAGCATCAACAACAGTATCTTTGTCAAACAAAGAACTATAGAATATTAGAACAAATGATTGAGACACGTGTCGGCGGAGGTGGAGGTGGGTGTCGGCGTCGGCGTCGCGGGCAACCAGCAGAGGAGAGAGTGCGTCGGCGTCGGCGTCGGCGGGCAACCAGCGGAGGAGAGAGAGCGTTCTTCTCAATTAGAGTATGCTATTCACTAATTGCACGACGGAGAGTGGTGCTGCATCTTACATCGGAGGAGGTCAAAAGGAAGAACACGACAATCTAAAACGAAAACGGGTATCAGTCAATTAAATTCACAGAGAAAGAACGAGTATCAACCTGACATGAGGGCGTTTTCTGAAATGTAGGTGTTCTTGGTGAGAATCGGCAGCAAAAGCGAGCGGAGAACCCCAAAGAACGCAGCGGATGACACTGCGAAGAAGTCCACAAGGTCGAAGAAGCGCGTGAGCTCGCGCTCGAGTCGCCGGAACAAATTCGCCCAAATAACAACGAGCAGGGATAATCAAAGACCGAGAAGCTACTGCGGTACCTGACGAGGACGCTGTGAGATATGAGCAGAGTCCGCAGCCGAACGATCGGTCGAGGCTTCGGCGGAGGTGGAAAGGGCATCGGCGGGGGCGGAGGCGGAGGTGGGCGTCGGCGTCAGAGTCGCGAGAGGGCGTCGGGGGCAGAGGCGGAGGCGGAGGCGGCGTCGTCGGCGTCGAAGTTGGGGGCGACGGAGTCGCGAGAGGGCGTCGGGGGCAGAGGCGGAGGCGGCGTCGGAGGCAACCGCCTTGAGGAGCGTCGGAGTCGCGAGAGGGCGTCGGGGGCGGAGGAGGAGGCGGCGTCGGGAGCGACGGAGGCAACCGGCTTGAGGGGCGTCGGAGTCGAGAATGGGGAGAGAGAGCTCGTCGGCGAGAATGGAGAGAGAGAGCAAAGGAGGGGAAGAGAAGAAGCTGTGCGCGAGAATGGAGAGAGAGAGCAGAGGAGGGGAAGAGAAGTGTGCAACTTTTTTGTTCTCCTCCGTAACGGAACGGAATGGAGAAGGGAGAGAGAGAGAGAGAGAGAGAGAGAGAGAGAGGAGAGAGAGGACGAATCGACAGGTCGCGCAGGCGTCGCAGAGGAGAGCAGAGCAGGAAGCGTCAGAGTGGCGGGCCCCACACGCGGCCCGCGCAAATTTTGAACGCCTGACGCCCTCGCCAACGTGGCGCCACGTGTCGATTGCTGATTGTTTTACCCATATGCCTACGTGTTGGGTTAAACCCACCCAATATTTTCTCCTGAACATACGGACGAAAATATTGCTCTCAATGAATGCTGGAAACTTGTCCATTTATGTCAATCACTTTAGTCCATCGCCTCAGCATAAAAGCTTGAAAGATGAAGAGACGATCATCCAAAGTTGATGCGCACTAAACACTTTTGAATTGTCAATGCGGACCACCCCACGAAAGAGTTAAGATTGCCATAATTATCAAATGATATCTCTCAATCACGTCTATAGCCTATTCTTTATGTCTATATGTTCACACTTACTTTCAACTCTGTGAAAGTACAAATAGATCTTTGGACCAATGCTCCAAGGCACAACACGTTCACACTTACTTTTAACTTTGTGAGGGTACAAATAGACCTTTGGAATGTGCAAGGAACAAATGTGAAAAGGTTTTATGATAACCATCGTGACCTTCCCACAAGGGCAATATCAAGTGTCTCATAGGAAGTGACTAATTGAAAGTTCCTATTGCTAGAAGAGATACTATTACTAGTAGTCTATCAAATTTTATCTATGCTTCATGTCATATTTGAATTTTCAATCGATTCAATTAAATCACTTTTGATTAATGTGAAATATCTTCTTACAACTTTCAATTGGTCTAATTAGATCCATAATATATTTAATATTTTTTTTTCGTCCTTTCATTTATTACCTTAAATGAAATATGTCATGGATTAAAATTTTATGGAGCTGATGTTTGATGGAGAAAATTACGCGGATTTTGTGCGTGTTGTGGTGACTTTAAATTGTAAAATTATAATACCCGTTCTTTCGCCTTCACCCAATTCTGGTGAAACATCAATGGGGAAGCCAATAGAATATCAATAAATGCTAAAAAGATGAACCTCTCCATAACCAACAAAGTCTCTTTTGATTGTATCAATAGACGGTCCGCTAATTTCGACATGTTCTTAGTGTTCAATACCAAAACCTACAAAATGGTTGTCTCAATCAAAAAAAAAAAATGTAAGAAAGACTAACTATCAAATGATGTCCCTCAATCACGTCTATCACCTATTCTTTACGTCTACACGTTCACACTTACTTTCAACTTTGTGAGAGTACAAATAGATCGTTGGACCAATGCTCCAAGGCACAACACGTTCACACTTACGTTCAACTCCGTGAGGGTACAAATAGATCTTTGGACCAATGCTACAACGAACAAATGTGAAAAGGTTTTATGATAACTGTCGTGACCTTCCCACAGGGGCAAGATCAAGTGTCTCGTAGGAAGTGACTAATTGAAAGTTTCTATTGCTAGAAGAGATAATGTTACTAGTAATCTATGTAAGAGTTTTCCTAATGTGGACTACATTAATTGATATTGTAATTTACTGTTTTTACAGTTACCATAAAACAGGGTTGGTCTAAGGTGAGGTAGAATGTTTCTTAATTAGTCTAATATGGGGCTGGTTAGTGTAGGCCGAGTTGAGCCTAGCCCGTAATGAGGGGGCCTAACTAGAAACTCTATAAATAATGCTCAAGTCTCTCCTCTAACCCTAATTCTCATGTATATTCTCACCTAAAGAGTGTTTACCTAACGCTAAATATGAGGGGGCCACCTCATTGAGCCAGTGATACGGAGGGCAATAGAGGAGAATGACTTGTGCGTGGAACATTGTGTTTCCGCTTCCACTTCAAGAAGAATAGATCCCAAAGCAGGTGCGTTAATCTTTCTACTCAATTATACATGCTCTTGTTCTGGTTATGGAGATCTTGGAATTGCGCGATTTGCATCCAACATGTGGTATCAAAGTAACCATAACCCTAAAACTCGAACACATAATATTTTTTGCCCTAATTTGTGATTTTCATAATTTTTTATTCAATAAAAGTAAAATTAAATCACAAATTCGGACTGAGCTTGATGAGACAAACAGAACCATGGGCGGCGCGTCGCCGAAGGGGGCTACATGTGCCCCTACACGCGGCCACGCACCGCCTGGGCGTCGAAGACGCATCTCACTCACGCGCCTTCACGCGCCCCACGCGTGGACTCCACACGCCGCGCACTCAGGTGGCACGTGCGGGCACGTGGAGCATTGGATCGACGTGTGGTTGGCGGCGTTAGGTTCATATGATCCTCCTCAATCTTGTGGTGTATTTATTTTACATATTTGATGATTTTATGGATGTGAAAATACATACAAAGCTCTAAATACGTGTATTTTTAATGTATTTTTGGGTATTTTTCTTGTATTTTCTGTGATTTTGGAAATACAAGTGTTGGATTATAGATATGTTATCACATAAACATTATAATGGTGTGATTCATTAATAAAATCAAACTTTATTATAAATTGAAGCTGGCTTAATGAGATATAACCAGTATGGGATAATATTTGAGCTATGTATTGATGTGATAAAAAATCGTAAAAGGTTATGAAACTTTATGAGCAACTCCTTTACATGCTAGTAACCTTTGAATGATGGACTTCTTAAAAACTCATGACCAAACTGATTGTACTGATTAACACATCTGCTGAATGTGGATAATGCATGTCAGTTAAGTTATTGCATATTGTATCTAAACTTATCTGGTTGCTGGTTAATATCTATCAAGTTAAATATTTTTTATGATTAAGAAGTATGGCAGTATTTACACAGAGTAATTGTATCTAGTGTTATAGTTTAGATATTTGGTTCTGTTTTGACTCAATTTATAGGCCACTGGTTGATGCAATGATAATTTGTTACTTAAAATTGGCTAATAAATCAGCTATTGGCCTTGAAGTCATGTTTTGCCTTATGAAACTCATGAGCAATAGTTGATCAGCTATCAAGCTTGTCAATCTGGAGTATCCTGTATTGTTATTTATGTTAACTTGTGAGGGATCTTTTGGATCGACATTCTTTTAATGTTGTTCGAGTAATCAGTAATTGGGGTGCACAATAGATGCTTGCTTCTATGTTATGAGAATTTTCTTGTGTTGCTATGATTGGTGATCTTATTGGAATCTGTCTTTCAGGTTCGCTATATATATGTATGATTAATTTTTATTAATGGATAAAGTAATGTAATTAACATGATATGTGATTTTAGTGATAACCTGCCCCTATCACTAAAGTTAAAATCACATGTATATGACGTATGTGAGTAATAAAGTTTATATCCCTAGTATGAGAGAGTTTCAATGATTCAATTGAGTAGTGACCGCCAAAGTGGCACAATTGATTGGGTTTGAGAAATTTCGGTCTCGTATGCTGATTGGGATGTCTCCTAGTCTAATGCGTGGTCAAACTCTCAAAGGAGGTGATTGTATATTAGTTCATGGAAGGATACATGATGGTGTAGTAGAGGATTGACTGATCCCAGTAGTTCATCTGCCCAAAGGTGATGAATTCATGAAGATTAGAATATATTATCATAACTGCTATCATGTGAGGAGTGTACAACTGTATGTTATGTATTCTGCCCAAAGATGATTATATGATTATGCGTATAACTCTCTGGATGTGTACTTGTACGTCAAGTTATATGGTGCTCACATGATGCTAATTATATACATTGCTTGTTTTTTAGTCACATTTTCTATAATTAATAACTCTACTATTATTGAGGTTTTTACTGTTTCAAATTTTAAGTTGTGGACATATGATTTGTTGCTTGAGAAAAGAGTAGTAGAATTTGCTTACTATCCATGAAGCGTTCCATTCAGGAACACTTGAAAAGTGGTTTGCCAGTGAACTGCACTACTATAAGATGATAGAAGCCTTAGTGGCTTGTAATTATGCCTTGTCTAATGCAGAAATTAGAACACATCTACAAAGATTGTGTTTAAGTTCTAATGACATATACATCTCATATATGGTTAAAAGATTGTTTCCAAAATTTTTCTATTTAAGGAAAATTATCGAGATAAAAAAAAAAAATAAAACAATTACAATTAGTCTTAAAAGATTGTCAAGCTTAATAGTGGCCGTGAGTATTTTGGCAAATATGACAAAGCGAAATAGCTTAAAGGGTCATTTGTTAAATACTTGGTAGATTTCGGGGTGATAACTTAATTACTATGCTTGAAAATTCTAATAAAAAGATTTGGCCGAAAGGCATAAATGCACCATATTGAACATGGTTATGAGTATGATTAGCAAGACTAATTTATCTGGTCTTCTGTGGGCTGATATTTTGAAAACAACCTTTTCACATACAAAAGTTATTTCATAAACTTCTTTTGAGTTATAGACTGGACATAAATTATTTGAATCATATGAAATTTAGAGGTGTCATGCAAAAGTGAGGCTATCTAATCCAATATTGAGTGCATTGAAATTTAGATCCACTCAGAATTATTTTGTATCTTACCCAGATTGTTAAAAGGGGTATCAATTTTATGACCATAAAGAAGGTACAAGTATTATGGAATCACATACTGTAAAGTTTCTATAGTTCAACATAATTGTAGAGGATAGCTGCTCTCAGACTATTAAGGATAATAGTACGATGGAAAATCACTGTGTCTTTGTCTTTGCCTATACAGATAATTGTGGTACAGACAATTATGGAATCTCCTATACCATAGACTAAACTTGTTGAGGTTTAAGGTACTATTCTTGATATAGTTTATGATAAAAAATTTTCAAACCTCTCAAATATAGAATAAAATGGTGGTAACTTTACTTGGGAGATTTGTGAGGAAAAGACGATCAATTATTCCATTAAATTATATAGTCTATTTGTGAGAGCATGACTGAAATATCCACTATATGGTTGATGTAGTGGCATATTATAAATGCCGTTTCTTGTTCTCAATCAAGTATGTGATTAGATGCCATAAAAGGCGATATACAATCTATGAAACATCATAGTGTTTGGAAACTTATTAACTTGCTTAAAGATCAAAAGTTCATTAATTGCAAATTGGCGTACAAAACTAAAATGATTTTTAAAGAAAGATTGTAGAATAAAACCAAATTGGTAGCTAAAGTTTTCACTCTGAAAGAGGGTGGATAGTTTATAGTATAGATATAATTATTTCTTTATAATATTTTTAAGGATTCTTTCAGAGTGAACGTGACATTAATAATTTATTTTGATATGGAGTTACATCAAATAGATATAAAATCTATATTGTGCAACTGAAGTATTTTGCAGCAAATTTAAGTAAACTTGTGTGTAGACTGAAAAGTTCTAATTCATGGTCTTAAGCAAGTTTCCGGACAATATTATTAAAGTTTCATAGTATTATTATTTTGTTTAATTGGGAACAAAGTAATTCAGTATATATATACTGCAAGGTTAATAGGAGGAAATTTGTTTTTTCTCATACTCTATGTACATGATATTTTGTTTACAAGTTGTAACCTTAAGATATCTTATATCCTTTGTACTGAGATCTGTAAGGATTTTTTTTGTCATATTATATTTCGAATGACATTTGTTGATTGTATATTGGAAATATTCAATATACATCATTGTAAGCTAGGAATTGCTCCTGTTGCTAAGGGTGATGGACTAAATCTATCACATTGTCCTTATTTAGATATTGAGAAAATCTAATTAAATGGTATACCTTATGTTAGTGCACTTAAAAGTATAATGTATGCTCGAATTTGCACTAGACTAAATATCGTCTTGGTGACAAGACTTCTAGGCATATATCAGTCAAATCCAGGATGTGATTACTGGGTTGCTGCTAAGAAGATTTTGAGGTACTTAAAAGGACAAAAGATTATATGCTAATTTACAGACATGTTCAATTCTTGCAGTTAGTAAGGTATTTAGATGTAAACTTTGCTGATTGTTAGGATGATATGAAATTAATAACGGAATACATATTTATGTTAGTAGGAAGTGCAATAAATAAAATTCTATATCATCTTATACTATGTAAGCAGTGTTAGTAACATTCTTTTACGCTGTTACTTGGGCTTTTAGGCTCCAGAACCTCATGAAGGAGTTAATCGTTTTAATTTTATGGATAGACACATACATTTGTATTGAGATAACAAGTTTGTAGTATTATTTATTTACTACAGATGTCTTAAGGGGTCTAAATATATGGTGGTCAAAATTTTTTACTAAAAGGAAACGGTACAGAAATGTGACGTAATAATATAACATATTTTCACAGATGATATGATTATAGATCCACTGATTAAAGGCCTACGCCCATGTATATTTGAGTGACATATCATTAGCATGGGTATCATGAGATGCTGTTATTTAGTGGGAGCTATTTTGGCTTTACTCTGATAAATATTTCATCTGTGTTCGTTGCACTTTGTAACGGTTTGATATGTATCAACTTTTGCATTCAATAAAATATTTTTGAATGTGTTGTTATAATGTTGAATACATATTGATAAAGTCTCAAGGGATTGTATAAATATTGAGTGAAGGCTAGGGGCATCCGATTATTAGCCTTGTGCATATGCCTTATTATACATAAAGAAAGGTTAATCGTAAGGACAAGGCATATGGAGTTCATTAGAACCATAAAGCATTCTCTAGTGGCACAAGTTTTTGTGACACATAAGGTAAGAGAATAGTGACTGATAAATGGGATCTCTCTATGAGAGATGTTATCCATTTGCCACACTACCATATTGAATCCATATAAATAAAGTTGAGAGCACTCGTGACCATGGAAGGCTTTGTGTGTATACATGCAGTTACCGCCATGATTCGGTGTTTGAAACTTTATGGGATATGATTGACTATTAAGAATTATCTCTGGACCAAATGTGCGCACATACGGTACGATTTCAATTAATATAGTCCAAGTGGGAGAATGTGAGAGTTTTCCTAATGTAGACTACATTAATTGATATTGTAATTTACTGTTTTTACGGGTACCGTAAAACATGGTTGGTCTAAGGTGAGATAGAAGGTTTCTTAATTAGTCTAATATGGGGCTTATTAGTGTGGGTCAAGTTGAGCCTGGCCCATAATAAGGGGGCCTGGTTGGAAACTCTATAAATAGTGCTCAGGTCTCTCCTCTAACCATAATTCTCACATATATCATCACCTAAAGAGTGTTTACCTAATGCTAAACGTGAGGGGCCCGCCTCATTGAGCCAGTGATACGGAGGGCAATAGAGACGAAGGACTTGCGCGTGGAACATTGTGTTTCCGCTTCCGCTTCAAGAACAATGGATCCCAAAATAGGTGCGTTAATTTTTCTACTCAATTATGCATGTTCTTGTTCTGGTTATAGAGATCTTGGGATTGCGCGATTTGCATCCAACAATCTGTCAAATTTTATCCATGCTTCATGTCATATTTGAATTTTCAATCGATTCAATTAAATCATTTTTTATTAATGTGAAATATCTTCCCACAACTTTCAGTTGGTCTAATTAGATCCATAATATATTTAATATGTTTTTTGTCGTCCTTTCATTTATTAATTTAAATGAAATATGTCATGGATAACAATTTTATGAAGCTGATGTTTGATGGAGAAAATTACGCAGACTTTGTAAGTGTCATGGTGACTTTAAATTGTAAAATTATAATACATGTTCCTTCGCCCTCACCCAATTATGGTGAAACAACAATAGGGAAGCCAATAGAATATCAACAAATGCTAAAAAGATGAACTTCTCCATAACGAATAGAGTCTCTTTTGATTGCAACAGTAGACGGTCCGCTAATTTTGACATGTTCTTAGTGTTCAATACCAAAACCTACCAAATGATTGTCTCAATCAAGAAAAAAAGAGAAAAAGAAAACAATGTAAAGAAAGACTAACTATCAAATGATGTCCCTTAATCACGTCTATCGCCTGTGAGAGTACAAATAGATCTTTGGACCAATGCTCCAAGGCACAACACTTTCACACTTACTTTCAACACTGTGAGGATACAAATAGACCTTTGGACCAATGCTGCAACGAACAAATGTGAAAAGGTTTTACGATAACTGTCGTGACCTTCCCGCAGGGGCAATATCAAGGGTCTCGTAGGAAGTGACTAATTGAAAGTTCCTATTGCTAGAAGAGATAATCTTACTAGAAGTCTGTCAAATTTTATCCATGCTTCATGTCATATTTGAATTTTCGATCGATTCAATTAAATCACTTTTGATTAATGTGAAATATCTTCCTACAACTTTCAGCTGGTCTAATTAGATCCATAACATATTTAATATTTTTTGTTGTCCTTTCATTTATTACCTTAAATGAAATATGTCATGGATTACAATTTTATGAAGCTGATGTTTGATGGAAAAAAATACACGGACTTTGTGCGTGTCATGGTGACTTTAAATTGTAAAATTATAATACCTGTTCCTTCGCCCTCACCCAATTCTACTGAAACATCAATAGGGAAGCCAATAGAATATCAACAAATGCTAAAAAGATAAACTTCTCCATAACAAATAGAGTCTCTTTTGAATGCATCAGTAGATGGTCCGCTAATTTCGACATGTTCTTAGTGTTCAATACCAAAACCTACCAAATGGTTGTTTCAACCAAAAAAAAAGAAAAAAAGAAAAAAAGAGAAAAAGAAAACAATGTAAAGAAAGACTAACTATCAAATGATGTCCCTCAATCACGTCTATGCCCTATTTTTTACATCTACGCATTCACACATACTTTCAAATCTGTGAGAGTACAAATAGATCTTTGGACCAATGCTCCAAGGCACAACACGTTCACACTTACTTTCAACTCCATGAGGGTACAAATAGACCTTTGGACCAATGCTGCAAGGCACAAATGTTAAAAGGTTTTATGATAATTGTCGTGACCTTCCCGCAAGGGTAATATCAAGTGTCCCGTAGGAAGTTGACTAATTGAAAGTTCTTGTTGCTAGAAGAGATAATATTACTAGTAGTCTATTAAATGTTATCCATTCTTCATGTCATAGTTGAATTTTCAATCAATTCAATCAAATCACTTTTGATTAATGTGAAATATCTTCCTACAACTTTTAGCTGGTTTAATTTGACCCATAATACATTTAATATTTTTTGTCGTCTTGTCACTTATTAACTTAAATGAAATATATCATGGATTACAATTTTATGAAGCTAATATTTGATGGAGAAAATTACGCGGACTTTGTGCTTGTCATGGTGACTTTAAATTGTAAAATTATAATACCCATTCTTTCGCCCTCACCCAATTTTAGTGAAACATCAATAGGGAAGCCAATAGAATATCAAGAAATGCTAAAAAGATGAACCTCTCCATAACCAACGGAGTCTCTTTTGATTGCATCAATAGACGGTTCGCTAATTTCAACCTATTCTTAGTGTTCAATACCAAAACCTACCAAATGGTTGTCTCAATCAAAAAAGAAAAAAAAAAGAAAAGAAAACAATGTAAAGAAAGACTAATATCAAATGATGTCCCTCAATCACGTCTATGGCCTATTCATTACGTCTACGCATTCACACTTACTTTAAATCTGTGAGAGTACAAATAGATCTTTGGACTAATGCTCCAAGGTACAACACGTTCACACTTACTTTCAACTCCGTGAGTGTACAAATAGACCTTTGGACTAATGCTACAAGGCACAAATGTAAAAAGATTTTGTGATAATTGTTGTGACCTTCCCGTAGAGGCAACATCAAGTGTCGAAGTTAACTAATTGAAAGTTCCTATTGCTGGAAGAGATAATGTTACTAGTAGTCTGTCAAATTTTATCCATGCTTCATGTCATATTTAAATTTTCAATCAATTCAATTAAATCACTTTTGATTAATGTGAAATATCTTCCTACCACTTTCAGCTGGTCTAATTAGATCCATAACATATTTAATATTTTTTGTCATTCGTTCATTTATTACCTTAAATGAAATATGTTATGGATTACAATTTTATGAAGCTGATGTTTGATGGAGAAAATTACACGGACTTTGTGCGTGGCATGGAGACTTTAAATTGTAAAATTATAATACCGTTCCTCTACCCTCACCCAATTCTGGAGAAACAACAATATGGAAGCCAATATAATATCAGCAAACGCTAGAAAGATGAACTTCTCCATAACGAACAGAGTCTCTTTTGATTACATCAATAGACGGTTAGCTAATTTTGACATGTTTTTTGTCTTCAATGCCAAAACCTACCAAATGGTTGTCTCAATAAAAAAAAAAAACGAAAAACAAAAAACGAAAAACAAAACAAAACAAACAAAACATTGTAAATAATGACTAACTATTAAATGATGTCCCTCAATCACGTCTACGGCCTATTCTTTACATCTACGCATTCACACTTACTTTCAACTCTGTGAGAGTACAAATAGATCTTTGGACCAATGCTCCAAGGCATAACACGTTCACACTTACTTTCAACTCCGTGAGGGTACAAACAGACCTTTGGACCAATGCTGCAACGAACAAATGTGAAAAGGTTTTATGATAACTGACGTGACCTTCCCGCAAGGGCAAGATCAAGGGTCTCATAGGAAGTGACTAATTGAAAGTTCCTACTGCTAGAAGAGATAATGTTACTAGTAGTTTGTCAAATTTTATTCATGCTTAATGTTGTATTTGAACTTTCAATCGATTCAGTTAAATCACTTTTTATTAATGTGAAATATCTTCCCTCAACTTTTAGTTGGTCTAATTAGATTCATAATATATTTAATATTTTTTTCGTCCTTTCATTTATTAACTTAAATGAAATATGTCATGGATTATAATTTTATGAAGCTGATGTTTGATGGAGAAAAATACGCAGACTTTGTGTGTCATGGTGACTTTAAATTGTAAAATTATAATACCTGTTTCTTCGCCCTCACCCAATTATGGTGAAACATCAATAGCGAAGCCTTCGTGTCTAAACCTTGTTTCTGTGTTTTAACAGAGCGGAAGCGTTAGATAGTCAAGTGTCACAGGAGTTTTGAGAAGGAACTGATCTATATATCTTTTAGAAACGTCTCAGAAAGATTTCTTGGCAAGTAGCGGCCAACGTGGCTAAAGTGGCTTACGATCTCGGTAAGTGCACTTGCCAATGCTGCTCATAGTCCCATCCACATGGAAAATCTTGGTCTATCTTCCTCAGCCCGTTAAACTTCCAATCCTTTGTAGGCTTAGCTACACGCCCACCTCGTCCAAAAAATCTTGTCAAGTACGCAGAAAGTTGCATGTACAGTGCAATCATATAAACTATCATAAAAAAGCTGACAGACCCATCCATTGAATCGCAGAAGAGTCGGTGCTCAGACGTGTCTGGCATTTCCTTTTCATTTCCTTTCTTAAAGTGTGCATGTACAGACAGCTAATTTATGAGCAAAATAAGGCGGAAGCGGCTGAACTATTGCCTCCATGCATAAACATAAACAGATAATAGGTCGTATATGATGTAGGTACCCCATTGGCTGCTCTTCTCTAAGCTCACTATGCCCATTCGTATGGGTTCTCAAAGTATACCCCTACTCCAGGCAAGTGCGGGTTGACAGGCTTCCACTCTTGCTGGCAAACTCTAAGCTCCTTCCCTTCTGTATACATTTAAATCAGCATGAGTATCGTCTAATCTTTGGGACAAGTAGGTCTGACACTGGACAGGCGGAAACCTGCAAATTGATGCAATTCTGAACAAACTTAGGATCCCATGCTGGTGTAAATTTGCTAATTTGCACCATGTCTAATCACTAATGGAGTAGCTATGTTATATGCAGCGCCCAAATCCCCATGCAAAAAGGATCCAACCCTGTAAAGAGAGTGTGCGAGCATGCGGTTTATCATTTCAATTCATCAGATCTGGGACAGGTCAATGCCTAATTCACAAGTAAACATATTTTCCTCATGAATCATGGAGTTAAACTTGGTGCGGTCCTCTTAACAGTGCTTGAATGATCCTTGGACGTGCAATATCCACTTCAACATGCATTCGAAGCAGAGCACCAGCCAAGCGCAATGCTTAAAGACACTCATTCATATCGCAGAGGAGAACAAGATCTTAGGACTGAGAACTCATAAGAGAGGAAGTAGAATTGCAGCATCTTGTTGATATATAGGAAAGTAACTAATTTGCAGAAGACAACTTACTTGGGAGGATTTTCCTCAGACATACATGTTGGCAAGCACTCAATGAGACAATCATGGTTAATGTTGTTAAATCGGCGTCGCAGCGGAAGCGGATCGTATATTTGCAATTATGTCGGGAGCTATAGAAATCGATCGAAATAAAACGAGAAACAATAAAAGGACAGGACACTAGAAATTTACGTGGTTCGGTCCGAATGTCGGAACCTACGTCCACGGGGAGAGCCAGCAAATTAATCCACTATAAATCGAAGAATTATAGGATTACAATCACACACATGCACTCAAGTGTTTCTCAGTCCTACTTTATACCCGATACCCACGGTGTTTAACAATACAAATCAATGGACTCAACTTCCGCACAAAACCTCTCTGAGCTCAAGCCTCGGCACTCTCTCTCTCGAGCTCTTTTCTCTCACGCACTACGAAGCTCTTTTTTTTCGCAGCTTACGAGCTCCAAGCATCTTTCTCCTTTTATCGGTGGAAGGGAATAAAAACAAAACTTGTATTCCCCAGAGTTGTCAGAACGGCGCCGATCTTCAAAGCATGCGCCTCCATGCAATTAATGAGCGTGTGCGCGTATGACCATGCAGAAGGAGAGTAGCTTCTGCCTTCTCTCTTTCTTTAATAATAATAAAACAAGAGAAACCCACAAAAGAGAAACCGTGAAAGGAAGGGAATTCGGCACCTACAAGTGTTGACCAATTTTCTACGTGCATGGCCATGTGCATGCAGCAGGTGGTGGGTTCTTTATTTAATATAGAATATTGTTGATCCCTTCCTTTGCTTGCATGCTTGAAGAATAAAACCCCATGCAGCTTTTGGCTTCTTCCTTCTACACATACGCACGAAGAGATGGGATTAATGTCGGAACAAGAAAATTCGAAGACATCACAAAGTCTCCCTTGAACTTTGTTATTTGGCCAAACTTATGCGTATTAATCTAACAGGCTCAAACTTGAGACACAATATAACAATTCTCCACCTTGGCTCAACGTTTGAGGCCAAGTTACAGTGATTATTTTCCATGCTCGGCTCTCCCAACGCCCCGATGGGCGCTCATATTCTACAGACGCCAATCGAGCTCATACAGAGCTCGAGCTTTGCTGAAGGAACATGCTTCATCATCATATCTGCTGGGTTCTCCGCTGTTGCTATTTTCTTCACAACAATTTTACCCTTCGCTATGACATCTCGGATGAAATGGTACCTGATGTCGATATGTTTTATTCGCTCGTGATATATTGGATTATAAGCCAAATATATCGCACCTTGATTGTCACAGTGTATGGTGACACTTTTCTGTTCCAGTCCAAGGTCCGAGAGCAAACCCCTTAGCCATATCGACTCCTTTGCAACAAAGGTTAGTGCCATGTACTCCGCCTCAGTAGAAGACAAGGCAACAACATCTTGTAAAGATGCTTTCCAACTTATTGCACCACCTGCAAGTGTAAATACGTACCCTGCTAGCGATCTGCAATCATCCAAGTTACCGGCGTGATCTGAGTCCACGTATCCTGTGGTCTCATTACCATTGACGTTCCTTCGATACATAATGCCAACGTCTACTGTCCCCTTTAGATATCTGAGGATCCATTTCACGGCTTCCCAATGAGCCTTGCCTGGGTGCTTCATGTAACGGCTAACAACACTTATAGCTTGTGAAATGTCAGGTCTAGTACATACCATAGCATACATAATACTACCAACTGCCCTAGAATAAGGAACACGGGATATATGTTCCTCCTCCTCCTCAGTTTGCGGTGATAACTTGTCAGAAAGTTTAAAATGTGCGGCTAAAGGGGTACTTACAGATTTTGTTGACTGCATATTGAAACGTGCCACGATCTTCTCAATGTATTTCTTTTGAGACAAACGCAACGTTCCTGTAGCTTTGTCACGCAAAATTTCCATACCCAATATTTTCTTAGCAGCACCTAATTCTTTCATTTCAAACTCAGCACTCAACTACCGCTTCAACACATCAATATCAGACATATGTTTAGCTGCTATTAACATATCATCAACATATAATAGCAAATAAATCAAAGACCCATCCTCCAATCTCCTAAAATAAACACAACTATCAAATTGACTTTTCGAATAATCTTGACTAGTCATGAAAGCATCAAAACGCTTATACCATTGTCTAGGAGATTGTTTCAATCCATACAAGGATTTCTTCAATAAGCAAACATGGTCTTCCTTACCTGGAATAGCAAATCCCTCAGGCTGCTTCATGTAAATTTGTTCCTCCAATTCACCATGAAGAAATGTCGTTTTCACATCTAGCTGCTCCAGCTCAAGATCCTGTGCAACAACTAAGGCAAGTAATACACGAATAGAGGTATGCCTTACCACAGGAGAGAACACTTCATTGTAGTCGATGCCCTCTCGTTGAGTATACCCCCTCGCAACAAGTCTCGCCTTGAACTTGGCTGCATCTACACCGGAAATGCCCTCTTTCCGTTTGTAGACCCATTTGCTTCCGACAATTTTCTGACTTTTGGGTACTTTGACCAACTCCCATGTCTGATTTCGATAGAGTGATTCTATTTCTTCACTCATAGCCTCTAGCCACTGTGATGACTCAGCACTAGCCATCGCCTCAGAATAGGATGAAGGCTCATCCATCTCCACCTCATCACCTACAGTTAATGCATAGGCAATATCAGAATAACCATAACGTACCGGTGGTTTAATTTGCCTTCTTTGTCTGCCCGTGGCTATGTTGTGTTGTGGCTCCGCTGGTTGTTCAGTATCACCGTCTTCAGGAATTGTGGCCTCTTCTGCAATCTCTTCTTCTGTTACCTCTGAGGTCTTTGGAGACTCCGCCTGAATCTCCACCTCACTTCTGACACCATGATCCGTTTGTTCTGCTCGTTGAGTCTCAAGATTCCTCTTTTGAAGCATTGCAGTCTCGTCGAAGATCACGTCTCTGCTGATTATAAAACCGGGTGATCTGGGATCAATGCACCACAGCCGGTAGCCTTTCACCCCTTGTGCATAACCCAGAAATATGCACTTCTTCGCCCTCGGCTCAAGCTTACCATCTCTCGCATGAGCATACGCAGGACATCCGAATATTCGTAATCCGGAGTAATCAATAGGTTTCCCCGACCATACTTCTTCAGGAGTCTTCCACTCAATAGCAGAAGATGGAGATCGATTAACCAGGTAACACGCCATATTTATTGCTTCGGCCCAAAATTCCTTGCCCAATCCTGCATGCGAAAGCATGCACCGAGCTCGCTCGAGTAGAGTTCTGTTCCTCCATTCTGCTACGCCATTCTGCTGTGGTGTCCCGGGAACTGTGCGGTGTCTCACAATCCCTTCCTTTTGGCAGAACTCAGTAAAGTCCTTACCACAGAACTCCATGCCATTATCAGTTCTCAGGCACTTGATTTGTTTACTTGACTGCTTCTCAATCAATGCCTTAAAATTCTTGAACTGATCAGATACCTCAGATTTGTGCTTCAGGAAGTACACCCATACCTTCCTTGAGTAATCGTCGATGAATGTCAGCATATATCTAGCACCTCCTTTCGATGGAACTGGAGATGGTCCCCAAACATCTGAATGAATGTATTCGACTGGTTGCTTGGTCGAATGTAGAGCTGTACCAAATTTAACACGACGCTGCTTCCCAAAGATGCAGTGCTCACACAGGTCCAGCTTTCCTGTCTTCTGACCTTTCAGCAACCCCTTCTCACTCAGCATTGTCATACTTGCCTCACTCATGTGTCCCAATCGCA
The DNA here is from genome assembly GCA_016097545.1 of Eucalyptus victrix. Classification (NCBI taxonomy): domain Eukaryota; kingdom Viridiplantae; phylum Streptophyta; class Magnoliopsida; order Myrtales; family Myrtaceae; genus Eucalyptus; species Eucalyptus victrix. Next base: position 51,623,678 of record CM027837.1, on the reverse strand, counting down.
TGTGCCATAACTGAGTCAAATTTGAGTCTGACTCACCTGATGAAACTGCAGCAACTCCGGTCACGGTTTCTCCCAGTAAATGATAGAGAGAATTCGCCTTCTTCCCTTTCATCACTGTTAGGGCACCTCGAGAGATCTTCAGCACTCCACCTTCAGCTGTGTATTTGCACCCAAGGTCATCGAGTGTTCCCAAAGAAATAAGGCTCTTCTTGAACTTTGGTACGTGCCTTACGTCTGTCAATGTCCATTCTACGCCATCGTGCATTCGGATCCGAACTGTTCCTATCCCTACAACCTCGCAGGCTGCATTATTCCCCAAAAGAACTCTACCACCATCTGCAGTCTGGTAGGTAGTGAACCAGTTCTTGTGAGGAGTCATATGATAGGAACATCCAGAATCTAGCACCCATTTGTCTCCTGACGAACTCATAGATACACATAGGACAGCTTCGGCATCACTGGTACTCTCCTCGGCAACATTCGCCACACTGCTTGTGGCATTTTGCCAAACGCCTTTATTTCTTAGCTTTGGACAATCTCTCCTTATGTGCCCCTCCTCGTGACATTTGAAGCACTTCACGCGACCTTTTGATTTTCTATGTCGTGACTTCGACCTACTTTTGCTTTGGCTTCTGTTACTGGGCCTCCGATGTTGGTCTCTGTCTCGAATCACCAGTCCACGCGCTACATCTTGCGCTAGACTGTCATCACGCAACTTTCTCTGCCACTCCTTTGAAAACAAGGCAGATTTTACCTCCTCTGAGGTAATCGTAGTATGCCCCTGTAACAATGAGTCGGTAAAGTGCTCCCCTGACTCCGGTAGAGATGCCAACAACATCATGCCTTGTTCTTCATCATCTAAAATCTTGCCAACATTCTTCAAGTCCATCATGAGTTTATTAAACTCATCTAGGTGGGATCTAATGGACGTACCTTCGGTGTATCGGAACTGGAACATTCTCTTCAGCATATATAAGCGATTGTTTAAACCCTTCTTTACATAGAGGGCCTGAAGTTTAGCCCATAACGCTGCGGCATCCTCCTCCTTGGCCACCTCTATTAGCACTTCATCCGATAAGTTTAACAGGATGATACTCATGGCCTTATCCATCAGCTCGTCCTTCTCAGCATCTCGCATTGTTTCGGGCAAGTGAGCCTTGCCCTCCAATGCCTTGGCTAATCCTTGAGTTATTAATAGCGCCTTCATCTTGATGCTCCACAACCCGAAGTTGTTCCTCCCGTTAAATTTCTCAATTTCTACTTTTGCTCCAGACATAATTGCAAAGTCTTAGCTCTGATACCAATTGTTGTTAAATCGGCGTCGCAGCGGAAGCGGATCGTATATTTGCAATTATGTCGGGAGCTATAGAAATCGATCGAAATAAAACGAGAAACAATAAAAGGATAGGACACTAGAAATTTACGTGATTCGGTCCGAATGTCGAAACCTACGTCCACGGGGAGAGCCAGCAAATCAATCCACTATAAATCAAAGAATTATAGGATTACAATCGCACACGTGCACTCAAGTGTTTCCCAGTCCTACTTTATACCCGATACCCACGGTGTTTAACAATACAAATCAATGGACTCAACTTCCGCACAAAACCTCTCTGAGCTCAAGCCTCGGCACTCTCTCTCTCTCGAGCTCTTTTCTCTCGCTCACTACGAAGCTCCTTTTTTTCGCAGCTTACGAGCTCCAGGCGTCTTTCTCCTTTTATCGGTGGAAGGGAATAAAAACAAAACTTGTATTCCCCAGAGTTGTCAGAACGGCGCCGATCTTCAAAGCATGCGCCTCCATGCAATTAATGAGCGTGTGTGCGTATGACCATGCAGAAGGAGAGTAGCTTCTGCCTTCTCTCTTTCTTTAATAATAATAAAACAAGAGAAACCCACAAAAGAGAAACCGCGAAAGGAAGGGAATTCGGCGCCTACAAGTGTTGACCAATTTTCTACGTGCATGGCCATGTGCATGCAGCAGGTGGTGGGTTCTTTATTTAATATAGAATATTGTTGATCCCTTCCTTTGCTTGCATGCTTGAAGAATAAAACCCCATGCAGCTTTTGGCTTCTTCCTTCTACGCATACGCACGAAGAGATGGAATTAATGCCGGAACAAGAAAATTCGAAGACATCACAAAGTCTCCCTTGAACTTTGTTATTTGGCCAAACTTATGCGTATTAATCTAACAGGCTCAAACTTGAGACACAATATAACAGTTAAAGTCCAGGAAGATTGCAATCTGCATTTTGTGATAACATGAGCATAAATAGAATCTTTTTTTAACAGAAATATTAGCAAAAGAAGTCAATAAGAATGGAGAACGTAATGAATGAAGGATGCTAACTAGGGAAGGCAAAACAATTAGGCTTCTTTTGCAAAAATTAATGTGGATCATCCTTGATGATAATCTCAAGTTGAGAAGAATTTCCTAAGAGTATGATCACAAGTTCAACTGACTTTCCCCTAGATCGTGATCTCAAAACTAGGACCTTTTTTTGAATCAGCTTACAACTATCCAAGATCAGCGTCAACTGCCCTTTTTTTCTGGTTGAAGTAGTCACGACTTCGGTCACCAATCAATCATACTTTTTCCAATACATTCGACAATGCTTAAAAGTTCTCTTAAAGGCGTTTGAAGAATATTTCAAAAGATGAGGAGAAATGCATGTTTGTGTGTGGGGGGTTGTCTCTGTGTGTCTGCGCGCGCGCGCGCGCGCGTGCATGTTGGGTTTTGTGTTTTTTTTTTCTTTTTTTTTTTTGGGGGGGGGGGGGTGGTTGGGTTGGGGAGGGAGAAGGCCTTACAGAATACCGTTCTTGACCATTCCCTATAACTCGATGGAGCGTGGACCTGATTGCAAAAGCAAAGCAAAAGTATAGATTTGACAAACTGAAGTAAAAAAAAAAAAAGCAACTCAAATTCAAAAAAGAAAGAATAGAGAATGACTTGCCAAATATAGAGAATAGCAAGACACCAACTAGAGTCAAGCAAAAAGCTCATTTCATATATCATTTAAACATGTTCTCGTGCAAGATGACAATGCATGTTACGCCGTTTCTGTGGTCAGAGATCCCAAAACACATGCAAAGTTTAGTATCCAAAAGTTGACCAATAAAAGCTGAGTGATAATAAAAGCACTAGAATAGCAAATTTATTGTTTGATATTCATAAATTCGTCCCCATGTACAAATTAATGTAGGTCACCAAAAAATCATACCATCTTCAACAACCGTGTTTAACATGGAAATTTTTCCTGACCAATGTCAAGAGTAGATGCTCTTTTGCTACTAATGGGCCACTGATATCAGAAAGAGCCAAGAGAGTGCAACAGAAGAAATTCTGTTGGAGATTGGGACAGGTTAACAATATATAGTAGCCTGCCATAAGATAATCTCCAACCTTCAAGCTCAAAGCATTCCTCATGCCAATTTATTTTTATAGACTGTTATTATAGCATATTACCTGAAAATACAATCGATCCATCGTTCTAGCATATCACCAAGATTCACTTGAATGCTCTGTACAAAATAGTCATGGAAAGAATGTTACTTTTCAGGATTACTGTGAGATTCTTCTGTTCCGTATTTGTGATGATTCTGTACAACTGAAACTAAGCAATAGTCTAAACAACTAAAAGAGGTAATTACATAAGTAATTTTAGAATGCATATGATGCGCGGTAGTTCTATGACTGTTAACCTGCTCAAAATTAACCAGGAAAGAATGGTGGAATACCATTGTGTGCATGTGTGTAAGAGTGTTTTCTCATAGAGGGAGGGAGGGAGGTTCATCAGCAAGGCTCCAGAAGGATTAAACTGATCAGAGTTGATATGTGCTTGTCTTCTCGCTCAAAGGCAAACCGAAGAACCGCCTGCTCTGGACGAAGACCTCCAACATCAAGTCCTGGCTGACTCCATGATTGATCACGTAGATCAAGCACGCCTGAGGCCAACGGATCGGATTCGTCCGTCTGCGTCCCTCTCAACTCGGAAACTGTTTCCTCAGTTTCACGCACCCGAAATCGAACTGAAAATAGCGGAAAAAGGCGGGAAAATCGAAGACCTGTTTGAGCAGGGACACCGACCATCGGTTATCGGCGCTCAAGAGGTCGATGAGGTCGAGAGCGGAAGACAGAACTCCGGCGACGTCAACGGCGTTCGCGTCATCCATGCTCGCCGTCCCGTTCGCCTGACTGGTTTCACGGTGATGATGACGACCGACAACAATCGAGGTCGGATGGGAGTTTGAGTTGCAGGTGATGGAGGACACAGGGCTGAGAAAAGAAGGGGAAAAACGACGGTGGGGGAAGATTAAAGAATCAGCAAAGATATTTGGTGCGGCCATCAGTGACGTCTTCGTTCCCGTCCTAATGCTTTCTACAAATTTTAAAGCATTTTTGGTGACGGATTATTCAATCGATATAATCAATCATTTTTTAAAAAAAATATTTTTGAATTTGTTCAATTTTTACAAAGCAAACGGCTCCTAAAATTCGAAATATCTAAATAATAATCATATTTACATGCGTGGTTATTCTTTTTAATTTACTCTTATGATATTTCATTTTTGAATGGCTAAGAAAATTATGGATTCTTTGAGAGCTATTCCATCTTCTATTACTCCTTGGACAAACGCCTCATCTCAAATAAAAGACTTTTGAATGATACGAACTCCATGAACCATATCAATCGCATTCCACAAATGATATGAATTACTTGCATGCCCGTCAAAAGTACAAAAACGCATGATTTCCTATACTCTTACTAATGCTCTATGTTACATGATGCAAGCAACAGAAGAGTGAGCCAATGCAAGTAGGGGTAACCGGGTAAGCACCGATCACTTTAAGGCCGATTTTAGGGGAAATTAATGTAGTTCCCAATTTCATGAACTTAGAACCAACCTAGGACTAGCTCAGTTCCCAGTTCTAAAGCCAGAACCGCTAGCTCTACTAGAGAACTTATCTAAACGAGTCCCATCACTTCGGTTTTCAGGTTGAACCAAGAAATGAATCATGGTCTCCATTGTGAAAAAACAATAACATAATTATTTCATCAAATATGTTACTAAGTGAAAAAGTGCAACTCTTACATTTTATTATAACAATTTGATTTTTAACACAGCAAAAAAGAAGGAATAATTCCCAAATAGAACTAGAAACCAGCAAAATCAGGAAGCAACAATTCCAAAAATGACCGATTCAATTCCCAGTCTCGAAAATTCAAAACCTGGAATCACGAGGTGGATATCTAATTTCAAGTCGAGAATCAACCCACTCAACAACCAATCATCCCTAGATACAAGATTGTCAAAATTTCAAATGTAATGGGCGGAACAATAAATGTCATAGGACCGGTTTCCACTACACATTTCCATTTCAATCTCTTGCATAATCAATTAACTGTTTAAAATACAAGAAAGCTAGAAGAGTATAATTAACTTGGTAACTGCTAATTTAATTGTCTATCTCACTGTCTTGGGAGATTTTCCACCTTCATTGAGAACAAAGAGTTAAAGAGATAGCCAGGTCCTTGTCGAAAGTTCTGTTTCCAGCGCTTGTTTCTCTGTTTTTACGTAGCGGAAGCGTCAGCTAGTCAAGCGTCACAGGAGGACTTCGAGAAGGGACTGACCTAATCCACCCTTGAGAAAGATCAGAAAGATTTCTTAGAAAGTAGCAGCCAGCGTCGTAGCTAAAGCGGCTTACGATCTCAGTGTGTGCCCTTCCTAATGCTACTCCTAGTCCCACCCACACGGACATGCTCGCTCTCACCTCGTCTTAGCCCGTCATATTTTCAATCCTTCGTAGGCTTAGCGACACGCCTACCTCATCCAAAAAATCTTGCTAAATATGCCAAAAGTTGCATGTACAGTCCAATCCCCTGAAACTGTCGTAAAAAGCAACTGTCCGTCCGTTGAATCACAGGAAAGTCGGCGCCAAGAAATATGCATGGCATCATGCATCTCGATTTCATTTCCTTTCTTAAAGAGTTGCATGTACAAACTGCTAATTTAGGAGCCAAATCATGGAAGCAAGAAGACCAAACTATCACTTCCATGCATAAACATAAGCAGATTATTAGTTCTGCATGCATATGTATGTACACGTGTGTACCCCATTCGACGCTCTTCTCTAAGCTCATCATGCACTTCTTTACCAGCTCTCGAAGTGTACCCCCTACTTCGGGCGAGTGCTGGTTGACAGGCTCCAGCTCCTCACAGGCAAACTCTAGACTCCTTCCTTTCTGTATACATCTAAATCAGCATGAGTATCGCCGTATCTTTGGGCCAAGTAGGTCTGACATAAAATGGGAGGAAACCTGCACGTGGATCAAATTTGAAGAAATTTAGTATAGGATCCGATGCTGCTGGTGTAAATTTGCTAATTTGCACCATGTCTAACAACTATTGGAGTCACGATCAAAAAACCAAAAGGTAAATTACTGGAGTAGCTATGATATATACAACACCAAGATCCCCACGCGAAGTGGTTCAAACACAATGCAAGCACGCAATCGATCGTATCAATTGATCAAATCAGGGACAGGTCAATGCCTAGTTTCCGTATAAACATTTTTCTTCATGAAAATGGAGTTAAAACTTAGATGTAGTATTCTTACTTCTTACCCAAAAAAAAAAACTTAGATGTAGTCCTCTTAACATAAACGAAAAGTCCAAACACAAGCATATGAGTTTGGATGATCCTTGGTAATGCAATATCCACTTCGACAATCACGTACAAAGCAGAGCATCGACACTCAAACAAAACGCATAAAGTCCGTCATTTGAATCAAGGAGGAGAAGAACTAGATCTTAGGGCCAAGATTTGACAACGTGGGAAATACAATAGCGACATCTTGATGATATATAGGGAAGAAACTAATTTACGGAAGACAGCTTACTTGGGAGGATTTTCCTCTGACATACATGTAGGCAAGCACTCGACGAGACACTCGTGGTTAGGCTCTAGGAATAAAGCAATCTGCATTCCGTGAGAAAATGAGCATAAATAGGACTTTTAACAGAGATTTTAGCCAAAAAAAACTCATAAAGAAAGAGAAGGTAATGGATGAAAAATGCTAACGAGGGAATAAAAACAATTAGACTTTTTTTGCAGAAATAAATGTGCATTATTCCTGAAGATAGTTTTGAGTTGAGAGGAATTTCCCAAGAGTTTATTCACATGCTCGACTGACTTGCCACTAGAACGTGATCTCAAACCTAGGACCACTTTTAATCAGCCTACAACTATCCTAGATTGGCTTCAATTATACACTGCTGTTCCTATTAACCAACCAATCAGACTTTTTTCAACAGACTCGACAAAGCTTCAAAATTCTCTTAATGGCTTTTGCCAAATTTTCCAAAAGATGACGTGAGAGAGAGAGAGAGAGAGAGAGAGAGAGAGAGAGAGAGAGAGGGGCCATACAGAATACCGTTCTTGACCATTCCCTATAACTCGATGGAGCGTGGACCTGATTGCAAAAGCCAAAATATATATATATAGATTAGTATAAATTTGACAAAAAGAAGCAAAAAAGCAGCAAGTCAAATTCTTAAAAAATAATAGAGAATGAACTTGCTAATTATGGAGAACTGCAGGACACCTATACAGCTCATTTCCTATATCACTAATTACGTTCTCAAGCATGACAACCGAGCATGTTAAGCCTTAACTGTGGTCAGCAATTGCGGAACAGATACAAGGATTAGTATCGAAAAATTGACCAATAAGAGCAATAATAACAAAAACACTAGGATAATTCTTTTATGGTTTATCATTCATAAAGTGGACTCTGTGTAGAAAGTAATGCAGGTCATCAACATAGCATTCCATTTTAACAACTGTGTTTAACTTGGACTTTTTTCCCGAGGCAACTCGGCCAGTAATTAGGCAATGTCAAGAGTAGATGCTCTTGCACTACTAATGGGCTACGAATATCAACAAGAGCCAAGAGGGGTACAACTGAAGAAATTCTGGTAGAGTTTGGGACTGGTTACCAATCTATAGTAGCTTGCTTTAGAAAATCTCCAATCTTCATATTCAAGCTTTCCCCATGCCAATTTATTTGAATAGACTTCTATTAAAGCATATTACCTGAAAATACAATTGCTCCATCGTTCTAGCATATCACCAAGATTCACTATGAACGCTCTGTACCAAATAGCCATGGAAAGAATGTTAGTTTTCAGGATTGTTGTGAGATTGTTATGTTCTGTCAAAAAGTTATGCGGAATAAAAAACATGCTTGAGCAATGACATATTCCCTTCCGAAATTTTTCCCTCTCAAACTTCTTGCAACTGGACATATGTCGTAAGACATGTTCTAATAATTGGACCAGCAAATGATTAACCAAGAAAGAATGGTGGAAAACCATCATGTGAGTGTGTGCAACGGTGTTTGAGAGAGAGAGAGAGCCGGGGGGGGGGGGGGAGGGAGGAGGGTCATCATCAAAAGGATTGAACTAATCAAAGTTATGATGAATACTTATACCGATGCAAATCGCAGATATGAAAGGAGAAGTGGATGAGGGCACCTCTCTAAATTTCTAAGTTGGAACCAATTTTTATCACCCATCTGACAATAATGCTTTCTCTCTAAACTGGCATATCATTGCCTTTGTATGAACAAGAACTATAGTAGCAGATCAGGGTCAGACAAACAACGATGTTTGTCAGAAAGTTGTGACTAGTCCGGGGGTAGTATTCCACTCAACACCAGTATGAAGTAATCTTCCAATCATGCGTATAAGGGGAAAATGTTATCATGTACATGCTCCAATAAATCAAAAAAGTACAAGATTAAATCAAAGCTAGTCCAAGTTAAATTTGTAATCCACAAATCACAAGAATGTAAATCCTAACACAATGGCTTCTACCAAAAGTGTTCAAGGTAGTTTAAATATGAGATCTCGAACATCTTCCTCTCAAGTTCTGTTGGGCTTTACCCTTTCAAAGGTTGCACATATTCCCATGCCTGAGGTTTAGCATCCTTGTTCTTGCAAATCTGAGTAAATTTAAAAAGTTTCCTGCATTATAACCATGCATAGAGTCTGCACCAACAGTTTTATAGGAGAATATTTCATACTTGGAGACCCGGCACATCATCTGTTGCCAACAAGGTAAGAAACCCAAAGTCCGAATGAGCCCCAGCTCCATATATCCCTTTAGAGGGATCAGAGATTAGACCTAAAGGAATATCAACTGGATGAGAAGAAAGAATTGTCATTCTTATTTTGTAGTTCACTGAAGTCTACCTTCATAGTGCAACAAGCGCAAGATGGGAATAGGCTTGCCGAGTATTTCTGGCTTGTCAAAAAAATCAGCCTCCAGATCAAGTGCTAGAGCAATGATCCTTGCAACTACTTTCGCCACATTTCTGAAGAGCATATTTATAAATCAAAAAATTACCAAGATTAACTACCATCACTTTTTTATATCAACAGATTGCACTTGATCTTGCCACATAGATCATCTAGGCATTACTCTTGAGATATAACCAGATCAAAAAGTCAACTTTTTGAGGGATCCTATGCAATGAAAATTGTGACTACAATATCAGCCCTACCAATATAAGAAGTAGACACTTGAGTTGAGGTTCTTGGTTAGTGTGATTAATAGTAAATCTCAACAGCTAAAATTATTTTATTCAAAGTGCAGCAGAGTTTCCTAGAAATTGTTAATTCAGCAGTTACAAATAACTTGAAGAGATTTACACTTTGGTCAACATAGGATAAGAGCCCAAGAGAGCATAAGCAGTTTGGCAGTCAGGGGCAATTTAACCCCCCTGGGGCATTAAAAGAACTTGGCACAATTTGATGCAAGTGGAAGGGGAAGATGGTGACTATTGGGGTATTGGAAAAGCCCCAAATTTCCCGTAAGAGAAATTAGATCCGTATTATCTTTTACTCAGATGGAATAATCTTTCGCATCTTGTGACTCACAGTAAAATTTAATGTCCATAGATCTTTATCATCTGTAGCAAAAACTCACAATGCCTGACTATGAAATATCTCCATCGTCTGCCTCCATCTTGGCAATATCTCTAGTGAAAACACAACAGTGAAATCAAAATAAGTACATATCACCAGCAACAATTTGAAGTTGCACAGATATCATATTAAGCAACGGGTTACCCTCAGAAGGCCAGAGATTTGGTCCAGAATGAGGCTTCTGCGCATCAGGATCATCCTCTGGGACTTCCGTTTCTATATAGTATCCCTCCTTATAATCTCCTATATAATGTCAATGAAATCATTACTACTCAACCGATCTTCAAAAAATGATAACCGTATAAATACTAACAAGTTTCATCTAAATCCTCGTCGTATTGTCCATGGTTTCATGTTAGCACTTCAAACAACTCGCTCCTATTTCTGTGTCGGCTCTGATGAAGTATCCTCACTCCTCCCATAATATAATTACAACCAGGAATAATAACTAACTAATTGCATTTTCCTTTTCTAAGAGTTGCTACTCAACCACCAGCCACCAGCAGATTACAGGAAGCTATCAAAATCACCAGCTATTCATCTAAATCAGCTTTAAGCAGAAAAGACCTTCAGTAATCTGACACCGAAAAATGGAACAAATGAATTCGTCAGACACAAACCCTGAATCTGATTCGCAGCATCGAGGACCTCATCGAACAGAGGAGCATAGCCACGGTGCTTCTCGTTCCTCAACAGCTTCATCTTCTCACTCAAAGGCAAGCCGAAGAACCGCCTGCTCTGGGCGAAGACCTCCTCCATCAAATCCTGGCCAATTCCGTGATTGATCACGTAGAAAAAGCCAGAATCCAAGCACGCCTGAGGCCAACGGATCGGATTCATCCGCCAGCGTCGTCACGAATCAAAAAACCTTAGTTTCCTCGGTTTTCGGTACCGGAAATCGAATCAGAACATCGGAAAGATTCGAGAGAATCGAGGACCTCTTTGAGCAGGGACACCGACTGTCGGGTATCAGAGCTCGAGAGATCGATGCGGTGGAGAGCCGAGGTCGGAACTCCAGCGACTTAGACGGCGTTCGCGTCATCCATGCTCGCTGATGCTTCTCCGACTGGGAGGTCGTTGCTCGCTTGCTGAGATTGCCGTCCGTTCACCCGTCCGATTTCGCAGCGATGATGACGACGACTGACGATGATCAAAGACGGACGGGATTTTGAGTTGCGGATGATTGGAGGGAGGAGGGGAGAGTTGAAAAGAAGAATAAAACGACGGCGTCTCTGAATTAAAAAAAAGTTAGCAAAGATATTTGGCGCGACATTATCCTTTTGACAACTCATCTCGTGGGACGGGCATCTATGAGTCTGTATGACAACGTTTCTATTTCTCTCAATTTTTATTCTTTTGTTCTCCGAAACAAAAAATGAATAGAAATCCGTTTGGTAAAATTTTTATTTACAGAACAATTTCTCTATTTTTTTGTTCTCGGAAACAGTTTTGAAATAAAAACAAGAAATAAAAAAAAAAAAGTAGCTTCTTATTCCCGGGAATAATTTCTAGAAATAAGCCAATTTTCTTTTTTATTTTTCTTTTGTTCTTCTCTCTTGCCGTGACCACCTCCAACCGCCTGGAGCCACCGCCGATCGCCGCTAGATGCCGTCGATGGGCTATGCGGCGGCAACAACGGCGGTGATGGGCGGCCGACAGTCGTGCAACAATAGCGGCCGGCGATCGACAGTCGGCAATCCGTGAACAAGAATAAAAAACGAATAAATACAAAAAAGAAACTCTTTCGTACCAAATGCATTTCTATTCTTTTTCTATTTCTGGAGTAAAAATTTTGTGTAGTTACCAAACACCTTATTTACTCAGAAATTATTCCCCAAAATAAAAATAAAAAATAACTATTTCCAAAAAAAAAAAAAAAAAAAAAAAAAAAAAAAAAAACCTCTTCCCCAACCAAGAAGTGTTGTCATGCGCAACCTTAGAGGCACTAAGTCCGCCACTAACAAAGCTATTTCTCGTAAAATTCATTGGAAGTGATGACCTATGTGTACTTCAAGGGAAAAAACAATGATAATAAGTTTTTACTCATATTTGTATTGTATGTATTGTACAACGTTTTTTTTTTCTGCCGATGAAAATAAAAATTGCCCTTCATCTACATATTTAAGTCAAAAATGGGTTTTATCTCACTTTTTGATTTCCCATTTAGCCCTTAGTTATGTATTACTTTAATATTGTGATGTAATTAAACCTGAAAGAGAACAATGGAAAACTGACCAAAGAAAGAGATAATAGATAAAAGAAAAGGCCTGTTATATTTCACCATTTCTATAGGGCCCTTGTATAAATGTTTGTTTTAATCATTGAAAGAATAAGAAGATATTATTTGATGTTAGCCTTCTGGAAAAGAATTATAACAATAAGAAAGTGACTTTCAATATTTTATTTCTCCATGCAATTGAAATGATAGTCTTATTATCCATTATGACGTTGCATAGGGAATGAAGATGATTGTATAGGTGAGTAATGTAGGCATTATAACAATTTTTTCTTTTTTCTTTTTTTTAAGGCCAAGCTACTGTCTGTTCCATTTAGTTTGATTTCGCTTTACAATTTTAATATGGAAAAGTTAAAATAATCTTTTGTTGGATTAAAATAAATTATAAGTATTTCTTTTGTAAAAATAAAAGGAAAATTTTAAAATAGAAAAGGGGTTGAAACTAGTCCAAACAGCTACTGGGCCCAAGCTTGGCATGCGGACTGGAAAGGCTTTGCCCTGCCGACCTTGACATGCAAGGCTCATGGGTTGTGCTGACCGTGACGCGAGAAGAAGTCAAGCTTCAAGGAAACAATGTTTGTCCTAGCAAATCTACCAATTCTCAAACAAAGTTTTTACTTAGAGAACATGGTAGCCGCTACACCTTCTGAAGTTGAACATGAGTTAGACTCTCAGTTGCAAATCCAATCGCGTTTTGAATTGTTTTCCTTTGATTCGGAAAGCTTAAAAGAAGATTAGCAATTATCTTGCAGAGTCGTGCACACAATGCAATAGAAATGAAATTATTAAGTACAAAATATGAAAATGCAATGTTCAAATTCTCTAAGCTGCTCTCGACCTTGTTTTCTTGTCAAGGAAGTAACGACTTGATCTTGTTGAGTTTAACCACAACAGTTTTCATGTCCATTCTTTCCTCGGGCAAGTCCTTTGAACATTCTAGTCCTAATTCTAGTATCAATAAGACTATGCTATTGAATTTCAAAAGCGTCGGATCTTCATGTTTCGTGCGAAGGATTTTGCTATCCATAATGTCAAGTACTCTATTTGGAATTGCTGCACCTACCCATTGCCTCAAGCTGATATCCGCATTGAACATTTCACCAGTTGGCTTCTTCCCAGTAATAACTTCCAACAACAATATGCCGAAACTATATACATCTCCTTTTGTCGTGACTTTACCTTCCAAACCATACTCTGCAAGCATCATAGTTTGAGACATAAGAACTTTGGCAATTGATCTATTTCTTTTTGGGACATTATTAATAAGATCAAGAGGCAGACGAGTGCTAATATATCTCTATTACATTATACCATTATATTGGCAATCAAAGGCTTGAATTAGCTAATATTCGACAAATGTACCTGGAGCAATGTAACCAATCGTGTCGAGAGTTTGGGTTTGTGTTTCAAGCTTGTTCTCAACCAAAATCTTGGAAATTCCAAAGTCACAGACTTGTGCGACCAAGTCCTTGTTTAGAAGAATATTGCTAGGCTTTAGATCGCAATGCACAATGGGTTCCGGTTGGCCATGGTGGAGATACTCGATTGCCATTGCGACGTCAACCATTATCTTCACTCGTTGATGGAGATCCAAGTTGTAGTTGTTGAAGTACAGCCACTTCTCCAAGCTCCCACAAGGCACGTATTGCAACACCAGAGCTCTTAGATTGGCATTCGTGCAGGTGCTGATCACCTTGACGAGATTGCGGTGCCGGATCATACGAAAAGCATCGCATTCTATGTCAAAACTTTTCAGAGCACCTTCGATATAGAGATTCAATACCTTGACCGCGATGTCTATCCCGTTGGTCAAAGTCCCTTTATATACAGAGCTAAAGCTTCCTGCTCCGAGCAAATTGCTCTCGCTAAAGTTGTTAGTAGCCAAGCAAAGATCCCGATATGATATCATCGGGTGGTCAATTCTAGGCAAGTTCTTCATCGAAATTGAAGCTTTTTCACTAGTGTTCCCACACTTTCTAAACAAGCAAATGATGAGGACTAGAAGTATAGTTAATACAATTGGCATAATAATGTATAGTATATGGAGCCACTTGTCCCTTGATGATTTCATTCCATTTACCTTGCAACGTGGGACTTGAAAAATTGCATTTCCACAAAGTGCTTCATTCCCAATGAAAGAGAGAGCTGAAAAATTTCCAAAGGGCCTGCCATTAGGAATCTCTCCCAATAGCTTATTAAAGGACAAGTTCAAAGTTTGTAGATGTGTGAGTCCTTCCATGGACTCTGGTATCATGCCCGATAACTCATTGTAGGAGAGATCGAGAAAATCCAACCCTTTGAGATGGCCAATCGATTGTGGTATCAATCCTTGAAATGAGTTCCTTGACAAGTTGAGAGAAGCAAGGCTCTCAAACTCCTGAATGGAACTCGGTATGGCACCAGTAAGTCGGTTCCAAGAAAGATCGATGCTCACTATAACTCTCATCTTCCCTATTTCAAGCGGTAGTCCTCCACTGAAAGAATTGAGTGACAGATTAAGGAAGATGAGTTCTTGAAGGCCCCACAGACTAGACGATATAACCGATGTCATGTTATTCGAACTTATTAGAAACTTTTGAAGGCTGCTAAGGTTTTCAATGCAATTTGGGATTGATCCCGATATTCTGTTTTGTTGGAGCAGCAACTCTCCTAAACCTGTCAAATTGCATATCTCATCAGGGATTGGTCCTTCGAGATGGTTGTTGTCAAGATACAGTCTTTGCAACCTTTCTAGTCCTCCGATTGATGATGGGATGTTGTAGTCTAGAGCATTATTGCCCAAATCTAACCAAGTCAATCTCTTCAAGAAACCCATTTCCTCGGGAATACGACCTCTTATTTGACAATTGGGAGCACTTAGAATTTGTAGGGAACTGGAGAAGTTTTTGATAGATTCTGGTATGTAGCCACGAAGCGGGTTGCCTCCCATCCTCAAGTCTCGTAGTGACAGACAATTAGATAAAGCAGAGAGAAAATCAAGCTTCGAACCGTAAGTCTCTCCTGTTAGCTGATTTGACCCAAAAGAAAAGATTTTGAGGTTCTTCAAGTTGCCCAAACCCTTATGTATGGGTCCACTAAGTTGATTTTCCTCGACATCGAAAAGGATTAGGTTCGAAAAATTCAAGAAATACTGGGGGATGTTGCCACCAAAGCCATTGCTTGCTAGATATAGTTCTTCCAAATTCGGAAGGCTTAGATCTCTACCTAAGGGAAGGCTTCCAAAGAAGGAATTGCTCATCAAACTAAGCGCTTGGAGCGAAGAAATATTAAAAACCTCTTGAGGCACTTCGCCGGTTAGTAAATTTTCCCCAAGGATCATTCGTTGCAGATTGACCAAATTGCCAATCTCACTCGGAATCTCCCCTTCAATGTGGTTAGATCCTATGTCCAGCTTATGCAAGCTCGACATGTTACCGATGGTTCGAGGAATCGTGCCAGTCAAGTTGTTAATAGCAATATAGAGCTTTTGCAGCTTTTGCAAGCTGCCTATATCTCGAGGAATTCTTCCCTGAAAACGATTGTATGACAACCACAGAATAATAAGCTCTTTGCATTGGGTTAGCATCTCTGGTAATAGGCCGTTGAATTGATTTTTACGCAGTGAAAGAATTTGAATGTTAGGCCAGCGGTAGCAAAGATCGGAGGGAAGACTTCCAGAGATATAATTATCCGTCAAATTGACCCACGTGAGCGATCTATTGAAAAGTGCTGAAGAAATCGAACCTGTGAGAGTGGCATTGGCCAATATAATGACTCGCAATGTGGATATGTTGCCCAGGAAGCTTGGAATTTGACCCCGTAAGTCATTTGAGCTAAGATTCAGTTGTTGCAACTTAGGAAAGGCACCGAATTCTCTTGGTATACCACCCGTTAGTTTGTTCGTCGCAAGTGACATGACTTCGAGGTTCTGACACTGGGTTAAGATAGGAGGAATGTTCCCTTCGAATTGGTTCGATTCGAGTATAAGTTCTTTCAAGCGGCGTAAATGACTAATTTCTATTAGAATCATGCCATAAAAATTGTTGTTGCGGAGATCAAGAGAAGCTAGGAAAGAAAGATTGCCAAGGTAGGGAGAGAGTCTTCCCTGGAGACCCATGTGTGAGAGGTCTAAAGCTATGACTCTCTGCCTGCGGTTGCTGCAAATGACACCAATCCATTCACAAAAATTTGCTTCCATGGTCCAATTGCCACCTTTGATGGTGTTCGTCGGGTCGACTTCCATCTTCGATTTGAAGTGGAGGAGAGCCTCCTGATCAGTGAAGTTGCTAGAACAGATGACGAGCTGAAACATCAATAGGGAAGCCAACAAAACATCGACAAATGCTAAAAAGATGAACTTCTCCATAATGAACAAAGTCTCTTTTGATTGCATCAATAGATGGTTCACTAATTTCGACTTGTTCTTAGTATTTAATACCAAAACCTACCAAATGGTTGTCTCAATTAGGAAAAAAAAACAATGTAAAGAAAGACTAAATATCAAAAGATGTCCCTCAATCACGTCTATGGCTTGTTCTTTACATTTTCATGTTCACACTTACTTTCAACTTTGTGAGCATGCAAATGGACCTTTGGACCAATGCTCCAAGGCATGAATGTGAAAAGGTTTTGCAATAACTGTCGTGACTTTCCCACAAAGACAATATCAAGTGTCTTGTGGGAAGTTGACTAATTGAAAGTTCCTACTATTGAAAGAGATAATATTACTAGTAGTCTATCAAATTTTATCAATTCTTCATGTCAGATTTGAACTTTCAATCGATTCAATTAAACCACTTTTGATAAATGTCAAATATCTTCCTGCAACTTTCGATCGGTCTAATTAGATCTGTAATATATTTAATATGTCTTTTTGTCATCCTTTCATTTATTAGTTTAAATGAAATATGGCATGGATAACAATTTTATGAAGCTAATGTTTGATGGAGAAAATTACGAGGACTTTTTGCGTGTCATGATGACTTTAAATTGTAAAATTATAATATGTTCCTTTGCCCTTGTCCCAATATGGCGAAACATCAATAGGAGAGCCAACAGAACATCAACAAATGCTAAAAAGATGAACTTCTTGATAATGAATTGAGTCTCTTTTGATTGCATCAATAGACGGTTCGCTAATTTCGACATGTTCTTAGTGTTCAATACCAAAACATATCAAATGGTTGTCTCAATTAGAAAAAAGAAAAACAAAACAATGTAAAGAAAGACTAACTATCAAATGATGTCCCTTAATCACGTCTATGGCCCGTTCTTTATGTTTACACGTTCACACTTACTTTCAACTCTGTGAGGGTACAAATGGACCTTCAGACCAATGCTTTAAGGCAGGAATTTGAAAAGGTTTTGTGATGACTGTCGTGACCTTCCCGTAAGGGCAATATCAAGTGTCTCGTGGGAAGCTAACTAATTGAAATTTCCTACTGCTGAAAAAGATAATGTTACTAGTAGTCTATCACTCTATGCGTGTCATGGTGACTTTGAATTGTAAAATTATAATAACCGTTCCTTCGCCCTCGCCTAGATCTAGCGAAACATCAATAGGGAAGCCAATAAAACATCAACAAATGCTAAAAAGATGAACTTCTCCATAATGAATAGAGTCTCTTTTGATTGCATTAATAAATAATTTGCTTATTTCGACATGTTCGTAGTGTTCAATACCAAAATCTACCATGTCTCAATTTTAAAAATAAAAAAAATAAAAAATAAAAGACTAACTATCAAATGATGTCCCTCAATCACCTCTAATTCAGTAAATGGCCCATTCTTTATGTTTACATATTCACACTTACTTTCAGCTCTGTGAGGGTACAAATGGACCTTTGGACTAATGCTCCAAGGCAAGAATTTGAAAAGGCTTTGTGATAACTGTCGTGACCTTCCCACAGGGGCAACATCAAGTGTCTCGTGGGAAGCTGACTAATTGAAAGTTCCTACTGCTGGAAGAGATAATGTTACTAGTAGTCTGTCAAATTTTATCCATTCTTCTTGTCATATTTGAACTTTCAATCGATTCAATTAAGTCACTTTTGATTAATGTGAAATATCTTCCTGCAACTTTCGGTTGGTCAAATTAGATTCGTAATATATCTAATATGTTTTTTGTCATCCTTCCATTTCTTAATTTAAATGAAATATGCCATGGATAATAATTTTATGAAGTTGATGTTTGATGGAGAAAATTACGCAGACTTTGTGCGTGTCATGGTGACTTTAAATTTTGAAATTATAATACCAGTTCCTTCGCCCTTGCCTAGATCTAGCTAGGGCTAGCCTTGCCGTCGCAACACTCGGCAAGGTCTCGCCCAGCCATGGAGAGGCTCGCCCTCGCCTAGATCTAGCATGGGCTAGCTCGCCCTCACCGTCGCGACGCTAAGTGAGCATCACCATGGCTAGGCGAGCTTGATCTCGCCCAACAACGGTGAGGGTGAGCTTGCCAGCCGTAGCCTCTAGCTTGTCGCCGACTAGCCAAAAAAAAAGAAGAAAAAGGGGGGGGGGGGGAACGAAAGAAAGATTATTAAAAATTAGCACCTCAGCATCGACCGAATGGCCGATGTTTACATCAACACCGATTGATAAATATGATCGAATGGACTAAATTGGCACAATTGCAAAAGGTTTAGGACTTAATTATCCCCCTTTAATTTACTATTATTTTATTTTATTTTTGAAGGGTTGAGAAAAATATAGATCCTTCCAGAGCTATTCCATTTTGTGTTACTCTGATTTAGGGGTTGTAGCTGGACCAAGGCGACGGAGGAGGAGGAGGAGAGGGAGCTCAGGAAGATGATGAAGAGGAAGAAGAAGAGAGAGAGAATGAGAGAGCGAGAAGCCATTGGCTTGGCCTCAAAGCTTTTTGAGTGAGAGAGAGAGAGAAGTGGGGAAAGATATGGGGAGAAAGAGGGTCTTTATGTCGTGAAGAGGACAAGTGGGAGACAACTGGGAAAGAGAGCTTAGTATTTTTTTTTTTTTATGTGCATCTTTCTGACTCACTATCAAATGATGTCCCTCAATCACGTCTAATTCAATAAATGGACCATTCTTTACATTTACACGTTCACACTTACTTTCAACTCAATGAGGGTAGAAATGGACCTTTGGACCAATGCGCCAAGGCACGAATGTGAAAAGGTTTCATGACAACCTTCGCAAGCTTCCCATAAGGGTGATATCAAGTGTCTCGTGGGAAGTTGACAAATTGAAAGTTCCCACTACGGGAAGAGATAATGTTACCAATAGTCCATCAAATTTTATCCATGATTTGTGTCATTATTTGAACTTTCAATTGATTCAATTAAATCACTTTTGATTAATATGAAATATCTTCCCGCAACTTTCCGTTGGTCTAATTAGATCCATAATATATTTAATATGTTTTTTGTCATCCTTTCATTTATTAATTAAAAAAGAAATATGTCATGGATAAATGCTAAATAGATGAATTTCTCCATAATGAACAAAGTCTCTTTTGATTGCATCAATAGATGGTTCACTAATTTCGACATGTTCTTAGTATTTAATACCAAAACTAACCTAATGGTTGTCTCAATTAGGGGGGAAAAACACTGTAAAGAAAGACTAACTATCAAAGGATGTCCCTCAACCACGTCTATGGCTTGTTCTTTACATTTTCACCTTCACACCTACTTTCAACTTTGTGAGCATGCAAATGGACCTTTGGACCAATGCTCCAAGGCATGAATGTGAAAAGGCTTTGTGATAACTATCGTGACTTTCCCGCAAAGGCAATATCAAGTGTCTCGTGGGGTGTTGACTAACTGAAAGTTCCTACTAGTAGAAGAGATAATGTTAGTAGTAGTTTATCACATTTTATCCAATGTTCATGTCATATTTGAACTTTCAATCAATTCAACTAAACCACTTTTGATTAATGTGAAATATCTTCCCGCAACTTTCGGTCGGTCTAATTAAATCTGTAATATATTTAATATGTTTTTTTTTCATCCTTTCATTTATTAGTTTAAATGAAATACGTCATGGATAACAATTTTGTGAAGTTGATGTTTGATGGAGAAAATTATGAGGACTTTTTGCATGTCATAATGACTTTAGATTGTAAAATTATAATACGTTCTCGCCCTCGCCTAATCTGGCAAAACATCAATAGGGGAGCCAACAAAATATCAACAAATGCTAAAAAGATGAACTTCTCCATGATGAGTAGTCTCTTTTGATTGCATCAATAGACGGTTCACTAATTTCGATATGTTCTTAGTGTTCAACACCAAAACCTACCAAATGGTTGTCTCAATCAGAAAAAAAAAAATGTAAAGAAAGACTAACTATCAAATGATGTCCCTCGATCATGTCTATGGCCCGTTCTTCACATTCACACGTTCACACTTACTTTCACACTTACTTTTGGACCTTTTGAACTTTCAATCAATTCAATTAAATCACTTTTGATTAATGTGAAATATCTTCCCGCAACTTTGAATTGGTCTTATTGGATCCGTAATATATTTAATATGTTTTTTGTCATCCTTTCATTTATTAATTTAAATGAAATATGTCGTGGATAACAATTTTCTTAAGCTGATGTTTGATGGAGAAAATTACGCAGACTTTGTGTGTGTCATGATGACTTTAAATTGTAAAATTACAATACCCGTTCCTTCGTCCTCACCTAGATCTGGCAAAACATCAATTGGGAAGCCAACAAAATATCAACAAATGCTAAAAAGATGAACTTGTCCATAATGAGTAGAGTCTCTTTTGATTGCATCAATAGACGGTTCGCTAATTTCGACATGTTCTTAGTGTTCAACACCAAAACCTACCAAATGATTGTCTCAATAAAAAAAGAAAGGAAAAAGAAAACAATGTAAAGAAAGACTAACTATCAAATGATGTCCCCGATCATGTTTATGCCCGTTCTTCACGTTCACACTTACTTTCACTTTCTTTTGGACTTTTTGAACTTTCAATCAATTCAATTAAATCACTTTTAATTAACGTGAAATATCTTCCTGCAACTTTGAATTGGTCTTATTGGATCCGTAATATGTTTAATATGTTTTTTGTCATCCTTTCATTTATTAATTTAAATGAAATATGTCATGGATAACAATTTTATTAAGCTGATGTTTGATGGAGAAAATTACGCGGACTTCGTGCGTGTCATGGTGACTTTAAATTGTAAAATTATAATATCCGTTCCTTCGCCCTTGCCTAGATCTGGCGAAACATCAATAGGGAAGCCAACATAACATCAACAAATACTAAACAGATGAACTCCTCCATAATTACTAGTCTCCTTTGATTGCATCAATAGACAGTTCGCTAATTTTGACCTATTCTTAATGTTCAATACCAAAACCTATCAATTGGTTGTCTCAATCAGAAAAAAAGAAAAAGAAAACAATTTAAAGAAAGACTAAGAAAGACTAACTATCAAATGATGTACCCCAATCATGTCTATGGTCCGTTCTTCAAGTTTATACTTGCACACTTACTTTCAACTCTGCGATAGTACAAATGGAACTTTAGATCATGCTCCAAAGCACAAATGTGAAAAGGTTTTGTGATAACTATTGTAACCTTCCCGCAGGGGCAAGATCAAGTGTCTCATGGGAAGTTGACTGATTGAAAGTTCCTATTATTTGAAGAGATAATGTTACTAGTAATCTATCAAAATCTATCCATGCTTCATGTCATATTTGAACTTTCAATTGATTCAATTAAATCACTTTTAATTAATGTGAAATATCTTCCGACAACTTTCAGTCGGTCTATAATTAGACCCATAATATATTTAATATGTTTTTTGTTCTCCTTTCATTTATTAATTTAAATAAAATATGTCATAGATAATAATTTTATGAAGCTCATGTTTGATGGAGAAAATTACGCGAACTTTGTGTGTATCATGGTGACTTTAAATTGTAAAATTATAATACCCGTTCCTTCGCCCTTGCCCAGATTTGGCGAAACATTAATAGGGAAGCCAACAAAAAATCATCAAATGCAAAACAGATGAACTTCTCCATAATGAACAGTCAGAAAAATGGCTTATGATCTATATATCTTTTAGAAACTTCTCAGGAAAATTTCTTGGCAAGTGGCGGCCAACGTGGCTAAAGTGGCTTACGATCTCGGTAAGTGCACTTGCCAATGCTGTTCATAGTCCCATCCACATGGAAATTTTTGGTCTCTCTTCCTCAGCTCTTCAAAATTTCCAATCCTTTGTAGGCTTAGCAACACGCCCACCTCGTCCAGAAATCTCGTCAAGTACGCAGAAAGTTGCATGTACAGTCCAATCTACGTATCTATCGTTGGAAAGCTAACAGACCCATCCGTTGAATCGCAGGAGAGTCGATGCTAAGACATGAGTGTGGCATCTCCTTTTCACTTCCTTTCTCAAAGCGTTGCATGTACAAACAGGTAATTTAGGAGCAAAATAAGGCAGAAGCGACTGAACTATTGCTTCCATGCAGAAACATAAACAGATCATTGGTTGTATATGCATATGCATGTACATAAAGGTACCCCATTGGATGCCCTTCTCTAAGCTCATTACGCACATCTGTACAAGTTCTCAAAGCATACCCCTACTTCGGGCAAACACGGCTTGACAGGCTTCCACTCTCACTGGAAAAATCTAAGCTCCTTCCCTTCTGTATACATTTAAATCAGCATGAGTATCGTGGAGTCTTTAAGACAAGTAGGTCTGACATTGGACAGGCGGAAACCTGCACATTGATGCAATTTTGAACAAACTCAGGATCCCAGGCTGGTGTAAATTTGCTAATCTGCATCATGTCTAATCACTAATGGAGCAGCTATGTTAAACGCAGTAACCCAAATCCCCACGCGAAAAGGATCCAACCCTTTAAAGAGAATGCAAGCGTGTGGTTGATCGTATCAATTCATCAAATCTGCCACAGGTCAATGCCTAATTCAAGAGCAAACATTTTTTTCCTCATGAATCATGGAGTTAAACTTGATGCAGTCCTCTTTACAGTGCTTGAATGATCCCTGGATATGCAATATCCGCTTCAACATGCATGTTCAAAGCAGAGCACCAGCATTCAAGCACAATGCGTAAAGACGCTTGTTCAAATCGAGGAGAACTCTCGCTCAAATCGTGGAGGAGAACTGTATCTTAGGACTAAGAATTCATCTTTTTATTTTTATTTTTGCTGGAGGAACCGCTTTGGCCAACAGCCGCCACAAGCGCCATCTTGTTGATATATAGGAAAGTAACTAATCTGCAGAAGACAACTTACTTCATACGATTTTCCTCTGACATACATGTTGGCAAGCACTCAATGAGACAATCATGACTAGGCTCCAGGAAAAATGCAATCTGCATTTCATGAGAACATGAGCATAAGTAGAATATTTTTTAACAGAAATATTAGCTCATGGTCATGTGTTAGCAATTCAAACTCCTAATTCTGTGGCAGTTCTCTCCAAGGATACAACCGAAAATAGGAATAATAACTAATTGATCTTCCGTTTCTAGGAAATGCTACTCAACCCCCACCTGATTACAGCCATCAAAATCACCAGCTATTCATCTATGTCCACTTTAAGCAGTAAAATCTTCAGCAGGATGATCAGACACAAACCGTTTATCTGATTTGCAGGGTGGAGGACCTGATCGAACAGAGGAGTGTAGCCTCGGTGCTTCTCGTTCCTCAGCAGCTTCATCTCCTCGCTCATAGGCAGACCGAAGAACCGCCTGCTCTGGACGAACACCTCCTCCATCAAGTCCTGGCTGACTCCTTGATTGGTCACGTAGAAAAAGCCAGAATCAAGCACGCCTGAGGCCAACGGGTCGGATTCATCCGTCGGCGTCCCTCTCAACTCGGAAACCGTTTCCTCGGTTTCACGCACTGGAAATCGAACTGAAAATAGCGGAAAAAGGCGGGAAAATCGAAGACCGATTTGAGCAGGGACACCGACCGTCGGTTATCGGCGCTCGAGAGGTCAATGAGGTCGAGAGCGGAAGACGGAACTCCAGCGACGTCGACGGCGTTCGCGTCATCCATGCTCGCCGTCCCGTTCTCCTGACTGATTTCACGGTGATGATGACGACCGACGACGATCGAGGTCGGACGGGACTTTAAGTTGCAGGTGATGGAGGACACGGGGCTGAGAAAAGAAGCGGAAAAACGACAGGGGGATTATTCAATTCTATAATCAATCATTTTTAAAAAAAAAATATTTTTCAATTTGTTCAATTTTTACAAAGCCAACAGCTCCTAAAATTCGAAAAACCTAAATAATAATCATATTTACATGCATGATTATTCTTTTTAATTTACTCTTATGATATGTCATTTTTGAATGGCTAAGAAAATCATAGATTCTTGGAGAGCTATTCCATGATCTATTACTCCTCGGACTAATGCCTCATCTCAAATGAAGAGACTTTTGAACGATACGAACTCCATGAACCATATCAATCGCATTCCACAAATCATATGAATTACTTGCATGCCCGTCAAAAGTACAAAAACCACATGAGTTCCTATACTTTAACTAATGTTCTATGTTACATGTTGCAAACAATAGTAGAGTGAGCCAATGCAAGTAGGGGTAAGCACCAAGACTGATTCAATTGATCTAAACCAATCAATTTAAGGCCGATTTTAGGGAGAATTGATATAGTTCTCACTTTCATGAACTTAGAACCAATCTAGGACTAGCTCGATTCCCAATTCTAAGGCTGGAACCGCTAGTTAAATAGGTTCCACCACTTCAGTTTTCAAGTTGAACTAAGAAATGAATCATGGTCTCCATTGTGAATAAACAATAACATAATTATTTCATCAAATATGTTACTAAGTGAAAAAGTGCAACTCTTACATTTTATTATAAGAATTTGATTTTTAACACAAAAAAGAGGAGTGATTCCCAAATAGAACTGGAAACCAGCAAAATCAAGAAGCAACAATTCCAAAAATGACCGATTCAATTCCCAGTCTCGAAAATTCGAAACCTGGAATCATGAGGTAGATATCTAATTCAAGTCGAGAATCAACCCACTCAACAACCAATCATCCCTAGATACAAGATTGTCAAAATTTCGAATGTAATGGGCGGAACAATGAATGTCATAGCATCTGTTTCCACTACATTTCCATTTCAATCTCTTGCCTAATCAATTAACTGCTTAAGATACAAGAAAGCTGCTAATTTAACTGTCTATCTCATTGTCTTGGGAGATTTTCCACCTACATTGAGAACAAAGAGCTAAAGAGATAGCCAGGTTCATGTCGGAAGTTCTGTTTCCAGTGCTTGTTTCTCTGTTTTTACGTAGCGGAAGCGTCAGCTAGTCAAGCGTCACAGGAGGACTTCGAGAAGGGACTGACCTAATCCACCCTTGAGAAAGATCAGAAAGATTTCTTAGAAAAGTAGCAGCCAGCGTGGTAGCTAAAGCGGCTTACGATCTCAGTTTGTGCCCTTGCTAATGCTACTCCTAGTCCCACCCACACGGACATGCTTTCTCTCTCCTCGTCTTAGCCCGTTATATTTTCAATCCTTCTTACGCTTAGCGACACGCCTACCTCATCCAAAAAATCTTGCTAAATATGCCAAAAGTTGCATGTACAGTCCAATCCGCTGAAACTATCGTAAAAAAGCAACTGTCCGTCCGTGGAATCACAGGAAAGTCGGTGCCAAGAAATATGCATGGCGTCTCCATTTCATTTCCTTTCTTAAAGAGTTGCATGTACAAACTGCTAATTTAGGAGCCAAATCATGGAGGCAAGAAGACCAAAGTAAGGCTGAAGCCGCTGAACTATTACTTCTATGCATAAACATAAGCAGATTATTAGTTGTGCATGCATATGTATGTACACGCGTGTACCCCATTCGATGCTCTTGTCTAAGCTCATCATGCACTTCTTTACGAGCTCTCGAAGTGTACCCCTACTTCGGGCGAGTGCTGGTTGACAGGCTCCAGCTCCTCACAGGCAAACTCTAGACTCCTTCCTTTCTGTATACATCTAAATCAGCATGAGTATCGCCGTATCTTTGGGCCAAGTAGGTCTGACATAAGATGGGAGGAAACCTGCACGTGGATCAAATTTGAAGAAATTTAGTATAGGATCCGATGCTGCTGGTGTAAATTTGCTAATTTGCACCATGTCTAACAACTATTGGAGTCGCAATCAAAAAACCAAAAGGTAAATTACTGGAGTAGCTATGATAAATACAACACCAAGATCCCCACGCGAAGTGGTTCAAACACAATGCAAGCACGCAATCGATCGTATCAATTGATCAAATCAGGGACAGGTCAATGCCTAGTTTCCGTATAAACATTTTTCTTCATGAAAATGGAGTTAAAACTTAGATGTAGTATTCTTACTTCTTACCAAAAAAAAAAAAAACTTAGATGTAGTCCTCTTAACATAAACGAAAAGTCCAAGCACAAGCATATGAGTTTGGATGATCCTTGGTAATGCAATATCCACTTCGACAATCACGTACAAAGCAGAGCATCGACACTCAAACAAAACGCATAAAGTCCGTCATTTGAATCAAGGAGGAGAAGAACTAGATCTTAGGGCCGAGATTTGACAACGTGGGAAATACAATAGCGACATCTTGATGATATATAGGGAAGAAACTAATTTACGGAAGACAGCTTACTTGGGAGGATTTTCCTCTGACATACATGTAGGCAAGCACTCGACGAGACACTCGTGGTTAGGCTCCAGGAAGAAAGCAATCTGCATTCCGTGAGAACATGAGCATAAATAGGACTTTTAACAGAGATTTTAGCCAAAAAAACTCATCAAGAAAAGAGAAGGTAATGGTCGAAATTAGACTTTTTTTGCAGAAATAAATGTGCATTATTCCTGAAGATAGTCTCGAGTTGAGAGGAATTTCCTAAGAGTTTAATCACATGCTCAATTGACTTGCCACTAGAACGTGATCTCAAACCTAGGACCACTTTTAATCAGCCTACAACTATCCCAGATTGGCTTCAATTATACACTGCTCTTCCTATTAACCAACCAATCGGACTTTTTTCAACAGACTCGACAAAGCTTCAATGGCTTTTGCCAAATTTTCCAAAAGATGACGTGAGAGAGAGAGAGAGAGAGAGAGAGAGAGAGAGAGAGAGGGCCATACAGAATACCGTTCTTGACCATTCCCTATAACTCGATGGAGCGTGGACCTGATTGCAAAAGCCAAAATATATATATATATAGATTAGTATAAATTTGACAAAAAGAAGCGAAAAAGCAGCAAGTCAAATACTTAAAAAAATAATAGAGAATGAACTTGCTAATTATGGAGAACTACAGGACACCTATACAGCTCATTTCCTATATCACTAAACACGTTCTCAAGCATGACGACCGTGCATGTTAAGCCTTATCTGTGGTCAGCAATCGCAGAACACATACAAGGATTGATATCGAAAAATTGACCAATAAGAGCAATAATAACAAAAACGCTAGGATAATTTTTTTATGGTTTATCATTCATAAAGTGGACTCTGCGTAGAAAGTAATGCAGGTCATCAACATAGCATTCCAATTCAACAACTGTGTTTAACTTGGACTTTCTTCCCGAGGCAACTCAGCCAGTAATTAGGCAATGTCAAGAGTAGATGCTCTTGCACTACTTAATGGGCTACTAATATCAACAAGAGCCAAGAGGGTACAGCTGAAGAAATTCTGGTGGAGTTTGGGACTGGTTACCAATCTATAGTAGCTTGCTTTAGAAAATCTCCAATCTTCATATTCAAGCTTTCCCCATGCCAATTTATTTGAATAGACTTCTATTAAAGCATATTACCTGAAAATACAATTGCTCCATCGTTCTAGCATATCACCAAGATTCACTATGAACGCTCTGTACCAAATAGCCATGGAAAGAATGTTAGTTTTCAGTATTGTTGTGAGATTGTTATGCTCTGTCAAAAAGTTATGCGGAATAAAAAACATGCTTGAGCAATGACATATTCTCTTCCGAAATTTTTCCCTCTCAAACTTCTTGCAACTGGACATATGTCGTAAGACATGTTCTAATAATTGGACCAGCAAATGATTAACCAAGAAAGAATGGTGGAAAACCATCATGTGAGTGTGTGCAACGGTGTTTGAGAGAGAGAGAGAGAGAGAGAGAGAGAGAGAGAGAGAGGGAGGGAGGGAGGGAGGGAGGGAGGGTCATCATCAAAAGGATTGAACTAATCAAAGTTATGATGAATACTTATACAGATGCAAATCGCAGATATGAAAGGAGAAGTGGATGAGGGCACCTCTCTAAATTTCTAAGTTGGAACTAATTTTTATCACCCATCTGACAATAATACTTTCTCTCTAAACTGGCATATTATTGCCTTTGTACGAACAAGAACTATAGTAGCAGATCAGGGTCAGACAAACAACGATGTTTGTCAGAAAGTTGTGACTAGTCCAGGGGTAGTATTCCACTCAACACCAGCATGAAGTAATCTTCCAATCATGCGTATAAGGGGAAAATGTTATCATGAACATGCTCCAATAAATCAAAAAAGTACAAGATAAAATCAAAGCTAGTCCAAGTTAAATTTGTAATCCACAAATCACTAGGATGTAAATCCTAACATGATGGCTTCTACCAAAAGTGTTCAATTTAGTTTAAATATGAGCTCTTGAACATCTTCCTCTCAAGTTCTGTTGGGCTTTACCCTTTCAAAGGTTGCACATATTCCCATGCCTGAGGTTTAGCATCCTTGTTCTTGCAAATCTGAGTAAGTTTAAAAAGTTTCCTGCATTATAACCATGCATAGAGTCTGCACCAACAGTTTTATAGGAGAATATTTCATACTTGGAGACCCGGCACATCATCTGTTGCCAACAAGGTAAGAAACCCAAAGTCCGAATGTGCCCCAGCTCCATATATCCCTTTAGAGGGATCAGAGATTAGACCTAAAGGAATATCAACTGGATGAGAAGAAAGAATTGTCAGTCTTATTTTGTAGTTCACTGAAGTAAAAATCTACCTTCATAGTGCAACAAGCGTAAGATCGGAATAGGCTTGCCGAGTATTTCTGGCTTGTCAAAAAAATCAGCCTCCAGATCAAGTGCTAGAGCAATGATCCTTGCAACTACTTTCGCCACATTTCTGATGAGCATATTTACAAATCAAAAAATTACCAAGATTAACTACCATCACTTTTTTATATCAACAGATTGCACTTGATCTTGCCACATAGATCATCTAGGCATTACTCTTGAGATATAACCAGATCAAAAAGTCAACTGTTTGAGAGATCCTATGCAATGAAAATTGTGACTACAATATCAGCCCTACCAATATAAGAAGTAGACACTTGAGTTGAGGTTCTTGGATAGTGTGATTAATAGTAAATCTCAACAGCTAAAATTATTTTATTCAAATTGCAGCAGAGTTTCCTAGAAATTGTTAATTCAGCAGTTACAAAATAACTTGAAGAGATTTACACCTTGGCCAACATAGGATAAGAGCCCAGGAGAGCATAAGCAGTTTGGCAGGTCAGGGGCAATTTAACCCCCCTGGGGCATTAAAAGAACTTGGCACAATTTGACACAAGTGGAAGGGGAAGATGGTGACTATTGGGGTATTGGAAAAGCCCCAAATTTCCCTTAAGAGAAACGGAAAATCTCCGTATTATCTTTTACTCAGATGGAATAATCTTTCGCATCTTGCAACTCACAATAAAATTTAATGTCCATAGATCTTTATCATCTATAGCAAAAACTCACAATGCCTGACTATGAAATATCTCCATCGTCTGCCTCCATCTTGGCAATATCTCTAGTGAAAACACAACGGTGAAACCAAAATAAGTACATATCACCAGCAACAGTTTGAAGTTGCACAGATATCATATTAAGCAACTGGTTACCTTCAGAAGGCCAGAGATTTGGTCCAAGATGAGGCTTCTGCGCATCAGGATCATCCTCTGGGACTTCCGTTCCTATATAGTATCCCTCCTTATAATCTCCTATATGATGTCAATGAAATCATTACTACTCAACCGATCTTCTAAAAATTATAACCATATAAATACTAACAAGTTTCATCTAAATCCTCCTTGCATTGTTCATGGTTTCATGTTAGCACTTCAAACAACTCGCTCCTATTTCTGTGTCAGCTCTGATGAAGTATCCTCACTCCTCCCAGAATATAATTACAACCAGGAATAATAACTAACTAATTGCATCTTCCTTTTCTAAGAGTTGCTACTCAACCACCAGCCACCAGCTGATTACAGGAAGCTATCAAAATCACCAGCTATTCATCTAAATCAGCTTTAAGCAGAAAAGACCTTCAGTAATCTGACACCGAAAAGCGGAACAAATGAATTCGTCAGACACAAACCCTGAATCTGATTCGCAGCATCGAGGACCTCATCGAACAGAGGAGTATAGCCACGGTACTGCTCGTTCCTCAACAGCTTCATCTTCTCACTCAAAGGCAAGCCGAAGAACCGCCTGCTCTGGGCGAAGACCTCTTCCATCAAATCCTGGCTAATTCCGTGATTGATCACGTAGAAAAAGCCAGAATCCAAGCACGCCTGAGGCCAGCAGATCGGATTCATCCGTCAGCGTCGTCACGAATCAAAAAACCTTAGCTTCCTCGGTTTCGGCACCGGAAATCGAATTGGAATATCAGAAAAACTCCAGAGAATCGAAGACCTGTTTGAGCAGGGATGCCGACTGTTGGATATCGGAACTCGAGAGATCGATGCGGTTGAGAGCCGAGGTCGGAACTCCGGCGGCTTCCACGGCGTTCGCGTCGTCCATGCTCGCCGACGCCGCTCCGCCTGGCAGGTCGTTGCTCGCTTGCTGAGATCGCCGTCCGTTCGCCCGTCTGATTTCGCAGCGATGATGACGACGACTGACGACGATCGAAGAAGGACGGGACTCTGACTGAGTTGCTGGTAGGTGATGGAGGGAGCTGGGGAGGGTTGAAAAGACGAAGAAAACGACAGCGTCTTTAACTTAAAAAAGGACAGCAAAGATATTTGGCGCGACATTATCGTTTTGACAATAAGTCACGTGACTTCGTCGTCGCAAATTTTAATGCTTTCTGTAAATTTCAAAGCATTTTTTCGTCTACTATCTTATGTGGTGTCAGCAAATTAGTATGTGGAGTTTCTCAGAGGCATTTGTCGAATCAGTGAAGTTGACCGTTGACATTTTGAACACCGTGCTAAATCGATCTCAGTGCGCCATCAACATCCGAATAGCACATCTCCAATGCTCGTGGGTGGAACCATTAAATGGATAGGTCGAAATCAAGTTAGGTTGGATTTTAAGATAGAGTCAAAAATGGCTCAATCCAAATTAATTCATTTCTTCAAAAAATAATAATATTTTTATATAATATAAATTTAGTGATCTTTACTTAATTCGATTTATATTATCAAAACACTTAAACCAATTTAAAAAAACTCAAATTCAAAACGGATAAGAGCGCAAAGTGAGCAAGCACAAGATCAAATAAAGAATAACAAAAAGTGGAGAAAAGTCAAAGAGATGTACTAAGTTTAAATAAGCCATGAACCCATCTAATATCAATATTATTTTGAATTTTATTATTTTAAACTAATTTATAATACATTTACTAATATATGATTGATTTATATGACAATTTAACCAATCAACTATCAGTTAAGAAATAGGCTTATGACCCATTTGGATAGATCTACCCGCGGGTTAGCAAGGGCTTGTGTCTCAAATGAGGAGATATTCAAATGATACCAACTCAATGAACTGCATCAATTATACTCCATGAATCATATGAATTGCTTGCATGCTCATCCAAAGCACGAAAGCAGCATGAATTCCTACACTTTCATCAATGTTCTACATTATAAAATACGAACAACAATGAAATGAGCCGGTAAAACAATGCCATTGCGATTTTGACCTTAATGGGAGGAACAATAGACGTCATTGCATCCGTCCCGTGGCATATATTTCCATCTCAATCTCTTGTCTAAATCAATTAACTGATGGTAAAAGAGGGTAATTAATTAGCTAGCTTTGCTAATTGAACTCACTTTTGGTGTTGGTTCTTGGGGGATTTTACACCTACATAGAGGACAAGAGCTGTAGAGAGAGAGCCAAGTCGCTATGCAAGTCGAATGGTAAAAGTGTTAAAATAGGTACACAACCCATTTGTGAACCCATGTTTGTTTAAATAGGTCGTTAATGGGTCAAGCTTTATTTCTCAAGGCACTCATGATGGGTTTTAAAAATAAAATAACTAAAATATATGGGTCTTAAATGGATCTATTATGTACCCATTTAAAACCCATTTACCAACCCATTAAAGATAACCCATGATCTAGTCTACCCTACTAGAGGTGGTAAAATTATAATTATTTTCTTTTTTTTTTCTTTCTTCTTTTTTTTTGCTTTCTTCTTCCTTCGATGGCTAGCACAATGATGGCTGGTCACCGGCCAAGCCAACCTCGAGCTCATTGGATCTGGCGAGGCGGAGGCCTCGCTAACGCCTGGCAAGACTCAAACCCACCGGCGTCAAGTGAGGCTCAAGCCTTGCCAAATCCGACGAGGGGCGAGCTCAAGCTCGCCCGACGCCAGCAAGCCTCGAGCTTGCCAGATCCAACGAGGGGCAAGCTCAAGCTCGCTTGATGCTAACGAGCCTCAAGTTCGCCGAATTTGGCGAGGCGGAGGCCTCGCCAACGTCTGGCGAGACTCGAGCCGGGCGAGCTTGAGGCTTGCCTGTGGCTAGCCACCGGCGGCCGGCCAAAAAAGAAGAAAAACAAAAAAAAAAACTAATTAAAATTTGATTTTTAAAAAAATAAAAAATAATTAAATTTTGATTTTTAAAAATATTTATTTTAAAAATTATACAAATTTTCTATTAAATTTGTGTTGTATAAAACTATTTTAGCAATACCATTTAATATATATATAAGAAATAAGTTTTATTGAGTTTAGTTAAATGGGTTAGGTATGAGTCGAGTATGGATCGGATTGGGTATGGGTCAAAAATTTTATATTGCAATAAATAAGCCATAAATGGATTAAATTGGTTGATTTGGGTTGGACCATTTATAACCCAACCCAACCCACTCATTTAACGGGTCTATCGAGTGGTAGACATGGCCTGCTTGACCTCCCCGCCGCTCTCCGGATCGCCAAAGCCTTCCATGCACACCGCACAAGCACCAGCCGTCGCCACCATGATCCCGCGAACGGTTTCCATCACCGGGACTGCCACTTCCGACCTCGCCTTCGGATGGCAGAATCATCGATGATTCACTGGAGTTAGAGCTTCATCGAGGTCAAACATGAGGTCGATCGGATAGTCTGGTTTTGTCATCAACTCCGAAGTAACGGTGGCCATGAGAGAGACGGAGGAAGTTTTTTTTGAAGGAAATATGGTTGTCAAATAGTAATTTCTTGGTCCCCTTGGGAACTCATGGAGCTAAGGGAGATGATCCTCGTTCAATGTCCGGCCATCTTTTTATTTGGTATGGTTTTGGACTCTATTGCTTACGAGCTTTCACTGGATGCCACCCTAATGAATATCTATGATTTAAACCTTAATATATATAAATTTTATAGATAGATTATAAACATGAACATTACCTACATGAAAAGTTAACGAAAAACAAGTATGTGTAATATCCAAGTTTATGACATGCCAATCGAAATACTATTTGCAAAAATTTTTCTTTATTAATGGAGAATGTGTGATGTAACTCATTTTGTTGCATAACCCATCTCCATCGCCATGGATATAAGAACTATAATTAAAAAATTCATTCAATTGTCCTAATCAATGGTGATGGATGGAGTTGTATAGTGAAAGATTGGTTAAGGCATGTATGCTAAGTTTCCCCTTTATTATGACAAGTGGTATCTAAATCTTTCGGATCACCCGGACATCAGTTTCACTTTTAGAGATTAGAAATCGGACCAATGCTTTCGAGAGTCAAACATAACCAGCCAATTTGGTCCAAATTGTCCATTTTGCATGAAGTGGACAAAATTCACTACACATCCTCAAATTTCATATAAAACCAGCTATACAAATCCCAAATATTCCATCTCCCAAGTCAAGTCCACCTCTCCATCAATCTTAAGAGTGCACTCCTCCGTATCGATCTTGTACATTTAGGATTTTACTTTTGGAGTGCTTGCGCAATTGCGCTTGAAATCAAGACCGCAAGAAAATGAGCAAATTTTGTCGCCATCTAAGTCAACACTTGCTGGTTCCATCTAATGTCTTTAATTCCCTTAGTAAAATAACCCAATATGAACTTGCATGTGTTCCGAACTTACCAAAACGAGTAGACATGTACAAACCACGGGTGCTTTAGTGTGCTTTGGTCGATTGTTCTTTTAGATTCCTCGATCATATTAGAGACACCTTGTCTCGAAAAGCCTGGATAGAAGAAGAAAAAAACGCAACAAAGACTATCCTCCTAATTCTTCCAATCGAACCCAAACTTGATTGTTAATCCTTAAAACCCTCACCAAATTGTACGACCAAAATCCTAGCAAACATATAATCGGTTCCGTGGTAAATCCCTTTGCTTAAAGCTCTAGCAAAAGCACCTTTCACAGATGCGGTTGCCAAGGGGCAAGGGCCCATGAACGGGATACAAGACACCTTCGCAATGCAACATCTGAGTATAATATTCAAACAAAAGCTCCGTTTGTTTTATTGTAAACTTTATAACTAAGAAAAATTATTAATTTTCATTTGTTTTATGATTTATAAAAATTGGTTGCCTTCTTATTAGAAAGAAAAGCCATTTTCCATCATCTAAATTGTTTGTTTTCATTCATAGAAAGCATTTTCCGTTAATCAAATACCGAAAATTCAAAAAATAGTACTTCAAAAATAGCTTTTCTTCACATAGACGGACTCGAAAAAACAGATATATAGAAGGGTAGGACGGGGATTTTGAACGAATGGTGAGGGTGGAATCTGGAAAATTGCAGAATTTAAAAGCCCTTCGATTTCAACGCCCCGCCAAACATTCATATCTAAAACAGAGGGCACTTGATACGATCACTACCTAATAAAGAGCTTGCTGCGTGGCATCAAATGGCGAGGGCGAGAGAGACCTTTGCCGTACTTTGACATGATGACTTGCCTAATAAAAGGCTCGTCACGTGGCATTCTAGAGAGATTGTGTCGGGGATATTTACACAAATCGCAAGCGAACTGAGCGATTACGACTTATCGACATGCCATGCGGCTTTTGCTCTTTGGACAAACGAGAAACGAAAGTGATTTTGACTGTTTATATGCTCGGTTTGGTAGGCTTCTAAATCTTTAAGAAGTATATCGACTACAAAGATTATGTATGTTGCATCCACGCATATGCTCCTAAGCACGATCCTCTAGTGGAAAGAGAGTACTAATGTAGCATAGGTATATACGTATATCCCTTCACAGTGGTACACAGTCATTATTTGACCATGAAGTATATAGTTCATATATATAAGACAAATATTAGCCTCTTCAAGTTGTAAATGGCATGCACTCCGGTAGTGTCTTTTTAAATCTCTTTTGATTCAAATGTGAGAAAGGAGGAGAATAAGAACAAAATTAAGAAGTAATGCTGACAATATCGACATTATTTTACTAAATTGATTTGGATGTGACGGCATGTAATTGGGTCTTTAAATAAATGAGTGGCGTTTGACATCCAAAACTTTTGTTGCGTCACTTACTACGTCAATTTAGTAAACTCGTCCTATCCTCTTATTTATGGTAACGTGTAATGAATGTAGAATATGAGAGTTTGTAGTCTTAGCACTATTGATGTGATGTTGAGTGGACCTATCTGGTACTTTTTCTTTTTGTCAACCCAAATCAAACTCAACTATGATGCTTATAGGTGAACCATTTTAGGTTTCGTTGCTCATCAAAATAAGTTCATTAATTTTTGAAATCCAAAACTTATCATGCATACTCAAAAGTCCCGAACTTATCATGTCAGAGGTGTCAAGATCAGTTTCAAGTACACTCAAATTCTACATATACTCTTAATTAAACAATTATGATGAATCATTGCTTCTAACTGCAATTTATTGATAATAACTCAAATTTAGATACATAGAGATTATTATATATTAATAAAGTTAAAGTCCCATTAATGTATATCATCGGAAAATGAAAGTTTAAACTAGTGATTTTGAATTATACACATCATTGGACGCTATGGAATGGTGCAAGATCGCGTGAAGACATGAAATAAGAAAAATACAAAGATTTTTTTTTAAAATTCTCAATGGATTAGGAATCTACTCACCAAAACACGATTTTCAAGTCTTAAAACTTGAAATATGTCATGTACATCCTAAAATTTGGAATCAGACTAATTTCTATCGGGTCTATTCTTAGATTTTCAGTTCTTCCCTGAAAAAGGCCCACCCCAACCGATATTCCTTCCTTTGTATCGTAACATCTAAGGAAATAAATGCTTTTCCTCCCTAAACGATGCCCACCCTGCCTCAACTGATGTCCCATCTGATTGCTCCTAGAACCAATCACTTTTTTTTTTAACTACTTGATGCTATATATTATGAAGAAACAAACAAAAAAGTAAATAAATGCCGATTGCTTTTATTTCTTTAAGAAATAACTATATGTAATCGATATGATTTGATTTCTTTTTAAAATTGGAAATTGGATTGTCCAGATATAAATTTCACTTTTAGAAACCAAAAATCGGATTGACACTCCTAAAAATAAGACCCGATCGGCCGATTTAATTTGGTTTATTTGAGCAGTCTATTTTACACATCCCCAGGTAAGAGTGGACAAAATTCACAACGCGTCCTCCAGTTTCACAGAAAACCGGCTACACAAATCCCAAATATTCCATTTCCCGAGTCAAGTCCACCTCTCCGAACTATCTTTAAAGGTGCACTTTCTCCTTATCGATCTAGTACATTCTCGGTTTTTTCTCCCGAAGTGCTCCCAATTACGCTTGAACCCAGACTACACCAAAACGAGCAAATTATGTCGCCATCTAAGTCGACACTTGTTGGCTCCATCTAATATCTTTTAAGTCCCTTAATAAAATAACCTAATATGCGTGCGTACCTATATGCAATTCTACTACAAAACTTCTTTTTTCTCGTGTGCATTCCGAACCTAGTAAAACGAATATACATGTACAAACCACGGATGCTCTAGTATGCTTTGGTCGGTTGTTTTTTTGTAGATTTTTCTATCGTACTAGAGACACCCTGTCTCAAAAAACCTGAAAAAAAAGAGAGGAAAAAAAACACTGTAACGAAGACCATCCTCCTATCTTTCCGATCGAACCCAAACTTGATCGTAAATCCTCAACACCCTTGCCAAATTATACGAGCAAAATCGCTAATAAACATAATCAATTCCCTAATAAATCCCTTGCTTGAAGCTCTAGCAAAAGCACCTTTCGCAGATGCGGGTGTCAAGAGCCCGTGAATAGGACACAAGGGACCTTCGTGATGCAACATCTGAATGTAACGTTCAAATAAAAGGTGCGGTTGTTTTATTATAAACTTTATAATAAAGAAAATTTTATTAATTTTCATTTGTTTTATGATTTATAAAATAATTTTCTTCTTATTAGAAAGGAAAGTAGTTTTTCTCTCATCTAAATTTGTTTGTTTTCAATTCATAAAAAAATATTTTTCATCATTTAAATATTGAAAAGTCAAAAAATAAATTTGGAAACAATTTTTCTTCGAATAGACGGACTAAAATAATATATATAAAAGGGTAGAACAGGGATTTTGAACGAATGTAAAGGGTGGATTCTGGAAAATTGCGGGATTTGAAACCCCTTTCGATTACGACGCCGTGCCAAACATTCAAATCTAAAACCGAAGGCACTTGATATGATGACTGCCTAATAAATGCCTCGCTGCGTGGCATCAAACGGAGGAGCGAGAGGAGAGAGAGACCCTTTTTTCCGTACTTTAAATTATGACTGCCTAAGAAAAGGCCGGTCACGTGGCATTCTCTAGAGATCGCGTCCAGGATATATATCAAAATCGTAACTGGATCGAATGATTACGACTTATTAACTTACGTACGACATTTACTCTTCCAGCGATTGGAGAAATGGAAATGATCTAAGACTATTTTATGTGCTCAGTTTGGCGGGGTTCTAGAATTTTTAGAAGTACGTTGAGTAGAGAGATTATTTATGCCGCATGCACCCGCATGCACCAAGGCATCATCCTCTAGTGGAAAGAGTAAACTAGTGTAGCATCTGCACGTGGATATAACCCTTGATGATGATATATAGTAAAGACAACAATTCGCATCTTCAAAAGAATCGACGATCCTAAGGATAAAAAAACTTAGGAAATAATATCGATAATCTATTATACATATCTTAAAGTTTGAAATTGGACCGACATTCTTACTGGTCTGATTTTCAGATTTTCAATTGTTCCCAAAACATGTCCACTCCTACCGATGTTCCTTCCTTTGTATTGTATTATCTAAGGAAATGAATACTTATGAAAACCGATCTCTCGTAGGTGGATACGTGTCCACAAATAGCGTGGGGCCCCCCTGCGGTCGACCTGTAAATAGGCCCATCGCTAGTCAGCTGTAAGCCGTCCGATCCAAATCCGAATCTGAAGAGGTGTCTCATCGGCGTTCGCCTCACACGTGGCCGGTCCCAAGAATGCTATATTGGGTGAAAGATATCGCCTAACGTGAGCCCTAGTGACACGTGGACTCCGACAGAATAGCTAATGAAAGGTCAGTTTCAAGCCTTTTGCTGGACAAGCAAAATTCATCTAAGTTCCTGGTAATTTTTTCCAAACGTAGGAGTTGAAAATAGGAAAATCTCACTTGATACCAATTTCTAAGGTCGGCATGGCTGATTGCGAGATTTTTACCTCGCGAATAGAAAATTATCAGTTCAAATATCATCACTTGTGTATAGATTACTTTGAATTAATCATCTACTCGAATTAAAAATTAAATTGAATTAGTTTATGGAATTTATTGGTCATTTCATAAATCTCCATACAACAAAACATATATGTTATCGACCTTGAATAAACAAAAAAAAAAAACATTTTCGGATTGTTTTGCTTACATTGATTGATTTCTTTTAATGGTCTGGATAAGATCTTAGTTGAAAGGGATAGGAAAAGATAACAATAAATAAGATTGAGATTCTAGAGCTAGCTTATCGGTACAAAATTAAATACA
The DNA here is from genome assembly GCA_016097545.1 of Eucalyptus victrix. Lineage (NCBI taxonomy): Eukaryota > Viridiplantae > Streptophyta > Magnoliopsida > Myrtales > Myrtaceae > Eucalyptus > Eucalyptus victrix. The sequence continues at coordinate 51,584,271 of CM027837.1, read as the reverse complement.
AATGAATAAATGATTAGTAACATCAACTGATAGTGAGATGACGTCCAATTTTTTTCTCTGGGATTGCCTTTAAGAGAATCGGATGTGTGACGTGATGTGATTTGACATGATGAATTAGTTCATTATTAAGGGCCGATTGATAAAGTCACAAATCCATATAAACAAAAGGTGAAGAGAGAGGCATGTGCACATGAGATGTTTGCATGTAATTATTTCATATTTATGTGTAAATTTTCACATTATTTCATGAATCAATTTAAATCCATCAATCTATCACCTGAATGGGTATCTTCATAGCAAAAACCAACCACTTAAGCTTCATCGTAAACCAAACATAGTTATAAGTGCACAATCAAATTGAATAAATCATATGTAGAAAAACAAAACCAACCACTGAGCATGGAACATGTCATTTGATTCCTTACGCCTTTCATACCTTGCTAAGGTGTCCTGAGATAGATGGGCAATTTAATGTCGTGTCACTAGGGATGGGAAAAAAAAAAAAACCATATGACGTGGCCATTCAAGGAAGTTTCCTTTGCGGCGAGACTTTGAACAACAAATACCGTCGTTTTAGCGAAAGGTTCCCATCAAGAGGTCAAATTCTACCTAATGCGCGGGCCCCAGTCGGGACACTTAACTCGCCACGTAGCCGTCTAGGATGGTGCACCTGTCGTGGTAGGTGGGGCCCCGCCGAAAGTTCCTACCGATGATTTTCAGATTCCTCGTGATCCGGTGTGGGCTAGCGTAGGCAAAGGCATCACGTTAGTCCGTCGGACGCTCTTTTTTTTTTTGGTTGGCTATTTAGTTTTGAAAAATAAGCTCGTAATTATCATTCAGATGATTCTCATATAAATATTTTTAAAGAAATTGAACTTGATATTCAAAGATGAGTTTGTGATTGATCAGTTCAACAATTTAAATTATCACATGAGACCGGGTGTATTTTTATGTGGTCGTAATAAGTTTTGCGAGTAAATAATATGAAATTGATTTTTTCATCTCTTCTCATGTACAAATTTGATGAAAAGCAACTTGCAGAGCATTGTGATTTTTTACAATCATATCTATTATGAAGTGTCTTTTATAATCCGGGGGCACGGCGCGTGAGGGTCCTGCTATTTGCAAGTCTCGTCGATGGACCACTAAATATTAAAAAACGATTTCCATATGGTTCCTACCCATGAGATATTATAATAAGCAATTAGGAACTTGCACGCATAAAAAATAGCGTTGACTCGCAGGAGTGCCTTATGGAAAAGTGCCTGTCCACATTTAAGTTTATTCGAATTACGAAAGCATAAGTTGAACTCGTTGCATATGACGGCAGGTCAAATTGAAAAAAAGCAATTTATTCTTTTGAAAAAAAAAAAAAAAAAGAGCAACGTTAGATATATGACAAATTATCTATAAAATTAGTATTCTTAACAATACGACGAATTGTAGATAACCATTTAAATAAATCGAGTTGTATTTAATCTCCCAATAAGTGTCTCAGTAACGTAATTTAATAAATTAGACTATTATACTTAGCATTATCCAATTAAAAGAGCCAAAAACTAAAATTAGAGATAGAACATGCGTCCACTACATAGACATCAAAGTAGGCCATATCAAGATTTTAGCTAGAGGGCCGGAATTACCATCTTCAGCATTTCTCATTTAAATTATATTAGCTATCGAAGCACATGTGTGATTATTTTATGTGCAATATCACAATGAATTAATAATTATATTAATAGCTTCGAATGGAGAAATAGAGTTATTTTAATCGTAACACCATACGGATTTGAATTTAGAAAGCAAACTTTCGGTGAACATGTTGTGATTATCTTTAAAAAAAATAGAAAGAGAAAAGTGAGAGAACGATGAAATTGGATGTGGCCCCGTAAAGACAATTAAGGAACTCCACAGCATAGCTTTTAGGGGAAATTAGATATACTACCCCTTTTTTTGCCTTATCAATTTTATTGGTCAATTTTCACTTTTGTCGCTTTCAAGAGAAAATGCATCACGGTGCGGAGGACACGTATATGACACTTTTGATATAAATATATAGGTGGACATCTTGAGAATTTTAGTTTATTTTTATTACTCGTCTTTCCACGGCGCTCCAGTGTCAGTCGCCTCTTTTTGCTTTTCCCTTTTTCCCTTTTTCCGCAAAGAAGCGCCTTATAAACGTGGGGTTCGATTTTTTATTTTAAAAATAGTTTCGGGTTCGCTCAGATAAAAAAAAAATTGGTTTTTTCCGCCGCCTCGAAACTTGAATTCAACGCCTTTTCTTTTATTTTAAAACCGAAAAAAAAATTAAAAAAAAAAGGAGCCTCCGAGCAAGCCGCGTCGAGAATAAAAAAGAAAAAAAATGGAAAAAACAGCCGGCCATTTATGACGCACCGTACCGATCACCCGGCCACGTCATGCGCGGGCAACCCGAGCGCACGGGCTCCGTCGACGTCGCGAAGCACCCGATCCCCCCGCCCTCCCTTCCCCGCGCGACCCGCAGAGACGGTGAAAGGACACGTGGCGGTGGAGCGGGAAAAGGGCACTGAATACGACTCCCAATGACGCCCCTCATTCCTCTCTGCGGATGCGTGTGTCGTCCGACTCACATCCACTCACACGTGTCGCCATCCTATATGCTCCCCCTCCCTTCTTCTATCCATCTCCCCGCCCTTTCTCTCTCTCTCTCCTCCCCTCCCTTTCTCTCTCCATCTCTCTGTGGGTTTTCCTCTGGTGAATGAGAGAGAACCAGCGCGGAGAGAAGAGGGAAGGATTCGGCCGGTCGGATTATATAGCGGAGCTAATGGAGCAGCCCGAAGAGGAGGAGCAGCTCGAGAGCTTCGACTCGGAGAGCTCCGGCGCGCTGTCGATGCTGACCATCACCGAAGATCCCACGAGCGCCAGCAGCTCCGGCGACCTCTGCTCCTCGAGCTGCCCCGGGAGCAGCGGCAGCAGCAGCAGCGGCAGCTCCGGCGAGATCCCTGCGTGCGCGGAGGAGGCGGCGGCGGCGGCACCGAGCCTGCTAGCGGCGGAGCCAGCTCGGCCGAGGGAGGAGGGGCTGGCGGGGCCGACGGAGGCGGACGCCGCGGCGGCGGCGGCGGCGGCGGCGGCGGGGAAGCGCAAGTGCGTGGGGAGGAGCAACAGGGGACTGGCGTGGGGGTCCACCTCGATCATCGGGCGGCGGAAGGAGATGGAGGACGCCGTCGCCGTGGTGCCGGGGTTCATGTCCCGCGCGTGCGACCACGTGGGGGCTGCTCGGCTCCCGGCTCGAGGACCTCCGGCGAGATCTCGCCCGTCCACTTCTTCGGCGTGTACGACGGCCACGGCGGCGCTCAGGTAAGCTCCCGCTCGCGAACCGAGCGCATCTCCCCCGCGTTCATCATGTTTAATTTGCCTTTTTAATCCATTAACGCCGGCAATTAGGCCCGGAACTATCTAAACCGATGCATATCTTACAATGCACGGCCATCCCAGTATTTTGGAAAAATCGGAATTAATATCATTATCTTCCTAATTTATTTCCATATCATGCAGTATTTCAATTCGAGTCAGCCCAATATGGTTTAATTTATCCTCCTCCCAATATAATTTAAAATTTCTTGGCCGGATCCTAGATTGGCACCTTTAAAAAAATTTTATTAGGCAAAACGAAAAAAAGCGTAAATTTCTTTTTGCACTTTTACCGACATTTTAAGTGACTTTATTTTTTAAAAGACATCGTTTTTTTCTATTGAATGACCATTGGGGGTTGAGCAATAATGAATCCCTAACGGAAGCCGGGAACACTTGTCGCTCGCGGAGTGGCGCGTGTGTCGCTGCTTTCCCCCTCCCTTTTTCGAGAGCCCGGGACACGCGTCTCCGCTCAGGCCGCGAAAGGCTTTCCATCTCCCATCGAAATCCTGGGCCCGCGGGGGGAGGTGGCCGTCCAGGTAGCCCGGGCCTCTCCGGGCAGATGGGAACGTGGAGCACGAGGAGGCGGAACGATGCAGGGACGCGATCACATCGCTTGGTTTATCTTAATCCTTCCTAGTCTTAGATCATCCTTAGGAATTCCAAATTTGGTTTTGGAAGCGGAAGCCGACGGAAGGATGGAGATCGTAATTTTTATCGTCTAATTTGTCCTAATTAAATTCCGGGTCGGACAGAAACTGGGGACGGACCCTGGCGTTTGCGTTTGCTGCCACGTGTGGCATTAGAGAGACAGGTGGTCCCCTATGCGCTTTTACGGCGAGCATAGCTTGTCGGAGCGTGTTCTCATGATCGGGTTTACCATGTGGTCGCGTCTGGTTGGATCTTTTTTGTGGGGTGGGGACCTCGGAAACAAGGCCCAAAGGTGGATGCACTGTTTAAAGTTCGCTTTTTTATCTTGCCTTTTCTATATACAAAGGTCATGGTTATTCGAGTTAGGTATAGACGATTTCCAAGCGGGGTATTGTTTGCGCTTAGTTTAAGAAATTCGTTCCGACCCGATACGATCACAGGCGCCGATCGTTTGAGACCCACACGTGTGCCGAGTTTCGGCAAGAATTTGCCTAGAGCACTGAATGTGTGTTACATGATGACTTCTAGATGAATTAAGTAGTCAGGATTTGAATGGTTCCAATTCTGCTCTAGTTTTTTATACACCGTTGATGTTTGCATGTCAGCGGAAGGTGCCATGCCAAATAGGGACAGCTGTCGTGTATGACCAACAGCTATCAGAGACCCATCAACATCAGAATATAGCTGGTACTGGTACAATTTATTCCAGAAGTGACCTAACTATACGGATGGAATTGTAATATTGGCGGGGAGGGGACCCAAAAAAAAAAAAGAACTTGTCTGCAGTTCATGATGCCTTCCGGTACTAGGTAGTGAGCAGGACCTTGCTCAATCCAAGGGGGTGGGAGGTAGTTCATGATACCTTCTGGTGCTTGTGTACTTTTGTGTACGGTTGGTATGTGACAAATGGTATCCAACAAAAAGGACCAACAGGTTAATCCCACTTTTCTATTGCTTTTTTCCTGGTCTCATTCAATGTGCTTATTCAGTGCTTATGAGAGCATATTCAGTGTGATTGGTCTGCGTTTGTCGGGTTGAAGGAACTTTTGCGAAGTCCAGCACTTTGACATTTCATGTTCGTACGTTGTTAATTATATGCGTTCTAGTAGATTTTTCAAGAGCAGGAAACTATCTACTTTCCGTTTGTGGTTATGCAGGCACATGGCCGATAATATTGTTATGGTAATTGGGGTCATGAAAGTAATGGTATTGGCTCTAGTTGTTTGTCATACGTTGGTGCAGTAATCTTTTCGCTGAAAGATGGTGCCAATATTAATGTCAGTCTTGTTTGATTTTCATGGATCTTGTTATGGTATTCAAGGCAATTGACATTTGAGAAAAATTGAAATTTTTCTCACTTTTGAATGGATAAGTAACTTGATTAACCCAATTTAGTTTCTTCATCTACAGAGGATGTACTTGGAAATCCTCCTGGATCAATATGAAAATGACCTCCTTTACTTCATAAATCATAAAGCTAAACTTAACAGAGGACATTTAGTGGTATTCTCCTGGAAGAGATCTGGTCTGAAAAATTATGTCTATAGTATAGTGAAATGTAGCATTGCAACAGTGACGCATAATCCTGATCACCATATGCGATACGGTTATAATAATTTTAGAGTATGTAGGTGGCCAATTTCTGTGCTGCGCGGATGCATGAAGTTATAGCCGAAGAATGGAACAGGGAAGCAATGGATGGGTTTGAGTGGCAGAGAAGGTGGGAGGCAGCTTTTTCTACTGGTTTTGAGAGGGCTGACAGTGAAGTCATGACTGAAGCGGCTGCACCTGAAATGGTAGGATCAACTGCGGTTGTGGTGATTCTATCCGGCTGTCAGATAATCGCTTCCAATTGTGGTGACTCAAGAGCAATTCTTTGCCGTGGGACTCAAACAATCCCCTTGACTGTTGATCAAAAGGTTATTCTGTGAAGCACTTCAAATTTGACAAGACCTCTTGATGATATTAGTCCTGTTCAAATCTTTTTGCCCATTCAAAACATCTGCTGTGATTCTCCATAATATGACCTTCGAGAATACAACTATGCCGTGTTGACCATGTATGTGCATTTAATGGGATTACATTGAACATGGGTTACACATCAAACTATGGTGACTTTGTCACATATTAATTTCATTAGCGCCCATGAATCCAGAAAGGATGCTAGCCAATTATGGGGTTATCTGAGTAATCCGGGCAATGTTCTTTGATGTATCTTATGTCTATGCTGATATGACCTTTAAAAAATTTGTTGTTTTTGCTGATTTTATACAGCCAGATAGACATGATGAACTGATGCGGATTGAAGGAATGGGAGGGAAAGTCATAAACTGGAATGGTGCTAGGGTGTTTGGAGTACTTGCTATGTCCAGAGCTATAGGTTATTCTCATCTCTGCCCTTGCCATTCATCTGGTATCTTAATTCTTTAAAATCATTACCATTTCTCTTCAAAGGAGGTATCTCTCAGAGCATCTAAAATATGCTCTCATCCCTCTAGAGTGCTTCTTCATCCTCCTTTGGTTATGACTGTAGAATAGATCTGCGGAATTTTTGGAATTCCACTAGAATGAATGCTTTTAACGTGAAGAAGGATCTCAGAGGAGGATTTGAGTACTGTGTTCATGTTATTGCTCCTTACATGCTTAGGAGTCCTCCCGTTTGATGATATAACAGATGGGCTTTTCCTTTTCCTTTTAAAGCATGTTGCTCTGTGGGTAACCTTTATCAACTAAATTATTCCACCTTGAAGCCGTGAAATTTTATCGTGCTTCTGTCACAGATAGATTTTGAAGAGAACTCAAAACTGCCTAGACTTACAATGACAGAACCAAGGTGATAGGTGCCCTGATCAAATTTACTGTTTTAGAAGTGATGATATGGAGCAGATAAAAACAGAGAGCATGACGACAGTGCAAATGAAGACCTTATTTTCTATAGCTGTTGCCTGGAAGTATGAACTGGGAACATCATGAAGAAAATCTACCATGTTATGGTTTTTCTAGTATAAGAAGTACGACTTTGACAAAAAGAAAGTATGACAATGGCAACTTCTCTAATCTTGATTTTATAGGTGGATTAATTTCACATCCTACTTGTGGGAACTTAGGACTAGATTCTTGGGGATTAACTAAGAGAACCAAATGACGTACTTTCAAAGCCTTGACTGTGGATATAATTAGTGCCTGACCTTTTTATATCAGCTTGTGATGTAAAAGAAATTTCTAATCATGTATATTTGAACTAATGAGCTTTGGTTTTCACTTACTAATCATCCGATGAGTTTTAAGAGCACCACCAGCTGGCATTGCCACAAAACCACATCGAAAAGTGAGAGCAGAAAACCAATTTTCTGAATTGTGGTCTAATGGGCTTGGATGAGTGTTTGCCATTGAACTTAATCAAAATTGGTCATCCTCCTAGTTTCTGAGAAAGCCTTATATGTTTGTCTTAGGAATTAGCAATGCAAAAGAAGCAGGAAATTACATGGTGATCATATTTGATTTTTGCCATGTGTGGTAGTTTCAGACAGATTGAGTGATTTTGCAGAGCATTTGTTCTGGTAGGTTGTCAATCAACGTTGAGGGGAGTAGATTTCTCTGAACTCAACATATGGTGGTTGTAACTTGAACAGAAACATGATTTTACTGGTGGAGGTTTTCTTCTTGACTCCTTTCGGCAAACCAAATAGGAAGAGATTTTTACATTTTTCATGTCTTATTGGATCAATTGTTGTGACAATCATAAAGCAGATTCCTTAAAGGGAGTCCTTCATGAGTGAACATGCTTTAATTTTCAAGATGGCACACGACTGTGCTTATAGTAATTTATTTTATTTTCTAGTAGACTTATCCAGAAATGCATCACAAAGAGAGAGTCACTGTGAAATTCTTGAAATTACATTTTGTATGAGCATATATTCTGGTTCTGGAAGTATGAGCAGATTAAGTACAACAGTTGTATGCAGTACTTTCGCATTGGTGCTTAGGGAGTCCATCCATTCTGCTGTTGGTAATTTCCCTCTATCTTATATTTCAGGTGACCGGTATCTGAGGCCATGGATTATTCCAGTGCCTGAAATCACTTTTACGACAAGAGTGGATGAGGATGAATGTTTGATTTTGGCAAGTGATGGGCTCTGGGATGTCATGACTAATGATGAGGTTGGAGAGGTGGCTCGGCGCCTACTAAGGAGACGACGCCGCCTCATGATGGTTGATGAAATCTCTCCAGCACAAGCCATAGCTAATTATCTTACTGAGACGGCCTATGGGAGGAACAGTTCTGATAACATATCAATCATTGTTGTTGATTTAAAAGCGAAGAGAAAGCGCCAGCAAAGGCCACAAGAGGGTTGAAGATGCAATCTTTATCCCTATTACTTACATCCCATTACTTTCCAGCTCTAATATCTGGAGATAAGGAGACCAGGAATGATCTATTGATACTTTGCATTTCACAATGACTGAAGGAACGAAGGAACGAATTTAGCTTGGATAGCTATCATCCCAACCTGTACAGAGCTGACTGGCGAAAATTTATCGCTTCCTGGAGCTAGAATCGGTTGTTGCCATGTAACACTTAGTCAATCCTCAATTTTAGTTGGCTTGGTCAAAAAGAAAAAGATGACGAAGCAAGCATTGTTCCATAGGAAGCAAAGCACTGTTCTATGTAACTTATTCAACGATTATCCTGCAAATGAAAGCCAAATTGTCCTTTCTTTGCATATATTCAACGATTAACACTCTTTGCCTGGTTCCTTGGAGAACGTTGGGTGTTTGGATGGGGGCAACCCAGAGTACCAAGCCATTATGTGCTTGCCGGCGTTTGAAAAATCCTAGAATTATGAAATGTCTATTCCTCTGTCTCACGTGCTTTAGGAACAAATTATATGTTTGTGCTGGCTTATAAACTTTACGTTAGATTTATCAAAGCTTCATGTTTGTAAAATTAGCACTACTCTGAATATGCATTATGGGTGGATTGTTGAATCTGGTTTATCCTGCCAATCGTGACCAACAAAAGAAGAGGTCTATGGATGTATAGCTACAATGTTTTCTTTGGATAATAACAAATTTGGCAGAACAGCTACTCCATGTACTAGATTTAGCTGGAGGATGAAATCACTGTACTGTGTGGAAGGGAAACACAGCAACTGTTTTGACAGGTATCGAGTTTACAAGGAAAAGGCAAAAATTGTTTTCACAGATTGGGATTATTGAGAAACGATGGCGAATTTATCTTTCTGTTGTGTCAAAACTTTCCTCATGCCATTTGTTGCCGCACAACCTTGCGGCATATCGAAGTGGTTATAGTAGCAACAATCTCTAATCTTACTTGTGAATTATGTTGCATTTCCTATCATGCATTATAGGATTATAAAAACAAAACTAGACACGGCATTAGTACTGATGTCATGATTAGAAATGCAATCTATACTCCATCATTATCTTCCTAGAAATGATGATGTGTTTTTTTCACAATTTCAAAAACGACTTCGTTTGACATCGGAATCACTCCAAAACTTGGATGAGTTGAACTTTGGCAGATAGAGTTTGAGAATCCTCTTGCATTTACTATCCGATCTAGAGGAAAATTTGCAAATATGGTGCAGGATCTGGCATTTACGTATGCGAATCCAAATCCTTGAGGCGCAGTGCTCAAAACCAACGGCTTCAAAGGTTCAATGTGTACACAGCCAATCAGCGGCAGTTTAGATCCGCGCGTGTTTGTCACTGCCATTGAGTAAGTGACGCGAACGTCCATTCTAGGTAAGAAAAATTTCAATGCCAAAGCATCCTAGTATTTCTCTTGCTCATAAATTTCCGAATCTGAGATTTCAAGGATCATTAAATGTGTGCTCATAGAATTGCTCACACCATTAGCCTGAGTTTCAACTATAAATACGGGCTTTGGCTTGTCACTAGGACTCAAATCTACAGACCCTGCATTTGAACTATCCTCTGCTCTATCTGTTCTATCAAGAAATGGCGGATCTGCATCAACAGCTTACCACCATGAGGCACTCGTTGCTAGATGAGGTCCTCCCTGCACACCAATTGTCTATATAGTGATGGTTTACTAGCCCTGTTCATTTGTTTTCTCCAGATAACAATTTAATTACTTGGTGTTCCTGTAAGACTGTTTTCACTCTCTTTCAAGACGTGCACTTTCTCCCTGTCTCTCTCTCCACATTCAAACTTGTGTCTGGATTTGCTTCGCTACATTTACCATCAGCAGCGACTCATGAAAAACATCGCTGCAGCCATGCCGTTTCCTTCAGTCTCATGGTTGCAATAGGACAAACCTTTTTCAAGTTGTTAATACTACTTAATGAATGTTGTACTCTTGCATCAGGAACTCCTGGACGAGCAGTTTGTTCAGCTGGAGGAACTCGAGGCCGAGGGCAACCCCAACTTCGTGGTAGAAGTTTTTTCCTTGTATTTCCGGGACTCTACCAAGACCCTGGAATCTGTCGGGCAAATGCTGTATGTGCTTCGCTCCTTTATCACCTCTCATTCATTTTTCCCCGTACTTCGCCTTAATATTAAATCAAAGTTCTAATGTATCCTGTGCGATCCTGTTCGCCTAGGGAGAAGACACCTGTGGAGTTTGACAAGGTGGACAGGGCTCTTCACATGCTGAAGGGCAACAGCGCCAGGTAATCTGATTAGCATTTTCCCTGTTAACTGTTCTAAAGAGGCTCTGTGAAATATGGGAATTGTTCGATCGGACATTCCACGGCTATTATAAAGCAAAACATATGTTCTTTTCTTTGTCGTGATATCTGTTCTTGGGCGTCGCAGCGTCGGTGCTTACAAAGTTGTGACTGAAGTGAATCGCATGAGGGATCTCATCGAAGAGAAGAATCCGGAGAGGTGATGAAAAATGTTTTAAAGTTACCTTTAAAATTTCTTGAAATTTAATCTGAATAATTTTCCTTGGCAAGAGATGGAAATCGTACTGCTCTAGCTGACGATTTATCCTTTTTTATTTTTTGGGGCCGTTTTATTTGAGAAGTTGCAACGCCGCTTATGAGCAGCTGAAGAAGGAGCACGACGTGCTCAAGGGGAAGATGGAAGCATATCTCCAGGTCTCTCTCTCTCTCTCTCTCTCTCTCTCTCTCTCTCTCTTACTTTCGTAAAAGCGTGCATATCGAACCCGCTCTTTTCCTGGGTTTTTTTAACTTTGCACGTACTGATGGGTCGATATCCACGACCGTTTCAGCTGCTGAAGGAAGCCGAAGCTGCCAAGAAGCCTCACCAGGGCGGCGGCGGCGGTGGCGGCGGCGGCGACGACGATGAGGACCCGATGAGCGGCACAGAGAGCTCCTGAAGGCAGATGGAGCCTCCTGGCAGATCAGTAGGACTGGAATAAAGTTGGCGTCTGTTGTTTCTGTTGAATGTGTCGTCGACTGGGCCTGTCTTTTTGGCGGGACAGTCTCGTTTATTTTCCTTTGCGTCTATCGTGTCGGAGACCCTTTTTGAGGGTCTTCCTGTTGTTTGTAAGTCGTTTTGTTCCTGTAATGAGGGGCTTCCCTATGTTCTAGGATGTCCTCCTCTCCTGTTGTCTCCTTTGGTCTTGTCTTGTGTGTAATGAGAACTTCGTCTGGTCTGCCATAAAATTATTGAGTCCTAAAAATCGTTGCTTGGGTTCTTCTAATCATCATTTTAAGGTTTAGACTACGTTCGTGCGGTACCAGCGACCAAACATCGACATGAAGTTAAGATTGTGATCGTGCACAATGTCAGATGATACCTCTATCGCAGAGGCTGAATTTCTTGTTTAATTGAAGAAAATATTTTAGGATGTGAATACCTAAGAGAAAAATTGGATGCTATAAAGTTAATGGATGTATTCAAAAAAATTTATATTTCTAATGCGTTACATGTTAAATGGACAATGCCATATGTCAAGAGTCAAATTAAAGACATATATAAAAACTGTAAATAACACATGTGAGAATGTAGCACCTTGTTCTCGAGTCTTGAATATAAAATCATTTTTTAAAATATTTTTTCTGAATACATCGCTTAATTTATATAATCGAACGACTTAATTCACGAGTAGTTTAAATTGAATTAGTCAGGTCATATGAGGCTCGATCCCCAAATCACCAAATACCATTCGGATTCTACTCAATTTCTATAAGTTGGAGTTTTGACTGATTCTTGACTTATTCTCAAATTGTTCAACTTGTCTCAAACATAAATCTAAAAAGTTTAGGCGCTTGTTCGAATTGAAGCGATATAAATTGTTCTTCATCACAGCTATCGATGGCAATTCATATTGGATTCACACGATCTAACGGTTCATAACCCTACATAGCCGTTAGTTATTTATCTTTTCTTTTCTTTCTTTTAAGTAAGAGTGGTTTTTCTTCTATGGGAACGTGGTCGCCATCCGACCAGTCCGTGCCCGCCCACTGATCAGCAAACGGGGCCGCGGTTTGACCCGATCCGACCCGACCCGCGTGTGCCAGAGAAAGTGGAATCACGTGCCAGATTCCCTCCTCTCTCATCGTAAATCTACTTCTCTCTCTCTCTCTCTCTCTCCCTCTCCATCTCCGATCAGCGTCTCCCGCCGCCGGCATTGCATTCAAATCTCGGCCGCCGCCGCCGCCGCCGCCGCCGCCGCCGCCGGTGGTGAAACCGAAGCTGCTCCCGGCGGCGACATCCGCCTCCCTCTCCCAACTCCTCGCGGCACCCGTGAGAACCTCCCTCCTTTCCCCTTGCGCTCTCTCTTGCCTTTTTCTAATCCGGTATCTATTCGAGCGAGCGCTCTGCTCGGCAGTCGTTCGAGTCCGCGATTAACTGCGACGATGAATGTCGATTCGTACTCCATGACAGGTTAAGTTCGAGGCGATGGTGATTATCGCGGTGGCGGTTTTGCTGGGGATTTTAGGCGCTCTTCTGCTGCTTCTTCCTCGGAACCACAAGTCCGGTAAGGCCTTCTCCTGTCTTTGCTTGTTTGAATATACAGCGTTGACTAAGTGAAGATCCAAGTCAAAGGAAAGCATGTTCGTTTTAGCCTCTTGATTGCTCTGATTTTGGCTTCTTTTTATCTTTTACATCTTTCGTGCAGGCCATTTGGAAAAGGTTCAGTCCAATTCCAGCGCTCAGGTAACCGTCGGATTTCTGAGGCTGATGTGTTCATGTATTGCAATTGGCAATGCTAGGGCAGCTAGTACTCTATTGTGGAACTCTGGTAAAGGAATGCGATGCGATGCTTATTGTCGTGCGCGGGGAGGTTGTTGTTCGGCTGACTGATTGTTCCTTTATGTGTGCAATTACCTGCATACACCACCCACAAATGGAATACATACATCTCTGGGTGTGCACGCGCAAGTGCATGTGCGTGCGTGTCCTGTCCTGTTTTCGTGGAGTCTGAAATTTGATTGGATAAGGAAAAAGCTGAATGTAGTTTCCTAGATGTGTTCAGGAGATCCTTTCTTCTGTTTCACGTTTCAGTAAGTGAGAGTTCCATTTAGTGACGTGATGAAGGGCGATAGTTCTATCTGGTTTTGTGGTTGAGTTTGGGTTGGGACTAAGCGCAGAGTATCAATTCTGAGGTTTGGGTGTGAGTTGAATTTTAAGGTTCCATTTGTTTCGTGGAAAATGAATAATTTGAAAAACATTTTACTAAAATTGATCGTTTATATTGCTTGAAATAATTAGCTAATGAAAAATATTTTCATTATTGACAACAATTCATTTCGAAACATTTTCGTTAACGATGGAAATATTTTTCTTTTATTCATTTTTGAAGTGATATATAAGTGATCGTTTTTAGGAAAATGATTTTTCAAATTATTCATTTTCTAGCGAAACAAACAAAGCCCAAATGAATTATTTATGGTGAAGTAGTTGTACTTGGAGTAGGAGCTCCACATTGTAATGAGAACACTTTTGCTCGTGGAATTAATTGCAAGCTATATATCATCGCGTATCTAGTCAAGCAATGTTCCAGATGTATGGATGTTCATATATGTGCAATCATTTGCATATATTATTGGGTATATAAATGAGCATTGGCACACCGATACAGTGGATATGCATCTCATCTTGCATTTGAACATGGTATCAGGCATGAGAAGAGAACTCTAATTACTGATAAATCAAACAGGACAGGTCGATAAGGTGTATGAAGCATCTATTTCTATGAGAATTGTTATATTTTGTCTACTGGTTCAAAGAATTCAGTTTGAGGCTGAGGTAGTATGTCATGTGAATTTATCCAACATATTTTGCACAAAAAGTGAGAGAGCAGGAAAGTGCTCCAGATTAGGTTTTAATAGGTAGGTCCACGTAGGAGTCGTTTCTGGGGAACTATGGTGTGTTTCCTGTTGGTTCCCGTTTCACATTCAAGTACTTTTAGCTTCAAACTATCTTCAAGTTAAATTGGGTAGCAGTTGTCTTATGTTATAAGCCCGTTACTTGGTATTAAGCACATTTTTCTTCTTAGTGTACTGTTTTAATTCCCCTACTTCTTGTTCTTCTGTCTATACTTTTGTATATTTTGATGTTGCCTTGTTAATGGACATTTTTCCTTTTGATGATAGGGATCCAAATCTTACACCAAAGCAGATGTTGCTTTGCACAACAAACGAACTGATTGTTGGATAATCATTAAAGACAAGGTCTGAGTTTGTTTTCCTTCTTTCTGTTGACTTTTTGCTTAATTGAATCTGGTGATTAGCCACTATGTTAATGAAATTCATACCAATTTTAAGTTGCTTTTGTTTGGCTCTTGACATTAACACATGGTTTTGTTTTTCACTGTTTTCCCTATTGAATGTCATCCCTTTGTAGGTGTATGATGTTACCTCTTATGTGGAGGAACACCCAGGTGGTGATGCCATTTTGACTCATGCAGGGGATGATTCTACGGAAGGATTTTTTGGGTATGCATCTATGATCTGGAATGGCATGCATTGTTCTTACTGCTAATTTGTGGGGAAATATGTCAGACCTTCTCCTAAATCCTAATCAAATCTCTAGTTACTTGTAGTGTGTTGGCTTAATTGGATTACTTTCTAACGAAGCAGTGCAAAGGGTAGTATCCAAGATAAACTCAGTTATATATATATGTAAGTACAAAACTGTAGTAGTTCTATGTAGGGATGATATGTTTGACACATTCAATTAATCTCATACTCTGAATATGTGGATGGGATATAATGTCATGCTACTAGATCAGAATTTCGCATTGCTGTTATTTGTCTAAAAAAGTTGTGAGATTCCTGAAGAGTTTGAAATCGAATTCGAGTCCTGGAAAATCATAATAGCCTTCCCTCTTTGGTAAAGCAAAAGATGAATACGGCCCTGGAAGTGCACCTGGGTTTGTCCTGTGTATGGTGGTTATTCAATGTTGATGTTGAGATGTTGACGATCAAGATCAATTTTGTTCCTCTTCTTCTCCTCCTACTGATATTTCTGCAAACATATACTGAGGCGTCCTGTTTAATTTTCTGAGACCACCATATGATCTCTTCCTTGTACTTTCAGGCCACAGCATGCGACCCGAGTTTTTGACATGATCGAAGACTTTTATATTGGGGATCTCAAGCAATGACCGCTCATGGCATTCGGTTGCAAGATCATCTGGTTAGGATGCACTTCGGACATTGCATCATTTGCTTTTAGGTGGTGCTGCTTGTGTAATGTTGCTTGAGCATCTCATTCTCGTTCTCTCAGGATACCTCCCCAAGAGACAAAAGGCGCTAGTCAAAATTTTCAAATCTCAACGTATTTCCTTTCTCTTAGCAATGAGGGGACACCAACTCTGTAAAATGCATTTTTCAACGAACTGGTTGACTGATGACTGACGTTGGGCCGATCCCAAATTTACAAATTTCGGAAGTGGTCGCTCGTGAAAGAGCAAGCGACTTGATCGGACCACATTTAGGCTGCGTTTGGTTCAGCATTTGCAATGGGTATTGAGTCCAATGCAAATGCTGAAAGCCCAAAGCTACTTAGAGAAAATGCAGTCGTGTTTGGTAAAAATTTTTTGCAAATGGACTTTAAGTTGAATGTGCATTTGGTTAAAAAAACTTCCGCAAGGGGCTTTGATGGGTATTATTTTTTCTTTTCTTTTCTTTTCTTTTTGAAAATTAGCTAAACCCTTCGCCGGACCGATGAAGGGTCGCGGCTACCGGCGAGCCAGATCTGGCGCCGGCGGCCGTCGACTGAGGTCTCGGGCGACCTCCGGCGAGGGTCGCGTGACCCAGCTGAGGGCCGCCGGAGGTCGCCCGAGTCGCGCGCCCACAGGTTGAGCGACCGGCGACCTCCGGCGGCCCTCGGGCTGGTCGCGCGGCCCTCGTCGAAGGTCGCCCGACCTTGGGCGACCTCGATCGGCCGGTCGCCGGCGCCTGGCTCGCCGGCGGTCGTCGCGCTTCGCCAGTCCAGCGAAGTGTTGCTCCTTTTTCATTTAAAAAATAAATAAATACATAGGTAATAACGGAAATATGAAAAATCAATGAGGGTAGTTTAGGAAGAAAAAAAAATGTTTTCAGCATTTTCAAGGACTGATTTTCATTTGAAAGCTCCTTGAAATTGGTTGCCAAACATCCTTATTTTGATTGAAAGGGCTTTGGGGCTGAATGGCTTTCTAAATGCCCATCCAAATGCACCCTTAGTATTTCAAGTGCACTTTTTGATGACCTTCTTTGTTAATTCATAATCGAAGATAATTTACTTTTCTTCACCCATTATTAGGCGTGGGTATAATCACGAACTCAGGGTTACATGGACTTAGCATGACTACTGAAAGTGAGTGATGTTAGGCATAGGCTGCTTTATCAGATCAGTGTATGAAGGTAAATGTTTAAGCGAGTGAATCATATTCAACATCTTTGACACAGAAAAAGAAAAAAAATTATTATATTCAACATTTAGTATATCAAGTGCAGAAAGAAGTGCACAGACTCTCATAACCTTTTAAGGTACAAATCACATAGAGAAGGATGTGGAAGAGGGCAAAAAAGCAAAGGCCTTTGAAAGTACATTCAAGTGCACATTCAAGTGCTTGCATCTTTTCGCAGTCCTTATATCACTGCGTGACGGGACATAGGTGATAACAGCATACTCACAAGTTAGAGATAAGCCGACTCTGACAAAGTTAGGCCATATTTATTTGAGTACGAATTTTTTTTGTTATCGAAACTTTCACATATTTGATTTATTGAAAAACATTATTTACAATCAAATACAACATAAACCCTTCAAATTAGGAAAACAAATTTCCTATCCTGAAAAGCAAAAAAATATTTTCTCAAAAAATAATTTCTCAATTTTTTTTTCCTTTATCATGAATTTTTCCCAAAAACAATCACTTTATATGAGCCGATGTTGAACTCGTGTGCCGGGTCAATTTAACCCTATGCCCAGAGATTGAAAAAGATCAACAACAAGCAATGTGATTCATAAACAAATACATCGTATCCAGTCATAACCCACCCCTCCTTCTAAACCACTCCCCCACCCCCAACACCACCAAAGAAGACAAGGCTTTGCTAATTCAGAAGATGAACAACTTGGAAGATCTACAACACTCTGACCCACTGAGCTATCGCTGGACTATAAAGGAACACAAATTACACGACAAAATGAACGACCTTACAGGATCAGCCCGAAAACAGAAAGGGCTGAAACTAAAAGAATATATCGGCCACGGTGGGGAAACGATTGGAAAGGAAGGAAAAAAAAATCGAATGACATTCTTAGATTTGCTAAAATCAAACAATGATAAATTTAATTGGCCGAGCAATTTCAAGAGGATCAAAGATTCCACTGGGGGCGCCACCTGAAGCCCTGAATTCCAACCGCATATGGTCCAAAAATTGGAGGAACAAATGCGAATTCCCTTTCTCCCTTTTTCTTCTTCTGCTAGACATCGTACTTCTTGGGCTGACGCCATTGCGCCAAACTTCTTGCGAGCGAGCTGATAAACAAGTTTTTAGGCGGCGATCCTTTTCTGCCATACAATGTCTTTCCTCCCAAATCTGTGAATTTTGGGCCAAGATCCTTACCCCTGTCTATCTGCAATTTGTCAAGATGTATTAATGTGAATGAGCTGCCGTGAAAAAGCTCGAGTGCCATTGAAGCCATCAAACTCATAATGGGGAAGCTTAAGATTTTCATGTCCATATACCTTACTGATCTTTCCATCTTTCAAGTGGTAACGGATGCCAGACCAGTTGATAGATTGAGAGAAATGAGAACGAACCGCACTAACAGTGTACAAGAAGTTATCTACCACCATCGCTATAAATACCTGTTAAATCAAGTCATATGGAATGGCATTAGCATCCAACGACCATCAATCCCTCCCCCATCTGCATACATATGAAATACACAAAGATCTTCCCAGCAATATTCAGAAATAAATATTCATTTGTCTTTCTAGAGAGCAAATATCGTCGCGCCAGATTTATTTTCTCCATCTCTCATCAAATCACCAAAATCCCTCAAACTATTGACTACACAGGCCATTCTCAACAAGTAAGGGAAGGTAGTGATACTTACAAGGCCCCAGTTATACGAAGCAAGGGAAAGTTGAGGTGCCTCAGGGGATAGCATGTTGCAGAGCTCAACTTCTATTCTTGTCAAGTTCCACATGGAAAGGAGTTCAGTAGCAGTGCACAGAACTAAGCATCCCACCATTAACAAACCTGAACGAGGCAAGTTGTAAGCTATAAGTTGAGTAAGAAGCCAGATAAATCCAATCCCAAAAGGCAAGGTTTCAAGTCGGTAGGTGGGACATTCTGAGCAACCAAGAAAACATATCATCTCAAGCAGTTGCAATAAGAAAATGTTCAAAGAATTTTGCAGACAAAACTCCTAAACTCTCAATTCACAAAATTCAACCGAACCACCATAAACAGCAAAAACAAAATAGAAAAAATCAAAATGTTTCTCATGAGTCATCAGTTTTTCACCCTCGGCCGGAGAAGAGGGAGCTGTCAATTTGACAAATTTTCTTTGTATATTAAGAACTTTATGTGTTAAGAGGCCCACTTGTACAGTCAGCGAAGATCATCTATATCATGTCCAATGTTGGTGAGTTTCATGCAACTAGAAGTACCCGGATCTCTAAGATTATCTATATGATGTCCATTTGTACAGTCAGCGTCAACCTGGTGACCTGATCACCAACAAAAAGTGCCCGTGGACCCATTTCTTTTTAACTTAGTGATGTTAAGAGACATTAAACAGCATATACAGGATGCAAATAGGGAATATTATCTGGGGAAATTCCCCACATGTCAAACACTATAACAGGATAACAGGATATTTCTAAATCCTGTCTGATATCCAAGATTGATCGTATATCTAACAGTCTAATCAGGAAACCAGACACAGATTTACATTTCGTTTATTAAGTCAAGTTTCAGAACTTCAACCCATTTGCAATGTTTTACCAAAAACTTTATCATCCATCAAGTAATTTGTGATTGGACTGGAACTAACACCAACAATCAACCTGAAGAAGGGAAAAATGCACTCACCAACATTAGTTAAGCTAGTTTCCTCAAATGAGTAACCTTTGATGTAAGCTCGTAGTGCTGCCGTTACATGAACTGAGGTCATTATATATGGTGCAACAAATCCCCAAGATAGATAGCAGTGCGAAGTAAATAATGCACGGTTCATTATCCAATTGACTTTTGTCGTGTATGATTCCAGAACAAATGTCTGCTTCCGTAAGTAATTCCAGTACCTAAATAAGATCAGAGTCGAGATGTGAGAAAGATGCAGACATATGCAGACATATTTAAACACGAAGGCCAAGGAAAAATTGGTGGGCTGAGGAGAGAGCCATTCAAACCTAGAAAAACTAAGATCACTGGCTAATGGATGAGGAAAAACAGCAACAGGAGGAGATGAAATAAGCCTCTTGTGAGCCCCTGGAAAGGATCAAACAAGAAATCAAATCAAAAGCCAACACTATTATCAGATTGGAAAAGAGGGCTGAAGAAAAGGAAAATGATATTATGACTCACGATAAAAGGTTTTACGGGCATATGAAGCAGAAGACAACATACAACTAAATAACACATCAACTGCTACATGCCACAAGCTGACCTTGGAGGATGCTATTGATCATAAAATATCTTACCAACCAACAGCATTTCAATGGGCAAGAGAAAAAATGATTGAATCTATGCCTACTCCACTGTTGGCACATTAATGCAAAGTACAAGTTGGGAGCAATTTGATATGAGGACCACGACACAAAATGACACATCCACAAATTTGGAATGAGTTTTATTGTTTAAATGTACTTTGAAATCAACCTAGTCAATCAGACTTTTAGAAAGAGTATTACCAGCAATAGCTGCAAGTGTCATATCGTCAGAGTATCCACCATCTTGAAGCCCTGAAACGACTCCATATCGGTCATATCTGAAGTCATCAGCATGCATCTGAAAGACAAATGTAAACGGATAAGAAAGAATGAGTTGAAACAGACAAAACTATTGTAGAAATTGGGATTGGATCCTTGCCATCATACACCCTCCCCACAAAAAGAAGGTTTTTCCACCAGTAGCAAAGCCCATCGAGCAAGGCTGCATATCAAAAAAGTTTCACAATATCGATAAGATGAACAGTAATGTAAAAGCTCAAGCTAAGAGTTTATAATCAAAAGCATCATAAAAACAGGAGGCTTCGCAATTGAGAGGTAAAGGGGAATGCTTGCTTGACAACCGATAAGCAGTACATATGTTGAAGTCCGAAAAGATTATTGCCTTAAGAATTTCTCTATAGAATTCTATGCATCAAAAATAGGCATTGACAGGACATGTTACATATTGGTGTCAGTAAAAGAAATGAATCACTCATTCCAAAATCACTCCTCCAAATCTATAATATAGATCTATCGTGCTCATATGTTAGTGACAGATGCTACACTGTCAGTCTGCTTAAGGCTTTTTCAGTCAGGTTGACACCACCTTGTGGCCCTGCAACATCTTTGCTTATTATATAAGCAACACAAGAAAGAGAGAAGAGGGCCGTTTCTTTTTTTTTTTTTTTTTTTTTTTTTTTTTTTTGGGGGTGGGGGGTGGGACTTGTAGGAGTCATTAAACAGGTGGGACTCCTAAGACTGAATAGTGCTTGGGCATTTTGGCTTTAGCCATTGTTGGAATATCTCCCAAAAATTGAATTACAAGTGATTTTCAAATCCGCTTTTTAAAGTCAAAACCAAAATCAGCATCTAGATGAGCACAAAAGGAAAAGATGGAAGAAAAGACCTCCCCAAATAAAAAGGAAGCTACAAAGATTTCAAGAATATTATACTTTGATAATATTGGTGTTTGAGATTTTTCCTGTTAAAAACACAATATCTCTTGCCCAAGGCTAGAATCAATCAGTTAGCAGACCAGATGTAGCAAAATGGTTTTATCAGATCCAATGATAGAAGCCTCCTTTAAGTTAAATTCAATCCCATTAGAAGCCGAAATAAAATAGATCTAAACAACCCTTTTCCCAAAAGTTTTAAATGTAAAGATGTGCCTACTACAATCAGCCATATATACAAATATCCTCCCGTTTGTGCAAGCTAGACTTTACAAGTGAAAGGTAGGATGCGGACATAACCACGATCAAACAATAACCTAAGGTCAAAATGGAGTAGTAAACAGAACAATACGAGAGAAAGTGCCAAGATCTAAATACCCGAAGCTCTAATACCATATTAGATTACAGCATTTCCAAAAGCTGAAATGTGGCGACAATGTAAATCAAGCATATATAAAGTAACAACAAGGTATCATAATTCTGTTTAGATAGGCCCATGTGAAAGTATCATGTCAGTGATGCCTTTTTTCTGCTCTTCTACATTACCTAAGGAAAGAATTGAGTTGCATACCATATGATACTCATAAATGCAGTAACTCCCCAGACTTCCAGAAGGCAAGTCAAGTGGATATCCAGTTTGAATAAATATCTGCACATAACCTCCAGAGTTAAAAACAAAGCGAAATTATTTATCACAACTCAAACATGATTATAAGGACCAAGTAAAAAACACACAGCATATAAAAATTAAACTAACAAAAACCATCTCCAGTAATTGTCACAATCAAATAAAAAGAAGCGAGTACAACAAGTACAGTCATACCTCGGGTTTCTTTTCCATCTCGGCAGTGAGTGCTCCTATGGATCCAGGATGCAGCCTAACGTCATCATCCAGAAACAAAACATATTTGGTGTCTTTGTGCATTTTTTCGACTCCCAACTGCAGTAAGGAGACAGACTCAATAATGCAAAATAGCTGAGCCAACAAATCTTATTAAAAGCAGAATATTAGCAGGAAGGCATAATGAATCTTCACTTTGTTTCTCCATTTACTTGCTTAGATATACTTAGATAAACCAACCCCTCCCCCACCCTTCCTTTTTTTTTAATCTAAAGATATAAGTCAACTCGACAAAGAATCTAAAAAAAAAAAATCCTTCCAAGATATCAGTATCGTTCATCTTCCTTCTTTTTTACTTTTTAAGGTTTACTATGTGAGTATCATGCTTGAAGGGCAACCAGATGATGATTTAATCTTCTATGCAAGAAAGCAAATTTTGAAAATGAAATTTTAGGGATAACCGCAAAGGATAGAATCCAGATGTGTCAAGGAGTTAAAGCTCTCCTGTGATTTCTAAACATGTTCACAAAAAATCTCACTGTAAACTATGCCATAGATATGCAGCAGCTTTAGATACCAAAGAAATCTATTTATTAGTACACACTATCTAAATTTGCTGCTCCAGCAGCAACAATAGCAACAACAAGCCTTATCCCACTAGGTGGGGTCGAGAAATACATTTACTTAAGCGAATAAGGAAAAAAAAAATCAAAAGAAACAGAAGTCCCCTTGCCATCACGAAGACCAAATACATGACAAGGACTATTAGGTACAAATAGACAAACAGCAGTCACCTACCAACTGGTTGTGGATCTTCTGACTACAAGTTGTTGACAAACCGGCCACGATAATCTTAGCATCAACATCATCCTGTGCATATATTGCACGAATATAAATTAAATGTGGGCCATTATGCAAAACAAACATATACAAACAGAAATATGCAGCTGAATATGGAATGTTCTTCAGAATGGTGTGACGCTCTATCTGCATCAGTATTTCCCACAGTAGTTGCATATATACCTTATATCTTCAAAATATGCAATAACTGCTAATGATAGCGCATTCCTAGGTGCATAAGAACTACTTGCTGGGTTGAAACAGAAGAAACATGCCTATTGCATATGTACCTTATATTCTGATATCAACATGGATGCAGCATGATAAGCAGGATCTTCTGTACTTTCCACCACAAAAAGAAATTCTAGAGGACCTCCATAGAGAGATGTGATCTGCCCAATACAAAGATTCAATCTTAGGCTAACCTAAAGATGAAAGCAAACAGTTCCAAGAAGATAGATGGAATACCAATCTTATACAGTTACTTCAATTGCATATAGACCCAACAGTAATAAACAATTAAGAAATCCTTTAACAGAATATAATGTTAAATTGTCACCACTCCCGCCTAAAAGATGTGGAAGAACCTAACCTGAGTTCTCCAATTGTGCAAATTGTGTTCGCCAAAACCCTTCAATGGCATCACAACAGACACTCTGGGCAGATTGACCTGCTTGGAGTGCTCCAAGTCATTGATATCATGACAAAGAAATGCAAAACTATTGCCACGTCTGATACTGTCTTTCATCCGCTTGATCTCTCTATTTCTGAATAAGAAGAGCACAGTCGAAAAGGTCAGCAGCAACATATGAACAGTAAAAATGCATCACCAAGATGAAGTCAGTTATTAGCCTCCAATGAGAAATCTCAGTACCTGACATGCGCAGCGCAAGCCCACCCGAGAGCTAGAACTAGGCATATCAAACATCCCTACAATAAAAAAATAAAATAAAATAAAAAAATGGCTTAATGTTATCCAAGGTAATAGATAATAGCTCAGTCCAAAAAAGCAAACACGCTTTTTTCCTTCATTGATGAGCAGGATAGAGGATGGGGTTAGATATATCGAGGTAAGGGCTTAGACATATTAAGGACAGTGACAATATTTACGGAATGAGTCTTCTCCACAAAAGAATTGCATGCAATCCAATACTAACGGTAATGTCCTCGAATCTGCACTTGCGAAGAGCTTCAGATCAAGTTCTCGCTCAGTTACGAGCCTAACGACCGTCGCACATATTGAAGAATTATTCGGAAAACAGTACCCAATCAACACACGCCTGAACTTCCTAAACTAAATTCAAACCATCGCAATTCCCAAACAAAGCCAGAGCTCGACGATTTGACACCACGCTCCTAGAGTTCAGAAAACCAATTAAAATCAATAATCTCATTCCGTTGACACGCCAGATTGAACTCGAATTCAAACCATCGCGATTCCGAAACAAAACGAGAGCTCGACGATTCGACTCCACGCATCTAGAGCTCAGAAAACCAAAATTAAAAACCTCACGACATAAAAAAGAAACAAAATTAAAATAATAAAAAAAAATCCGTAATCTCGTTCATTTGGCTACCTAAATTCCCGCATCGCTCCCTCTTCCGATCAAAATCGACGTAGACTACGCGAATCAGATCCAAAACCCCGGGGGAACGACCGGGAAACGAAAGCGCACCTGGATCTGAAAGAAGACGGCGAGAGGGCTACAGAAGGCCCCGCTGAGAGAGAACAGGAGCGCATCCAGCGAGTCGAATGCCGCCATCGCGCCTCCCGCCCCCCTCGCTCCCTCTCCTCCTCCTCCTCCTCCTCCTCCTCCTCTTCCTTCCCCCACCCCGCTCGTTCGCTCGCCCGCCGCAGAACCGGCACGGCAGCAGAAGAAGAAGAAGGAGGAGGAAAGCCCTAGGACGGACGGCGCTCCGGCTCCGATTCCGGCTCCCCGCAGCTCCCCCGATCGGTCTCAGATCGCCACGGAACGGAGCGGAGCGATCGAAGAGAGAGAACGAAGAGAGAGAGAGAGAGAGAAGGAGGGCGAAATCAAACGGGCGACTGCCAGCGAGGGAGAGAGAAAGGGGGTAGGAGTGAGAGACCGCGTAATTTTATAAGTTTGAAGATGATGAAAGAGGCTGGTCGGTCCTTCTTCACTCGCGTTGACCGCACGTCCTGATGAACCAATCAGAGAGGAGGAGGGAGCCCGCTAGACCGTTAGATGAGGTGGGGGCCTATTTATAGAGAGAGACAGAGAGAGGGGAATTTATGACGGGAGGGGGGGACCGCGGTGACGTGGCGGTCGGGGATTGGGTGGCGCCCTCGCCGCAGCTCGCTTGTGTGTGTGCGCGAACCGGGAAGATGCCGCTTTATGATCCGAATCTTCTTCTTCTCCCCTGGGCCCCACCCTCCACCGTCGCCATCATCGTCGTCTTTTCGGTCGATCGTCCTCGTACGCAAGCTTTCTCTCTCCTGCCAAAAAAAAAAAATAAAAATAAAAAAGAATTAAGCAAGCCGCAATATGAGATTGAAAATATTAAATACAACTCACGAATTGGGCTTTTAGTTTTCATTTAATTAAAGTTACTATCACGAAAAACTCTAAATTAATATATTTATAATAAGTTTACTTTAAACTAATTTGATAACCATCAAAAGTCTTAAACCGAATACACTTATAAAATTAATTTTTTGACTACAAAAAATCTAAAATCAGTAATATTTGTGACAAATTATTTTTCATTAGTTTGTGTTAAATTTGATTGATACTCTTAAAAATCACAATAATTATCACGTGTCATTCAATTCAGTAATTTGATATTAAAATTTAACGGACACTAAATAAAAGGTAAATTTATCATATATGAACTAGTAGTTTGAGATAAGTTTGTTATAAACATATCAATTTAAGGTTTTTCATGGTATTAACCTTTTAATTTAAGATTTTTCACTGTGTACTTAATTTATTTTTTTAAACTTGAGATAATTCAAACTTACCACGGGCATGTAGAATTTTTATGCATAAAATCGTGTGTGATTTTTTATAAATTTTAACGGTTGAATACATAAATCTCTTCATTCAAAAACACCAACAAGCATAACTCTTCAAATTACTTTGAGTTGAGCAAATTGCGATTTGATCACAAAATCAACGTCTCGCTCAATCAATGTGGAATCCACTGTAAAACGAACAAAAGAATAAATTCAATACCCTCTTAATTGCAAAAAAGGGTTGGGGTGTGAGCAACTTAATTATAGAAAATTAGATATGTTATATATTAAAGCATTGCATCGCATACTATTTTACAAAAAAAAGGGGGATTGATGTTTAGAGCATCCTTACTCTATGAAAGCTAGATCAGGTATATATCACTCTCTTGGTTATATTTTGTAAAGCCAATAAATTTGTCAAGTCTGATATGACATCATCATCTCACTAGCTAGGGGTGAGCATAGTTCTTGGGTAACCTAAAATTTGAGAATCGAACCAATTAGAACTTATCCGATTTTAGATTTAATGATATGCAAAGTAGGTTTCGAGTTTCAAAAGTTAGGAGTTTGTTTCGATGGGATTCCTGGAACTTAGAACTTGGAACAAGCTTTTTTTTTTTTTTTTTTTTTTTGTGTTTTCACGATATCCTAGGGTATTCCATGGCATCTAATATTAAATGCATAATTTGGAACCACTAATCAAAGTTTATATTTTATGACTAAAAATTTTATTTTATTAATATTTCATATTTTTCGTGTGTCTAAATATAAGTTGTGATTAATTGATTGTAAAAACAAGTGGTGGTAATAAAATGTAATGTTTAACTACAATCGTTTAATTATTAATACAAGTGGAACTTAGGTCCCAGATTATAGAATATGCATGGTATATTTTAGATTTCAAAAATTGAAGAACCTGTTTCAATGGATAAATTTTGGGTTTTAAGTTTCAGATAGAATGTACATAGAATTTGAAATCGCTCACCCTTACCATCAGTCTTGATGTGCACATTTTGGATAAGTTCATCATAAGATGACGGTGGGTCAACCTGAGATCTAGGCTCCATAGGATAGGAGCAAGAGACAAAACTAAACTTAATGGCTAATCAAATCGTCTACAGGAAGGAAACGAAAATTTCCATCGCTAAGGCACTGAGAAAGAAGGAGAATGGTCCGCTTGTCACGTCCGTTTAATATTTGCATTGACTTCGTGGTTTGGCTACTTGCGTGAGGCTAGAGGTCATGTGCGTTGATTGCGATCGATTTTCAATCCAACCCTAGGTGTGTTCCTACGTGGCTTCTTGAACATTCGTTTGAGTAATCGATTGTCCCGTAGTCCGATAAGTTTCGAAAAACGGACCCACAACTTGTTGACCTAAGTTAAATGAAAATTGCCCTCTCGAGAGATGAGGAAATTACCAAAAAAAGGCTTCAAACTTATTGTACTTGAATTAATCCAGTCATAATACCTAAATTCATTGTACTTGGGTTGATGATCCTTGTTGGCCCTAGGTTTGGACATAACATGGATATTTTAATAATTTTTTTGAAATTTTCTATTTTTTTCATTTCTCCTTTTCTTTTTCTTTACTTTTTTTTGGACTTAGGGCTAGTAAGGGTGGTCGGCCAATCCTCACCGACCATAGATAAGGGCATCCTAACTTTCACTTGATCCTACAAGTTAATTTTGGACCATTTTGGTAATTATTCTCTCGAGAGATTTTATATTTGTTTGCCCCATATATGTGATTTCGACTTATTTACGTAACCTCGATTTTTTTTTTTTTTTTTTCTGGTTGAAGATGTACCTCGGTTGACTAAGAATAAACTGATGCAAGCTGTGGAAGTGTGCAAGAAAAGGCAAGAGAATAGTTTTTGTTGACCGGCCCGTAGGAAGATGAAGTCCTGGCATGGAAGGAATAGCGTGGTTTGCGTTCGCGCTTGGAATTTGAGGCTGTCCAATGTCAGTTGAATCATCTGCATCTTTCTACGGTACGACATCGTATCGTGCAAGTGTCAAACTAACTTCTTCTTCTTTAGTTTTTGTTCTATGGTCATTTTCTATTTAAATGTCGCTACAATATGAAATAAATAGGAACCATATATTTAATATTCAATTGAACTGAACCGTTGAAATGTTGTGCAGTATAATATCGTACTAGGCTCACATGATTTGGAAAATATTTACCTTAAAATGATTGTTACTACTTGAAATAATTAGTTAATGAAAAATATTTTTATTGTCGATAACAATTTATGTGTAAATATTTTCGTGGAAGATGAAATTGTTTTTTTTTTTTTTGTTTTTATAAATGATATAAATAATCATTTTTAGCAAAATGGTTTTCATATCATTCATTTTTTGTAAAATAAACAAAGTCTTATGGTGCATTAGTTTTAGGGGAAGTGTTTTCTTGAAATTAGTTTTTTCAACATTCACTTGTTTGATTTGTCCAATAATGTTTAGTCAACCAAAAACACTTTCTGGTAAAGGAAAATATTCATGCAAAAATTTAGGAAAATGAATTCCTAAATCCAAGAAGAAGAAATTGCTCTTCTTAAATTTTTTTAATATCTTACCTTTTCTTTTAATTAAAAAATTGATTTTTAAATATTTTCTTTTTTTTCTTTTCCTTCTTCCTCCTTTGCCAATTGCTAAGCCTTAACGATCGGCCATAGTTGAGGACCAGCCTTGGGTGAGGTTGAGCTCACCAAATCTTGAAAAAGCTCGAGTTCAACAGCTTGGATCTCCCCCTTATCCGGCCAAGTCAGCCCTCGCGAGGCCTTGGTGATGGCGCCGATGACTTGTCATCACCTTCACTAAACGCTAGTGATTGGCGAAGGAGGAAGAAAGAAAAAAAAAAAAAAATTATCTTTTTTTGACTTGACTGAAATCATTTTCTAAATAAGATTCAAATGCCAAAAAAAATTTTTTGGTCACATATTGCAAAATAAGATAAAAAACTAATCATTTTTTCTGAAAAAAAAATATTTTTCAAAAAGCATTTTCTTTTTTCATGAAATTTTTTTCTAAATAAATGCACTCTAAGTAAATTCATTTGACTCGGGCATACGAAATGAAACTGGCACATCGTCATCAAGTGCTGATAAGCAGGAAGATGGGGGAGATGAAGGAGAAGATGTTACTTACTTCACATGACAATGCCAGCTCCCAAAGCTTGATTGACCCACGTTAGCATATTAGGTACCCATCACATCATACCATGTGACCACTTGGATTCTTTTCTGTTCTTCCTTAATGTTTCTGCAGTCTTAATTGTTTTTTTATTTGGCTAAATCCGCTCGTATCCAATTCCATATGTTGTTTTCATATTGTAAGAGCATCCGTCTGGGGAAGGTGAAGGCACAAGACCACCTACCATTCTTCTACCTGATGATGTTTTATTATTATTATTTATTTCATAGAGATATCTGATGGAGTTTTGCACACAGATTTAGGATGGGATCATCTTAGATTATTGTGGCTGCACATAGTTTTCTGGTGTGTCTTTGTGTTTCTTTGTAAGTCCTGTGCACATGATTATCGATCCTGACGTGAGTAGCGATTTACTTGCATCGTTGGTTGAATTACATTTATCGAAAGCGATGTCGTCCCGAACATGCGTCATGCACTAGCGCTCAAGTGCTTCCATGTGGTATTCTTTATCTGTAAAAAGGAGAGGAGGGGCGATTAACGTTAGAGACTTGCCCCCTTGCACTTTATCAAAGGGGCTCCATGTCCATTACGGAATAGTAGATGAGCCATAGACATTTTGCACAACATGTGAATCGAAGATCCGAGATATGTGAGCCCATCATTGTGGCCACACTAATATGGCAGCAGCCGTGGAATTTCTTCAAGTATGTCGCAATTTGACAATTTGATACAAGCTGTTTTGAGGTTTGCCCATGATGTGAATCGAACTTAGTACCCCATATAAGACAGGAGATCCCTTTGTCACTAAGCCAACCATCTCGGTGGCGTATTTACATGAGGTTTGCAATCAATTGAGAACAGGAAAAGGGAAGCTTCCTCTTCTCTTAAATTGTCTTTCCTTTCGATGTCTTGTTTTTTGTTGCTCGCCGGAGTCCCTATTCCATTACGATGGCTCTAAAGATGTGGCATTGGTTCGTACTTTAGCTCCAGTAGAGCAGGAACCCGCAAAAAGTTGGCATGTGTCTGGTCATGCACACTTTTGCTTATGGTTGTTTCGCTTATCTTTGCTAATTCATATCGTTGTGGGCAAGAAGGCAAACTGCTGGAAATGGCAAACATGAGCCTCTCATGAAAGAAGAATGAGAGATAACACCACATAGTCAATCTCGAATAGAGTAACAACGATATGGAACCGGAATATGATATAATGCTAGGATATTTGACCTGAAAGTTTACATTATTTAGTAAGAGAAAGTATATGCAAAAAGGGCTCATTGCATTCTTATACTTCGAA
The DNA here is from genome assembly GCA_016097545.1 of Eucalyptus victrix. Taxonomy (NCBI): domain Eukaryota; kingdom Viridiplantae; phylum Streptophyta; class Magnoliopsida; order Myrtales; family Myrtaceae; genus Eucalyptus; species Eucalyptus victrix. The sequence goes on along the minus strand of CM027837.1, from coordinate 51,553,823 downwards.
TTTTAGCAGCACAGGTCTTACTTCACTCAATCAAAATTGTCAAATGCCTTGCGGAGCACGAATTAACCAGCTTGAACAAGTCACATTTGACAAAGCGCTCAACAAAGCAAATGACTGTTGCATGCACGTTCTTATCTTGTAGATTATAATGGTCATTTTTCATTTATGTGGCTTAATGTAGATCCAAGCGATGGAAGCGATATTTTTGACTTACTTGACTAGACCAATTATCTCTCCAAAGAAGAAGATGAACTTTCCACCATTGGTATCGGTCATCACAAATAATCAAGCGGACCCCTTGTTTCGTACTTGGTGTAGACCTTTTGGATTATTTCTGACGTGTGATGAAAATATTATTTTCATGAATATTTTTCAAACATTCATGTACATCCATCAAATCTGCGACCTATGGAAATGACCGTTACTAGGTAGGACACAACCATGTAATCTCTAGTTAGGTTGTCCAAGGGGTTTTAGATGGGCCGGTCTTGTTCTTCTTCTTGATTATGCAGATCCGTCTCAGAAACCCTAAATAGCTTAGCTAAGCTAAAAGTCCCAATTTAAAACCACGTACAGTATAACCTATCGCCCCAATAATTTCTTCTGCTTTCATTACTGTCGTGTGAGATTAAATTCGTTCTTCGATTTTACTAACATTATAGGGCAATAAATTTGTTCGCTTTTCTTTTATGACATATATAATTTATGGATCTCCAAAATAATTTTGATTTGGTTAGCAAAGTCATATGAGGTTAAAATATGATGTTAACTTAAAAATAGGTTTTACTCCTGGGCATCACACGTGCCATAAGTCTAGTCTCCTTGCGTAATGAATAATACATAACAAATAATACTTAATTATTGCATATTTTAAGAATGTTAAAGAGCAAGCAAACAAATGTAGAACAGAGATTTGCCAAACCATAGGCCAGTGAAGTTTGATAATGCAGCTAAAGATTTTAATGCAGTAGGAGCATACCCACTTTTGAATTTCTAGTTCACTTCCATGTCTCCAGCTAGTTTAACCTGAACATTCACTGCATAATGTCACTCTATACGAGCAACCTACCTCTGATTAAAAACCTCAAGATCATCTCTTGTTACTGGAAAACCTACTTTCTCAATCGGCAAGTTCATTTTGAATATTAGGAATATGATAATATCGTTACTCATTCGAATTTTCGAATTTTAGGTAGATTATCTTTCCTTTACTTGAGGTTACTCATCTCAGCTATAAATACTCCCCCAAGCCTTTAATAGTAACAAACGATTTAAGTTATTGATTTTTTGAGAGACCTTAGTTTATCTAGTCTTTTCCTTCTTATGCTCTTTACTCCTAGTATGGCTTCAACCTCGCCAAGATCAGAAGTTCCTTTCATCTATTCGGCGTACCCTATTCACCTGGTAACAAAGCTCAGGATTGAATTGCCTGCGCATGGAAGTGTTGGGAATAACGGATCCCCGAAAACCGGATTCGACATCGAATCGAACCCCTAAATCAATGCGGAAGACGAAGCCCGGGAAAACAACACGCATCACCGATCGTAAAGCACACCACGGATTCAAGCGTACCTTTTAGCCACAGATTAAACACCGACGTTGATGGAGGAAGAGAAACTGAGCAATCCGATCCGATGAAGCCTTAAGGGGAGGAAGAACAAGCCGTATGCGTTACTGTTCTTTCTTTTTCCTTTTGAGAGAGAATACGCGCAGGAGAGAGAAGACGTGAATTCTAATTTTCAACCAACGTCTTCTCTCTTTCTACCCTCCCTTTTATACCCCTTTCTTTCCACGGGCCCTATTCCATGGGCCGAGCTTTTTGGGCCCAACTTGGGCGGACGGGCCTTAAGCCCATCTAATAAAGCTTTCATCTCCCACTCGCACATGGTGGGCCGAACAGGATTCTCTTTTTCTCTCTTCAACATTCATACTGGTGAATAATCCGTGCGACCAGCATACTTTGAGAGCTCGTTGCTATACATCTGTTAGGAATATATAGCAGCTCATAATGGGCGTCACACTCCGAGTAGATTTAGTATGCGGTACCTAGATCGATCGATCACATTTATATCTCCCTTGATCTCTTTTAAACATGATATATATATATTGTATTCACAATTATAATTATCACAAAGACACGATTATAATTGGTCGACCAGGTGAATACAAAACTATAATGTGATTCTTCAAAATCGATCTTCCTCTTTCCTTCAAACTCTCAATTTCGGTCCAGCTTGCTTTTCTAGAAATGCCCCATTAGATCGAATCATCTCATGACCATTGGCAACACACTAAGATAGCAAACACTAAATAGAAATCTTGAGAATAAGTAAGAGTCCTGAGGGGACTTCAAAATTAAGGAACTCTTTTCCTCAAGAGTCTCACACGTCATAAAAGTTGAGATCAAACTTTTTGCTACTCTTATTGGTCGTTTCATGCATACGTAGTATGAAATACGTATTACGGTATTAACTCCTTTTCCCATGGAGCGTATGTCTACACCTTTCAATACCGTACGAGATGATAGTTCGAGACATACCCAATGTCTAACTTGAGTTCACCTATCTACTTATTCACAAAATTTATCAGAACTCACATTTGGCATCTTAGACAGATAAAGTAAAATGCGTTGGGTATTTTACTTTCAGACATCTTTAGTATTATGTCATCATCTTAACACTCAGTTAAGGCGACATACGTATTTTAAGCTTGCGCTCTTAATTATCACCTAGATAATAAGCTTAAAAACAGTCTCATCTCTATTTATCACACAGTAAATAGAGGCAATTACCCGTGTGAGTGGGCTAATCTTATATCTGTCCGACATACTTCTCAACTTAAAATAATGCACTGAGCATTAAGATGCATAAAGATTATACTAAGGTTCATAGGCATTAATCAATGAAAAACAAAATTCATAAATGTGAACATATCAGGGAAATTACAATTCAGTACATCAAACTCTACACAATCCTAGAGATTTTATATGACTACAAAACACATCTCTAGGTATTGGCTTTGTCATAGGATCTGCTACCATTCTATGCGTAGATATGTACTGCAAGTTCACATCCTTTCGTGCAACCATATCTTTTACAAAGTTATACTTGGTATCTATATGTTTGGTCTTGCCATGATACTTTGGATCTTTGGTGTATGCTATAGCTGCTTGGCTATCACAATTAACCAACAATGGATTTGCAGCTTTCTCAATAATACCTAAATGATCCAAAAATCTCTTAAGCCAAACTCCTTCTTGTACTTTGCTTGATAACGCCACGAACTCGCTTCCATCGTGGATAAGGCTATGCATGTTTGCTTCTTACTTGCTCCATGATATGGCGCCATTGTTCAATAAGAAAGCAAATCCGTAGGTAGATTTTCTTTCATCTAAATCTCCTCCCCAATCGCATCGAATAGCCTTCAAGTCGCGAGATCCTTTCCTTGGTAATTCAACTTGAAATCGCGGTTCCCTTCGATACATCAGTATTCTTTTGACAGCTTTCCAATGTGCTGGACCTGGATTGGATTGGTATCTACTCACCATTCCAACTGCAAAACATATGTCGAGTCTTGTACACATCATAGCATACATCAAGCTCCCAACAACACTAGCATAAGGAATATGTTTCATTTGTTCCTTCTCTTGTGGAGTCCCTGGACACAGTCTATGGCTCAATCCTTCACCTTTTGCAATAGGAGTGTCTATGAGTTTACGGTCTTGCATACGAAATCGTTCAAGAACCTTATTTATATAGGTTTCTTGCGAAAGAGACAACGATCTCTTCGAACGATCTCTCGAAATCTTAACTCCAAGAATGTATGCAGCCTCACCCATATCCTTCATCTCAAAGTTAGAAGACAACCATTTCTTGACAGTATTAACCAACTCCATATTGCTTCCGGTAATCAGTATATCATCAACATATAATGATATGATCACAAATTGATCCTTGGATCTTTTGATATATACACAATGATCCTCATCAATCATTGTAAAATCATATGCCACTATGGTATTATGAAAACGTATATACCATTGTCTTGATGACTGCTTAAGACCATATATCGATCTCAAAAGTCGACATACTTTTTCTTTTTGGCCTTTCACTATGAAACCAGTAGGTTGTTCCATATATATTGCTTCCTCTAATTCTCCATTGAGGAAAGCAGTCTTTACATCCATTTGATGTAACTCAAGATCCAGACTAGCTACTATTGCCGAAATAATGCGAATCGAGGTAAATCTCACTACGGGAAAACGTATCTTCATAATCAATTCCTTCCCATTGATTATACCCCTTCGCCACAAGGCGAGCCTTATGCCTTTCAATCGAGCCATCGGACTTTCGCTTTATTTTGAGAACCCACTTGTTCCCAATAGCTGCGTCCCTTTGGAAGATCAACCAGGTTCCCGGACTTGGTTTGATTTCATTGACTCCATTTCCTCTTCCATTGCATGAATCCATTTTTCTTTACTAGGGCAATTAAGAGCCTCATTGATATTTCTAGGCTCATCCTCATCTTGTGGAGCAATCATAAAAGTTTCCCCTTCAATGTCAAAACGTCGACGGGGAATACTTTGACGACTTGTTCGCCGTATGGGAGATTGTACACTTTGCACATCATTCTCCATTATGCTCCCACTTGGATGAACTCCACTAATATCATTGTCTTGATCCAAGGTTTCAAATAGGGAGTGATCTTCCCCTATTTCGCCCTTCTTAGGAAACTCATCCTCTAAGAATGTAATATCTCGTGATTCAAATTCAGTTACACTCCCACTTTCCTGCTCACCAATGAACACATACCCTTTCGAATGTTCCGAGTATCTTATGAAAATACTCTTCTTTCCTCTGGGATCCAATTTCCCAAACTTGTGAGAGGACTCATGTGTATAGGCAGCACAACCCCACGGCTTAAGAAAACTCAAGTCCGATTTTTTACCTGTCCATAACTCATATGTAGTGGAAGCAACTGATTTGGAAGGCACCCGGTTAAGTATATACGCAGCAGTTAACAATGCATCACTCCAAAAGGTGATAGGCAAGTTAGCTTGCGCCATCATGGACCTAACCATTTCCAGTAGGGTTCTGTTTCTTCTTTCCGCAACACCATTTTGTTGAGGAGTGTACGGAATAGACAACTGTCTTTCTATTCCTTTTTCATCACATAATTTTCTGAACTCATCAGATAAATATTCTCGACCCCGATCGGATCTCAATGCTTTTATTTTCTTATCTAATTGATTCTCTACAAGGTTCATAAGCCTTTTGAAACAACTTATCGCTTCAGATTTATGAGAAATCAAATAGACATATCCGTATCGAGTATAATCATCAATAAAGGTGATGAAATAAACAGCCCCATGCCTTCCTTTTACATTCATTGGACCACAGACATCAGAATGGATTAAATGCAGAGGAAACTCAGCTCTTTTTCCTTTTCCAAATGGTTTCTTTGTCGTTTTCCCTTCTAGGCAATGCTTACATATGGACAAATCGACTTTTTCAATATTGCCTAACAAGCCCTCTTTGGCTAGTCTATTCATACGCTGTTGGCCAATGTGACCAAGTCTAGCATGCCACACATTCACATCATTATCATATTTATTAGGAGACGTGAGAAGGGAATAACAAACATTAGCATTAACATAATCAATATCTAATACAATAAAACCATCCGAGAAAATAGCCACAACCATAGTAATTTGTCTCCAAAAACAAATTCACACCTCTACTACGAGAAGTTCATATTAAAACCTAATTTAACCAACATTAATACGAGACACTAAATTCCGACGAATCTCCAGAGCATACAATACATCATGAAGAAACAAGGTGCGTCCACCACGCATATTCAGTTGGCATGTGCCAATTCCTTTCACTTCAACTCGGAGTTGTTTCCCACATAGATCCACTTAGTTCTAGTTGGTACTCGTCGAATTCCACGAAGGATCCTCTATCCTTCGCTACATGGTCGGCCGCTCCCGAATCCACGGTCCACAAAGGATTAGACTCGCTTAAGAACACGAACTCGACACATAAGCAAAGTTCTGAAAAGTACAAGGGGTGCATACCTTCTTTGGCTCACGACAGTCGCGAGCATAGTGACCTTTCTTGTCACAGTTGTAGCATTTCACCCTTGCAAGCTTTTTCATGCGAGGACGTTTCCCTCTTCCATGTTGGTTGAATTTGGGTTTCTTCCCTGAAGGACCTGCTTCTTCCTTGCCTTTCCCCTTATCAAACCAGTTAGGGCGCTTGCGCTTGGAGCTCGAAGCTCCATTTGAGCTAGAACCAGCATAATAGAGTTCAGCATCCGGCTTAGCCGCCAACAGGCGGTCCTCTTCCAGCTCAAGATGACGCATCGCATCCTCAAAGGTTTTGATGTTTTCATTATGAGTCAGGTGCACCTTCATATGCTCCCAACTCTGAGGCAAGGAACGAATCACTGCTTGCACTTACTGCTCATCTATGAGGACATGGCCAGCATCTTTCAGCTCAGTTATCATGTTTGACATCTTTTTAAGATGTTGTTTCATGGTCTGACCATGAGACTTCTTATAAGAGTCAAACCTGATAGTGAGCTACCTCAGTCTAGTCACCGAAGTATGACCATATCTAGCTGCCAATGCCTCCCACAATTCCTTGGCATTATCAAAACGCCGAAACTCTCGCATGACGTCATTTTCCATGCTGCTCAACAACGTGATGCGAGCTAGAGAGTTCATTCTTTTCCACGCAGAAAAAGCTTCTTTGTTTCTTTTGTGCTTTGTGCGGTGGTTCCCTCTTCGGTTCTACCATGGTCATGACAAGAGCCTCAAGTGCTTCTTGCTCTTCCAAAGACATACTTGGATTTTCATTTGCCAAATCTCATAGTTGTCTCTATTGAGCTTTTCACTTTTGTTCAGCTCGGCAACTATGCTCTTTGTGGCTGAAGCCATTGATCTGAACAAATCGAGACAAATATGCACGAATTATGAATGCCTATCATTTATACATCCCTATTTTACATAGACCCATCATATTAATGAATAATTTCAAGTAAGGCTTTAGAATCAAAAGGTCACTACGTTTCCAATCATCCTCCAAAAGTCCTAACTTAAAACTATCATTAATATGATTGTCATATGCAAAATTAATGCTATGAAGCTACAAAAACTTCTAAAACTACCCACAGCTAATTACCCACAAAAAAGAACCACAATAACAGAAAGCAGCAGATAATTGACAAACAATTAAAAAAAATAATAATGCTTTCAATTAACACAATTAGGTAGTAATCAATACATAATATGTCCACAAAGCACACTTAACATATAATAGCCAATACAACTAACACAAAGTCAGCACACGAACTGGGAAAGATCCTCTTTTGTTCAATTTATTGATCTTTTCCCTTGAAACAATATAGTAATATTCGTTTACAAAATCCATCACAATTTTCTTATAGGAAGCGGCTCCGTTGACATCCCATATGCAATTCAACACATCTTGCCATTCAGGTGGAAGAGTGGTTATGAAAAATCGCACCATCTCTGACTGTGACATAGGACGACCATTCCATATGACCTGTTGAATTTTCCTATTGACTTCAAGGACATGATCAATTAAGTCACCCCTTTCCCATCGATGATCAGTCAACTCAGCTATCAACTCAGACAGCCTATCCTTTTGTTCATTAGTAACTGCGCGAATAGGTGTGCGCAACTTAGGGGAGGCATAGTTCCTGGTACAAATGCAGAACAAATAAGGGATCACATTATAATCCACATAGACTTAATTGAAAAAGAAACACATTCTTTTTCTCTTCATTTTTTTTTAGGTCAACGGTCAAAGTCAACGGTCAACGGTCGTCGGTCACGGTCAACGGTCAGAGGGTCAACGGTCAACGGTCGTCGGTCCGGTCGGATCGGACGGACCGGTCGGGCCGGTCGGACCTCTCGCGCGGACCGACGCACGTGTCGCGCGCGTGCGGGGGATGACGTCACGAAGACGTCATCCGCACGTGCCTGCCACGTGCCTTGGTCTCCGGTGGTCGGGTCGCCGGTCGGTGACCGTCCGGCAAACGACGTCGGTGATGACGTCATCGGTGACGTCATCCGAATGGTTACCGACCGTTGGATGACGTCACGGTGACGTCACGCGTCGGTCCGCGGACCGACGCGTCTTCGGGCCGCCGCCGGTGGCGTGCACGCGCGGTTCGCCGGCCGGCGCGTCGCCGCACGCGGCCGGCCAATGCAGTAACGCTGGGCGCGTCGCGCCCACGCGCACAGAGCCTTCCGGCCACGCGTGTGGGCGCGTGCGGCGGCGTCCGGTGGCGGTCGACACATCGCCGGACTCATCTCGATGTCGCGCTTCTTCCTATGCAATCACAATTTTATTTTGACTTACGAAAACTCGGAAAAATGACCGAAAAGCGCTCGGGTGTCGGGATTTTGGCCCGGTTCCGTACGGCCGAAGGGATTTCGCAAAAAATCAATCAAAAACATCAGAATTGATCGGGAAAAACGTGAAATAGGGCTCTGATACCAATGTTGGGAATAACGGATCCCCGAAAACCGGATTTGACATCGAATCGAACCCCTAAATCAATGCGGAAGATGAAGCCCGGGAAAACAACACGCATCACCGATCGTAAAGCACACCACGGATTCGAGCGTACCTTTTAGCCACAGATTAAACACCGACGTTGATGGAGGAAGAGAAACTGAGCAATCCGATCCGATGAAGCCTTGAGGGGAGGAAGAACAAGCCGTATGCATTACTGTTCTTTCTTTTTCCTTTTGAGAGAGAATACGCGCGGGAGAGAGAAGACGTGAATTCTAATTTTCAACCAACGTCTTCTCTCTTTCTACCCTCCCTTTTATACCCCTTTCTTTCCACGGGCCCTATTCCCATGGGCCGAGCTTTTTGGGCCCAACTTGGGCGGACGGGCCTTAAGCCCATCTAATAAAGCTTTCAGGAAGAAATACAGGCGAACTTGTCCTGGAAGTGGAGGAGATGTGTCGTCAGAATCGACAGCTCCGAGAAGAGATGCAAAGTAGTGATAAACGTCACGAATTTGAAGGCTTTCTCTTCATCTGGTTATGGTGTGCCTATAGTATGATTATGGCTCTGTAGGTGATAAGTGGTTTGCATGAGTAGTTCGATGAATTGGACATATTCCGGCTCCATCATCGAGTCGCGGGAGATGTCCAAACTAATCGCATAAATATTGCCTTGCGCTATTGTGGAACTTATCGAACTAAAACTATTTCCGTTCGACGACAAGGGGCTGCAATTTTCTCTGATAGATTGCAATAAAGACAACATTATATTACACGTGCAAATGTGTGTGATTGATGTGTAACTCATGTGATGTTCGAGCTCTTGAAAAAGCTCGTCTCTTCCATCATCGTATCACAAAGCGAGAGAGACACATAGCAACAGACCGACCATCCAATCCTCGCGATTTCTGGTCAGTTCCGTTGCCACCTTTGGGTTTCTCTATCTTGCTTTCTTATGCGGCGACAACCCTCTGGCGGTCCGTGCGGCCTCTCTCTCTATCTTTCTTCCTTCTACAGCGCCTGACGTTGGGTTTTAAGGACGGAGAAGGAGCCACCCAAGGTCTGCTCTTGGGTACTGCCTCGCCACGCCAGGCCAATGCCGCTGGGCACAAAAACTCATTCTCTATAACAATTCTCGTAGTATCAGATAGAATGACAAATCTTGGATATGATGGTAACTTTCTCTTCCAACTGGTTGGGAAAACTTGGATGTCATAACAACCAAACATCATATACTTCAGAACGAGGAGGAACTTCTGCATCAGCCGGAGCTGAGAGAGAGCAAACATAACCTAGGATTGAAAAAGATACTAATCAAAGGATGCAATCCATGGTCAAGTGGGTCGCTTCAGGTTTGATCCTAGTTGAGTCTCGGGTGGGCCGTCCAGACCGCATTGCAAGAAAATGGGTCTGAGCCAGTTTTGCCATTATATGTGTTAGGCATCCAAATCTAACCCGACTCGTGTCAGACACCCAAATCTAACCTGACTTGCCAATTTGCCACCTCTAATGTAATGAGTCTGCACTTTGTATCTCTAATCTTCCATCACCGCATCATCACCCCATATTGTGCAAACGCCTCTTACCACTTTGATAAAAGAACCATCAATTGCCTATATATGGAATTTGCCAGAACACTGGACAAGTGCCTCGTTCAAGCACACAGATCGTTATTGGAGACCAACCGTTACATCTCCCTACTCAGTAACATGTGCTTTTATCTAACAATGCGACCTTTTCTCATATTAAAATTCCCATCCAGAAAAAGTTTGAAGTTCAGACATATCAAACACAAATTCTCTTCGTAATCAAAAGCTACGAAGACACGGCTAAAATAATTTATATACAAATGAGGTATTTTGCAGCACAACACGTGGACGTGTCGGATCTGATGAATTCTACGTGGAAGCTCCTATTTTCGGTGATTTAGATCTATTCTAGCAAACACGTAACACACTCACCTAATATCTTATCCACACAAAAATGTGCACCAAATCTTCAACCAAATCTGAGAGAAAAGACGAATGACCTAGCGATCATTCAACAAGAGAAGAACTTCAGACAAGCAGAAATCATCAACAAAGTGACCTGTAAACAAACATAAAGTACCAGGAATCTCTACTTTCTATTACCAACAAACTGTCTTATTCGCTGTAAGAACAAGAACTCCTCTTTCTTTTTCTTTTTTTTGGTGAAAGTAAGAAACTCCTCTTTTTCTTTGGGTCATGCTAAAAAAAAAAAAAAAATCTCCCGCTGCAGTTTCCCTTCCCCATTTATTCACCAGTTCAGTAGACATGAACTCTACCTTACTACCGTCGTATTGCTACAATCCAAGAAGGTGATAACCAGCAGCAGCACACAAACATCTGCACCTCCGATAACCAAATCCAAGCTGCCTATATAAACCCAAGTGCCCGTTCTCTGCTCCGCAAGACTAAATTTCCAGTGACTCCTTGGGAGTAAGAAGAGCTCTAAATTCTCCACAAGATGTCTCAAGAATAAGGGAAATGAAAAAATTATACAAAGAAAGAAGAGATCAAGGCTCCTCAGCCATGAGATATTTGGAGTGCGAAGCTGCTAAAAGGGCAGCTCCTATGCCAGACCCATCATTCGAGTGCTCAATAACAATGTTCTGCGCAACTTCCTCTCCAGTCAACTCCTTTAGAGTGCTCTGCATGCAGGCACTGAATTTTTTGTAGTGCTCAAACAAACCACCGTCAAGTGCAATTACTGACTTCTGCTGTTCTGCTCCCTCTTTTGCGCTGTCTCTTCCCAGTTTTTTCAGGATCCCAACTATCCCAGCAGCAGATAGGCGAGCTCCACGAGTGGTGACAATGTCACAGAGCTCAACAACCACTTTTCTCATCTTCAAGGTAGTATTGGATATCTAATGGACACAGATTGCAAATTATACAGATGATTGCAAAGGTATTCACCCCCGTGTCCTCCTGTCAAGAGGTTTACAGGGTGCAGTCGAAAGGAACTAAAAAGAAATTTTGGAGAGGAAAGATGATTCTCTTTCACAGAGTATTGCTAAAAACAAGGTGAGACTGTCACAAGAGGATTCTTTTACTTGAGAACTCAGGGAAGATACCTAATAATATTAAGCCTCCAGAGAATCATATGGACAGTAAAGTAATTTATCACTCCAGGGAGAAAGCAGAATATACCTCTAAGATATCCCTCAGTTTGTTCCCGACAACTTTAAGATCGGAAGATGTGTCATGATGCATAGCAGACATGTCCGGTGTCCTTCAAAGTTGAAAAGAGCAATCTAAAGTTCTGAACACTTCATTGAAAATTTAAATACATAAAATGCTGGAAAATTTTAAGTGATGGAGAAGCATAATCTTTGGATCACATCCTAATGGCACTGCTGATTGAAATAAGAAGGGACACCGAGGCAAGACAACTCAAAGCAGGATTTAACGTGAGGCGCTTCAGTCTCTAAGGAAAAATGCTACAATGCTTAGCAGATTACAATTGCGAGTAATGAGTGTGTGATAAGTTCAGCATATACCTCAACAGTGGCATTGTGAAATCAGAACTAGTAGAAAAGGACTACACAAGACTTTAGAAATCTTAACACAAAATAAGAGAGTGAGAATGCTGTGTAATGAGAACTGAAACCACAAAATCCAACTGCGACTTCATTTATGATAAATATTGGATGTCACACTAAGAATGGAAAAATCGTATGTTGTCTCAATCATCTTTAGAGCTGACAATATATACTGATTTGTGCAATCAAAATCCAGGCATCATATGAGCATAACTATGTCTAACAGCCACCGCAAATGAAGAACCGATCAAGCACATGTTGGACCAAATAAATCGACTTGACATTGTCTACTCGTCTAGAAATGGATTTGGTTTCTTTTTCAATTCAGATCACCTGTTGGTGGCTAAATTGCCCTGTCAACTCTTTGTTCAGGAACAGGATGACACAAACTCAACAGATCAACATCGAGAAGGCAAAATCAAAACAAACATGCCATGGAAGATACACCAAGCAATCACAAGGACACCAAGTGAAATGCCAGATGACCAGTACCACACCTTAATATGAAAGGGATCCTTAATTTAGGAGGAACATTGTCACCAAAAAATGAAGCTTCTTCAGCCATTTTCAGTAAAACTCTACGCACAACTTCTCCCAAGTACATGCCTGATATCATCTTCTCAAAAATCTGCAAGAAAAATAAGCAATAAGCAAAAGACCACAACAAATGCATGATTAGGACATTGAAAGTTGGTCACCTGCTCTCCTGGGTTAAGACTTTCACTATCCAGTGCCTGATCATACTCTGTCAGGGGAAGGTGTGAAGACCTGAAGTTGCCCCATTCCATGTTAATGACCTGCAAATTTCAGTAAAATAGGTAACTTTGTATAAAAATTTTGCACTGGTAATGAGAGTCCATAGCCTGATTCTGACAACCAAAGATGATGACAGAGATCTTATATAGATAAAATTGTCACGACTAATTCTAGGAGAAAACTAAAGTCCAGTAATGGAAAGATTAATCACCATTTCTCCTGATTTAGGCAGAGGACCATGCCACTTAGGAATTGCCTGAGCCCTTTCAACATAAGCTGCATTTGTTCCGGTACCCAAAATGACAGCAGCAATTACATCAGAATTGTAGAATCTGCCCCCAGCTAATGTTCCAATTGTGTCATTAACCTACACCATGGCAAGCAAAAAGATCCATCGACAATTATTGACAAAGAGCAATCTTCAAATGAGAAAATCAGGATACTTTATCAGCAAAGCAATTTCAATCACAACCCTCCATTTAATACTAACCAAAGCTGTTACACGCATGTGGAGGCCAATTTTTTCCATTGCTTTGGTCAGTTCACCCACAACGTCCTCCCCAACCTACATCAACACAAACAAACGAGGAAGTCAATATAAACCAGAACCACCAAAACATAGGAATGAAAAGGTAATACTGAACCACAACAATAAACATCAGACAGGTCCCAGCATCTATCGTGGTCCCAAAATGTCATATAGCCACGTGTCCAGGAAGAACATGACTCTGCACTTTCCAGCAGATCATGACTAAATTATTTGAAAGCTAGGATTTGATCTTTCACCTTAAAGAAATATGGAAGCCCAAAAATGAAACAACCTTGATTAATTCAAACCCTGTGAGCCCCCTTAGAGCCATCTTAATTCTCAATTTCAGAACTTTCCTTAAAAACACTTTAAGAAATTTGCACTCAGAGATGGAGGCATGGTGGTCAATATGATATCAAAAACAAGGGAAAGCTGACCGCAGGCTATTCAGTTAATGTAGGAACAAAGAGTCAGAAACAATGTCAACCACCACAGTTAAGCATCATGCAAGCAACACTCATACACAACTCCTATACAACAGCCAAGCCTTTCCAACTATGTCCATCAGCAATATGATTCCTATTGTGCTATTGTCCTGTATTATAAACCAGATTTTCCATGATAACCAAATAATTGAGACAAAAGCAGAAGATTTAAGAGAAATTGGGATCAGCAGTACTCACCACATCTTCTATGGAAAAGCCCTTTGTCCATTTGATTAACGTCCCTGACGATATAGATGTTTGCCTAACGGGGAAGGAGAAGGTAAAGCCCAGCTCCCTTTGCCTACCAGGGTAAGGATGAGAACCTTCACCTTCTGTGGCAACAAACTTCTCAAGTGCTGCGGCAATGTAATCAAACAAAGCCTGAGAGATAAAATGAACATTAAAAAATGAGCGTAATGAGCAGAATTAACTTAAGTTTATTGGGTAGTGAAATGCACTCACTTCTGGAGATCCAATCATTAAGTGAGGAGGTATCGAAACTTCCTCAAATTCTTGGGAAACAACACCATTTTCCTTTCCTCCCAACTGAACACGAAGGACCCGGAAATTTGTACCACCCAGGTCCAACGCATAAAACAACCCTTGCTCATTCCTAGAGTGAGGAAGAGATACATGAGATTTGCAGAATCAACCAAAAGGTTATTTAGGGTGTACCCAAAACCATAGCTGAAGAACCTATGAGCAAATCATTTTCGTGATACAAACACATTGCTCAGTTGCCTTCTCAATAAATGCCTTCCAAAGAACATCAAGCAGTACCCTTTCCATCATAAGAACCACTTGATCATATAGTTAACTATTAAGTTCATTCCACCAAACATATAAGCCTAATCAGTAACAAGCCAAAAATGACATTTCCTCATTCTCTACAGTCAAATCTCCCCCCGGGGGGCGCCCTCTCTTTTCCTTCCTTCCTCCAAAGAAAAGGGAATCTTGTCCAAACAAAGCAGAAATAGACTACAACAGCATTATTTCCATCTCAAAGCTAGATAAGATTCTGTACATAATACATGCGACCAACTTCATTTAGAAATGCAAACAGCACTGACGATTGCTGATTACTCATAAGACAGTTCGAGGAACGCATCCTACAACCAAGGAAACAAGCCAAGGACGAATTTTTCCAAAACAGAACAGCTCCTAATAATCAATCGTAACCTAAATGATGCAACAGTGGATCCAGTTGATTAATCACCGGTTTTCCAATTCATCTCAGAATCTCCGTATTAGCTCTTGATCACGCCATCGCAAGAATTCATCAAGAAGCCCGTCAACCCAACAATCAATTGGCAATCACAATGAAAAAAAAAAGTGAAATTTGTGGTAGAGCGAAAACACGAGCTTCCAATCCTGTACCCACCAATGGATTCGAGATCAACACAACAACCACACAAAAAAAATAAAAATAAATAAACACATCAATACATGAACACCACCACAAATCGCAATGAAACTAATGAATGGGAACTGGGAACGCATACCCAGTGGGGAGATTGTCCACGTAGCTGATGAGCATCTTGAGCTTACTCCCGCCCTCGGATGCGAGCCCGGCGTGCATCTCGACAGTCATGGCGTCCGCCACCTGGCGGAGCTTCCCGATTGGGGTCCCACACTTGTCCTCGAACTCCTTCAGTATGGCCATGGCCCTGGCCCATTTCCCGGATCTCTTCATCTGCCTCCTCACGACGACCGCCGCCCCCGCCGCCACCACCGCCGCCGCCGCCACGCACAGCACCACCGCCACCTTCTTCCCCATCCTCAGCTCCGCCGCCGCCGCCGCCGCCGCCAACTACCCTTTATCCCTCTCTCCGTAAAAAATGATGGGTACCTACTCAGATCAACCCGCTGCTCCTCGCCGGATCAATTCTTGATCATGTTCCGCAAGTGGGTCTCCTCCTTTTCGGCCCCGAGATTGGGAGAGAGGTCGAAGTAGGCGAAAGGCGCGTCCTTTTCCTCCCCTTGATAGAGAGAGAGAGAGAGAAGGAAGGGGGAAGTGCTGCGCTAGATACAGGCCATCGCCAT
Source organism: Eucalyptus victrix (assembly GCA_016097545.1). NCBI lineage: Eukaryota > Viridiplantae > Streptophyta > Magnoliopsida > Myrtales > Myrtaceae > Eucalyptus > Eucalyptus victrix. The sequence continues at coordinate 51,537,900 of CM027837.1, read as the reverse complement.
TTGAGAACAACTGTAGAGGAAGAGCGATTTTCCCGGAAAAAAAAATCGGGTTTTTCTCGGAAAACGAGTGAACGGAAGAGGGCCGGAAGAGAATAGGAGTGTACCCAAAACGACCGGCTTCGCTGCTCTGGCTTTTTTTTTTTTGCCTTTTTTTCCGCCCTGTTTCTTTTTCCAATCAAAACTCGACGAAATTTAATTTAAAATAATAATATTCCTCGATTCATCTTACCGGATAGCGATTCGCGAAGATTTTTTCCAAGAATCTCTTTTGGGGCTTGGGATTTTTTACTTTCCATTTTTGATAGAGTTTGATTAATTTTTGGTCTGGTTCAGTCCCAGTTTTCGGAATTAATGATCAAATTGAATCAGACCAATCAGTTGGGTTTAGCATTTTGATAATTCAATATAATATATCAAATTTAAATAAAAGAGTGCCTCGGACTTCTTGAGAGGTGAAGGAGGTTCAGACAAAAGAAAAGATCGAAAGAGAATGGTAGACGTAAGTGTCGTGGGACAAAATGGAAGGACCAAAAAAGATAATAATGAGACACGCATAACATATTTAAGAAATAAATAAAAATAATATCCAAGTGGTCCTGTTTTTCTTCGAAATCAAGCATTGGACCATTGGACACTGATCTGGCGCTCTTAGGAATTGAGCCAAATCGATCTATTCAATCCAGTTCAAACGCTATCCGAACTTTTTAGACCACGAAAATTGCTGGAAATTCACGGAAGAAAGGGGGGCGAGAACGAGATCTGCTAGAAAAGGGAGAAAAAAAGAACAGTTTTTTTTTTGGCACTAGCTTTGGAGCGTGAAATTACGGTCGAGCCCTCCGATGTCCCCTGGGTCTCGGTCGCCACGTGTCGTCACCTAATTGATTCGATGGGTCCTTCTCTCCCTCTATTTTTTTTCCGTCCCTTTTTCCCCCGCCGCATGATCCAATTAAAGATTTCCCACGTGCGAGGAGAAAAAAAATAAAAAAGGAGCGATTTTCCCGAAAGAATCTCGTGCCGCCTCTCATGGGGAGGCTCTTGCCTCAATAAATCTCGAGTTTCCTTTTTCTCAATTTTTTATGATTTATTAATTTGCTCACGACTAAAAAAAAGAAAAAAGAAAGAGGGAGTAAATCTTGGTTTACAGTTTCAATCCTACAACGTTTTGATTTTTATCTGAGAGGACAAATCCTATGACAAAGTCAAATTATCTAAGGAAAAATAAAATGGAATCAAATTAACTAAGCAAATTGACACATGGTACGGTAATCTAATGGATATTAACACGCAGGATTCAATAAATTTGATGCGATGTGCAATTACTTAATATTTCAATTTTTGTCGGACAACTTTAAATGTTATGTGAAGTGCTCTCAGTCAATTTGAGAATTTTAGGATATGTTGTTGGTCTATTTGGGCTGGTGCGACCTTTAATTTGAGTGAAATAAAAATATTTTGGGTGGGGGGCGGAGAGAGAAAGAGAGTGAGACGGGGACAGGGGAATTTTTTTTTATTTTTCCCTTTTTCATGTTGAGAGAGCGTTTAAATTTTAATTACCCTTTGAAAATTAAACTGAGTACTTTTTTGGGGCAAGTGGGTGGGTGTCGAACAACCCATGCAAAGTGACGCAGCCGTATGTTTGTCTTTTTTTTTATTTCACGTTCAAAATTTAATTAAACATTTTTAATCTACCCGGTGAAATGGATAAAAAATATTCGAGCAAAGAAGAGGGTTGACTTCGAATTAGGCGTGGCATGACGAAGAATGCACGAGGGGTTTCAACGATGATTCGAAAGAAGGAAGGGCTGGTAGTGGATTGAATCGATGATAACGATGACAAAATCACTTCATTACTATTTTCTTTTTTTTTCCCTTTTTCCTCTTTTTTTTTTCCTTTTTTTTTTACGCCCCTCGCCTCTCTCTCTTCCTTCATCCCCTTCAAAAAAAAAAAAGGGCTCCCTCGCGGACGGCCCCTCGCCCGGACCTGCGAGGAGAGCCCTCGCGCCGCAAGATCGGCGAGGAGCGGAGGGCGAAACGCGAAAAAGATCGGCGAGGACTCGCCCGCTTGCGAGGGACGCCGGCGAAGGGCTCCCTCGCCCGGATGCCGGCCCTCCGCCGGAAAGGGAAAGTAAAAAAAGAAAAATAGTAACGAAGGACTATATATATATATATATATATTTTATTAATAGTTCGGGGACAAATATATATAGATATGTATGTATATGTTGAGGAGTCATTACATAAACATTTTTAATCTAGAAATGGAACATACCAAGAAATGTTGAGATTTCCATCAAGTTTCGATAAAAAAAAAGAAAAAGAAAAAGGAATCATACTCTAATTGACAAATCGTGATCGATTTTGTTTGCCACTTTGAATGATGCCCGAATTCTTGTCGTTGGATAAGCTTTAATGATCCCTTTTGTGTGCTCCGTCAATCATCGAGAATTGTGGGGAAAAGAGTTTAAATAGAAATGCTATTGTGCGCCCACTATATTGTGTCTCGTCAGATACTATTCATTCATCTTTGATTATCAAGCAATGACGAACTTTTGCACTTGCCATTTCTTCGAAATACACTATAAGCGCTTCAATTATTTTGTAATTGATATGGACGTACCATATAATATGTTAATATCATCACAAGGATAAAAATTACTAAAAAAAGTCATAAACTTATTGTGCGGATAGATATCAATTCAATTATAACATTTTCAATTTTGACTAATTTAATTTTAAACCTTTTAGCAATTTACAAATTCTGCTGTTTTAGATAATTTATGCTAGAAATCACCAATATGGATGTTAGTCATGACACATAAGACGACTACGTTGATGTGAACACTTTTTACAATTTTTTTTTTTTGTAATTTTTTCTTTTCTTTTTTGATTCATTGTGGCCAAAGAGGGTTGCGGTCCTTGTTGACCACGGGCAATGGCAAGAAGGCCTTCATTAACCACGTTGAGGACTGAAGGGCTTCTAGGGCCTCACCCTTCATCGGTCATGAATAATAAAAAAAAAAGGAAAAAAAAAAAAAGACAAAATTGTCAATATATTGTGACACATAAGGTTGTTAACATTCATGCTAGCGAATTCCTATTAAAATTATCCATAAGCACTAATGGGCAAATTATAAAAAAAAAATTTATGACTGAATTAGTATTTGTACGATATGTTTATGACTTTTTTGATAATTTTTCCTAACATTAAAACATCGAAACTAGAAATTTAATGCCCAAGGGGGTAACTACACGTATGTAAAGTCTATTATGAGGACTATGTATACAATGTACCTCGTCAAAAGTGTACTCTTCATATATTCTCGGTGAAGGAGGGTTTTCAAATGGCATCCCTTCCTGACGTAGCCAGCGACCTATCGCCACCCTGCTTTGATTTTCAGTCCCTTTTTGGGCTGTCGGTTAGATCGATTGCTCCTAGCCAGTTGGCTGTCTTTGAAGTTCGGCTTGGAAGTTTGGTCAATGTCCCCTTTGAGTCGCGACCCTTCACCAAATTGAACATACCAAAACGTGGGATCATTGGGAAAGAGACATTGTGACAAAGAGCAACGGAAGAGCGGGCGCGAGCACATGTTCGATCTTGGTGTCGGGCATGACATTTTGGAAGGGTGATGGATCAACGATTAGCTTAAAGCGAGAATTGTGGCGGTTCGTCGGCTAGGATCCATAGTTTCACCTATTTGGAGGTGAAATCCATGCGAGGAGCCGTCGAGGCAATATTAGCCCTTCACGCCACACCGTCACATCAATTATTCTCAGTGAATATTGAAAGAAATTACTATATTAGAATTTCGATAAATATTTAAGATTAAATTCGTAAAATTGAAAAGTTTAGAAGTAATTATATAATTGTAGTAAAGCAAACTCTATCCTTTGTATTTGTTTCTCATTAATTCCTCAGCCCCAAAAAAAGAGGAATAAGGAGCGAGAATTTGACTGGGCGCGCCTAAATGTTTTTGGCAAATTTATTAGAATATGTCTTTATTTTTTTTTCTAAATGATTGCCCGTTTTACAATAGTCAAATTAACAGAAACCATTTTTATCATTAATGAGCATATTAATGGCTATTAATGATGAAAACATGCTGCCTTTTCTCATTTATCTAAACATGCAAATAATTATTTTTATGAAAGAACCATTCAAATTACTCATTTTTCCCAAAACAAAAGGCCGTTTCCGTAATCAAAAAGAGGAGAGAGTACATGACAACTAAGAAACCTCGGAAGGTTTTGACCGAACAGATTTACACACGAGTTTCCTTTTTGATTAGCCAAAAATACGGAACCAAAAATTAAAGAGAGAGAGAGAGAGAGAGTATTAGATCTAAACCGGATGAAAATTTTAAATTGACCTAAACCGGCTTAGCTGCTCCTGCTTTTTGTCCTTTCGCTCTCCCCACGAATATTGGAAATGAGATTTTAGAGAGAAGTGGTCCCAACCCCCCCACATGGATCCCAACATCGGGAGCATCTCCTCCTTTTCAGGACAACGTAAAGCCCTCGAACATCTCAAGCATCCCGAAACCGATGTCTTTGTTCTTTTTGCCTCTCCTTCCCACGTGTCTTTTCCAAAACAAAAGCTTCGAACGATGACGTCATAAATCGTCAGCACAAACCCCTCTGTGCAATCTCAGCAGTCTCTTCGAAAAACAACTCCATCAACCAATTTCGCTAAGCTAAAGGAGAAAAGGAAATTTATTTACATAACGAATATCCTCTTTGTAACATGTAACTATAACTGAACACCGAAATATGATTTGTATCTCTATATCATGTCGGTGACATGTTGGACTTCATAAAATACTTTAAATCCAGCCGTCGGTGAATTATTTAATGACTGGAAATTGTTCAATGGCTGTAGAGGTTGCATTTTATGTTTTCTACGCATGATGTCTCGGGGTTCCGTGAATCGATGAGTCATGTGGCAAATTCATATTATAGTTCTTTTAATGAGATGGTGCGACAACTATCCAATGACTAGCACGTTCTTCTGTTCCCATGATTACAAAATGCCGCAAACTGTTGACTTAATGAGAGAGACAGAGAGACATTTAAGAGAGACATTTAAGAGAGAGAGATTTAAGACGTAAATACAAGTTCTCCAACCTGGGTCAAAGCATGCAACGCATGGTCACGCCCGTCCGAACCTTCATACATGGTCAAACTCAATTAAGGGCCCAATGCTGATTCAAACCGAAGCAACCGTACCTAACCTAACCCAAGAACCATATCCGTAAGTCCACTTTGAATCCTCCTTACAAGAAATGATTCCAGAAGCAATAAAAAAGACGACCCTTTCTAATCTAACTCCAAGCAAATCTCCCAAGAGGCGACGCCAAATTACAAACACAAAATGGGCGACTCATGCCGCGATCCGAGACGAAAAGGAACAACACGGGCTGAAACTTTCCTGCCGGATCCGAGACGGCACGAATCATAAGTACAAAAGGGAAGGCGTGAACCGAACTTTCATGACCCAAACCCTCACGGCCCTGCCCCTGGTGAAACGCTAAAAGCAAAAGTCAACACGATGGAAACAGCGCCGAAGTCACTGAGTGCGAAGTTGGCAAGTTGCGCATAAAACATTAACCGCTTGCTACTTAAACAATTCAGCATAAAAAACACGGGTGCGGCGAATGCTACATGATCCACGCGTGACGTTAATATGAATGACTCATTCGATCTTATCTCAAGCATCTTCTCCAAGCTTGCAATATTATATGCTACAGATGGCTTTATGCAGATCACGGGTCATTCATATGAATGACTCATTCAATCTGATTTCGAGCCTCCTCTCGAAGCTTGCAATATTATATACTGCAGATGGCTTGGCAAAGTACTATAATCCTGCTAAACGCCAAGATGACTTTGGAGCGTCCTTAAATTATTGTGCACGCTTTACCAGTCCGGTCAGCATGCACGTGCAGAGAATTCCAGCTCTTTGCCTCCACTATGAGTTTTGACAAACTAAATTAATAAGGAGCAAAAATTGCTGGGGAGTTTAAAACCTACTGCAATGCCATGGCCTGTGTTACAGAGGATTATTATAGTCATTAATACTAATAGGGTTATTATGGTCATTAACTATTATTTAATAATAAAAGTGTGAGATGTGATAAACCCTAATCGGTTTTACACGTTCTCCTCGTTCTTTCTATTAATTTCTACATCGCTTTATTTTCTTCTTCTATATTAATTTCTACATGATATTAGAGTCACATCAACAAGCATCACTCAACCCAAGCCGGTGTTGGCCAACTCTCTCGAGTCTAGATTTGATGCCGATGAGCATAGTTGGCTCAAATCTGGCCTCGTTGGCTTAGATCCGATGCCGTCCAGCATCACATGGTCTTGTCCATCCATTCAAGATTTGACGTTGGTCGAGATCGTGCCCCTCCATGTAAGCTAATCTGATTAGTGTGGTCCTCTAAGGTTCGCTCCTGTGTTCGTTGTTCTCTAGTTAAAAAAAAAAAATTATTGTAGCAACTTGTTTGATAGAGACGTTGATCTTGTTCACCACAAAATTAATGTTGGATGAAGTGGTTTCTCGTTGGGCATAATCTATGATTTGGGCGCTTGTCTTGATGAAATAGGATGAGTTGATTGAAGTATTATGGAGATTTGGACTGTTTGAAACAAATCATAGTAGTTTATTGAATTGAATTAGTTGGAGGGATTTGAATTTGATAATTGCGCTGAAAGTTCTTACGTTATATTGGTACACATTGAATTATGGCGGAGAATAGAGGTGTAGTAGTTAAGGTTGTGTCTACATCCTCTAATCGTTTGACAGAGAAGAAGTTAGAAGGGATCACCAATTTCCAACAATGGAGGAAAATCGTGTTGTTAGTGTTGACTAGAAGAGAGCAACAGAATCATCTAATAGGTAAAAGATCTGGCTTTGATACCATGTAGAAATTAAGGGTTCGTTCGTTTGGCGGAAAATTGGCCATTTTTGAAAAATATTTTCTTAGAAGTCATTTTTCGGGAAAATGACAATATTTTTTGGTGTTCGGCTAAAACCTGAAAATATTTTGAAAAATATTTTTCGATATTTGGTAAGGAAAATATTTTCTAAGACTTCACCACTTAGCATGCATTACTTAATGACCTATAAATCCATCAAATATGAACTTAGCTTTAAATTCAAGCAAACTTACTTCATATCTTTGTTCCCTCATTATTGCTAAACGCTCATCTACTCTAAAAAAATGTTCATATGGATTTTAAAAAGAAGCAAAAGAGAAAATCAGCAAACTCATGAAAATCTTCTAGTTAAGTGACAATATTTTAAAAAGAAGCAAAAGAAAAAATGACAATATTTTTTGATCTAGCCAAAACACTTTGCTTCTTACCCTTCCAAGATACTAGGTTTCCTCTCACAAAAGTGCAGTAACCCGATGTAGACCCTTCTATCTGTAGGAGACCCAGCCTAATCAGCATCCAAAATTGCTTCCACTCCTCTGTGACCATGATCACCAAAGAAAAGACCGTGACTTGGAGTTTTCTTCTCTTGTGAGGGTTATTATGGTCATTAAGTATTATTTAATAATAAAAGGTGTGAGACGTGGTAAACCCTAATCAGTTTTACACGTTCTCCTCGTTCCTTCTGTCAATTTTTACATTGCTCTCTTTTCTTCTCCTATATTTAATTTCTACAGCCTATAAACAGCAAAACATAACAGCAGATTGAATCAGTCGAGGGCATGATGCTCAGAACACATAGCTCGGCACATTTTCACAATTTTGTATCAACTTCATAAAATGGTCTCGGTATGTACAATGCAGTCCAGAAAAATTGGCAAAAGCAAGAGCAATCATCCACCTAGGTCTGCATGAGTAGGGATGACAGGTACCAAAAAGTTTCCATAAGGCGAATCGAAGATGCGGTAGTTTCCAGTGCAACCATCACGTTGTGCTTGCGTGACTGCAAATCTTTTGGCTTGTTCAATCTTCATATTCATACCACCGGAACTACCCTGCAGAAACATAGAGAAATAAAATGCCATCAAATGAAATCCAAAAGAAAATTGGTCATGTATGGAGGGACTTAGCAAAGAAAATGCACTTACAATCGAACTTTGAGTAGTAGATTTCCCGGCTCTTTCTTCATTTGCATGAGGCGAGGAAAGATTCCTGCAATCACGGATGGTTTATGTAGTTAATATCACGCTCTCATATGTCATAAGCAAATAAGAAATGTAGAAAATGTAGTAGGACTGCAACGACCCACTGCTGGCGGTGATTCACTAACACCGCTACTGCTGACTGACGAGGATCATCTTATGAAAATAACAACGAGACACTAACAAGGAAGAAAGAAAAGGCCACCACAGAAGGAGATTGCAAACTTAAGACCAATAAAGAGCATCTTCCATAAGCAAGAATGAACTATCAACTACACCCCAATGCAGAGGGCTGGTATTAGATGGGCTAGGCAAGCAAATACATTCCAAGGCCAATTATAGGCAAACTTCTCGAACAAATTGTTGGCAGCTAATGATGCAATAAGAGGAATGAGGATGATATTGTTTCCTCCAATATGAACAGAACTATGCAGTACACAAGACATGATCAAGATCAGAATATGATATTGCCTGATAAAGAATACATAGAATGAGATGTGCCATGAAGCAGGACTAAATTCATGTATAACCTGTAAACAGAGACTTTTAAAGTTTTGCTTTCAGGACCACAGATTGTGGGCATAGAAAAGCCACACAAAGCATTGTAAGTGCTTAATCTTAACAATGAAGAATAACCCCAAGTAATTCTATCTCCCAGACTCGCAACAATTGGTCGGAGCTAAAAAATTCATGAAGAGATCAGATTTGCCAGAACAGAATAAATCTAAAGAAGAGAATGAAAACTCTCTTAGAGTTTGAAATGGAAAGTAATGTAAATTCTACAAAATTTGGAAATGGACATCAGGTTTTCTCAGAATGTAAAATTTGCCCATTCTAGGGACATGACTGCTTTCTGAACAAGCTACACATACTGTACTACAAGTGGTAAAAAGCAAATTGCTGTAATCGAAAAACATGCAATATAGATTTTCCTAATCGCATCACTTTTTCTCTTCTAAGAGAAGTACACAGTCATTTGAAACCGTCCTGGAGGGTCCCACTCCAGTGTCCGCTTTGAGATGATTGGAAAGCTTAGTTAGCAATTCATCAGGATAAGTGGTTGAGCAACTGAGAAGAGCCACTTCACGCTTTCATTAGGTCCATGTGGAAAAATCAATATTGCTCCGAGCAACATTAATCGGTGGAAAAATGGATAAATAAAGTTCACTCAACTGCTCATTCTAGTCCAGATGAGCAAGAGTCCATCTGCACAAAAGTACTCACAACTTCCTTCTTAAGACAGATAGACCTCCCTCATGAAACTCCTTAATTTCAAGCATGTCTTCATTTGAAACAACAAATACTGTATGCGAAGAATCGTCCAAATGCACAGCGGTACTTCCCCAATAGACAAATGAATCCATCTCTCCAAAATTCCCTATCAATAGACAGCGGTACTTCCCCAATAGACAAGTGAATTCATCTCTCCAAAATTCCCTATCAATAGACTCTATTAGATGAATCCAATACACATCATGATCCATGAGATTAACTAAAACCCATCCAGTCAATCAACCAGGCCAGTCTCATCTCCACCCGAGATTTCCGTTCCAACCAATTCACCAGACCATTTGGCTTTCCGACCTAAGCTCGACAATTCTTACCATTGGGCTCAACATGGCAGGAATTCAATCAACAGTGTCTTGGAAACAACAGAGAAATGAGCTAAAATCAATCACCCTCCGCTTCCGGTAGAATGTCAAAATGCTGCCATGTACACATCAAGCACTTCAATTCCGCCCACTCGAAAAAATACCATGATTTTTTTTTTCTTCCAATGCCCAAACCGATCGATCGCCTAAACACCAAATCCAACTTCAAGTACCAATCTCACCGACCCTAGCCCCGCACGAACACGACCCTGAACTGAAAAAACCACAGAAACTCCAACCCAACCCCTTATCTAATAAGCAATTAAAAAATGGTCATGGGACTCATGCCAAGAAGCTTCTACGTAGCAAAGCAAATAATTTCCTCCACGAACCCTCTTACAACACATGTTTCATTAGATACTTTCATAAGATCACGCAGTTCTTGCCCATCGAAAACTGAAAAAAGACAGAAAGACAGAGACGAGAAAGAATGACCTGCGAGGCGGTGGATTGAGCTTTCTCTTCTTGGGTTCAGACCCCGCTCGATCCATTCGCTTCCGAAGAGCACGCGATGCCGCAAATCGTAATTCTCTCCCTCTCTCGTTTCCCCCGCGGGGCGACACCGATCGGGTCGGGTCTTTCTCGGGTCGGTTTACTTGAAGGGCCGCCGGTTCTGCGTCCGACGCTGATGATCCCCCCGGTCTTCTTCCACATCAGCCCAGGCCCGGTTTTGAAGAAACTGAAGAAACCGGCCCCTTTGCGTGGGCCGGCCCCTCCACGTCATTATGGAGCCGGACCATTCAGCAATTGACACGTGGCTTCGCACGCAGCGCAGGCCTTTTCCTCTAGAGAAAATATTCGAGAAAATATTGGCTGAATCTAATACTCCACGTAGGATCATACGTGGAATGATTCAGCGATGTACACGTGTCCATCCGGCCCCACGTTTCAAATTTACTGACTGCAGACCCTCTCTCCTCTCACTCCCCATTGAACTGCTCCGTTCAAGGACATCAAAAATCACTCTAAAGCGTTAATTTTGTTCATAATTCCTTTTTCAATGCTGAGCCAAAACTGGGACATTTCTAGGTGATTTGTCCTCATATGGTTAGAATTGGGTTTGTTAGCAACTATTGAGGTAATGTTACTGGTGAAGTAAATCTAACTCATTTCCTTAGATTATAGCATTGACATTTAGATTAGCAGTTAATATGGGAAAAAAACTCTGTGCCTTAGATGTATGAGGGCAAAGAAGAATATGTGGAACGTATGTTAAATAGGGTGTCGAGCATTACTTGACCTCTTGCCACTAGCTCTCTCATTGCTGTGATAAGTTAGACCTTTCCTCTTTTTTTTTTTCCTACCATTAAACTGATTATTGGAGCATCCACTATCGATCAATAGTAAAATAAACACGGTATGTCAATTAAGTAGAGATAAGCATCGAGATTTAAATTGAATAGAAGAGAAGATTACTCAGAATGTGGGCTTGCTAACATAGTTATACAACACTCCAGTTCTTGTGAAGTTTGAATTTTTTTATCTTACTATAAATTGATTCATATGAGCACCAATTTCCTGTAATTGCAACCTCTACTCTCATTCTGTAAATATTTATATCTAGAGAAGATGATTGTTCTTCGCTAAAGTAGCCTGTATCACAATGTAAATGCTTCTCTCATGTTTTAGTGCAAAGCTGTGATGTGAATATGAATACTACAAACTAGTCGCTTTGTCTTCCTTTTTAGTTCATGTGATAGGAGGCATAGGAGTGACTTATTTTGGTTTTCTCTACAGGCATTTAGGATAGCATTTGAGGGTATGTAAACTTCAGTATATTACTAAATTGGAGAAAATGGTCAATGTTTTCCAGGTTAGAGACTTAAAGCTTCTTGATTTTGTGGCAACATAGTCATGTATTTTGGTTAACAATGAATACGGAAAAATAAGAAATCCATATAGAGACATACCCCTAATTGCAACTAGCTTTTCCCATTCTATGACATGAGTGCCATAATTTGTAGCAAGCAAATGCCTAGCAAGGACCATGCATCTTTCATGTAGAACAAACCATTTGCCTTGATTATGGTAGGAAACATGAAACCTCTTGGTCAAGACTTTTTGACTTATTGACTCCGAAAACAGGTGGTTTTATAGAAGAAGCTTAAGCATTTTTCGACTAACAAACTGCAAACTGCAAGAACTTCTTTGTTTGTTAAGAAAATAATTGGTTTTTCATGATTTTGCAAGTTGTTATAGATGGAAACTACTTGAAGGAATCACACTTTGCATTTGAAATTGGTTCCAGCCAAATGTACCTTTTGATCTAGAGCTTGCTCATGTTGTTTGAATGATTTTCTAGATTTAGTTTATCACAGGGGATTTGTTGCCCATCTAACCTTTGACATTTTGCTTCATTTTATGGCCATAAGAGATCTCGAATAGAGTGGCAGCGAGAAAACTTGATTTAATTGCTTTGTTTGATGTCAATGGTAGTCTTTGAGTTGAGGAGGGAGGGTTGAATGCTAACTTTTTTTATCGTTTGATTCATTCCCAATCATTTCACTCAAAATTAGACCACGCTATTTGGCATGACAGTTGATGATAATTCAACTGGACAAGCAAAAGCACTAAGGATTGGTTCAGAGAGTTCCATCGACTGATGAATAAATTAATCCATTGAATATAGTACTAAGAAAGAAAGATGCTTAAATTAGTTGATGTCGATGGGACTCTCATGGCTCCAAGAAAAGTGTTGGTTCCTCCTTGTTTGTTAAGAAAATAGTTGGCTTTTCATGAGTTAAAATTAATTGACAAGTGATTGTGTTCTAAAAGTATTTGTTTTGTATTTCATTAAGAGGAAACTTTGAAGATTATTTCTATTTTACAGGCATCACCTCAATTAATTTGCACTTGTAAAGTTATCGGATGGCTGAATCTGAGGTAAAACTTTACTCATACTATATGAAACATTTTTTGTTTTCTTTAGTAACGGATGTGATGTTACGTTTTTTACTAGAACATTACGTTAATTACTTGTTGTTCATTTGGTTGTAGCATGAAACCTCTCATCTTGCACATATAATGCGTGACACAAAAAATGATTTTGAGGTTGTTGTAGGGACATTTTTTCTAATGAACTTGAAGTATATCATAAGTATGTGGCCTATGCAATTGGTAAATGATTTGAAATGAGGAAGGGTAATACGATTAAAAATAGAAAATGAGAAATAATCCGACAGACTTTTTTGTGTAATTGTGGGGGGCATTCGGTTAGCCCAACTAATCAAGAAAAAAAATGAGAGTTTTGAAGTTAGATGTGGGTGTCTTGCCCACATCAAATTTAAGGTTGATAATGGTGTCTATGAAGTAATAGAGTATGTTTTCGAGCATAATATGCATTTGTATTGGAAAATTAAAAACATTTGATTAAATGTAGAAGAATAATTTCTGATACTTGTAAGGGTGTTTTAGTTGATATGATAAAAGTAGACATTTTGGGGGCTATGGCATATAAGTTTTTAGCAAATGAAGCAGGATGAAGCAAAAACTTAGATTTTATTTTGCATGATTATCAATTTTTTTGCATAATGGTATAAGTATGGGAGATTATCAAAGTCTTTTAGATCATTTCCATTACATGCAAATGCAAAACTCAATATTTTTTCTACAATGTGTAGGTAGATCAAGATAGTAGGTTGACAAATTTATTTTGGAGAGATGGCTTGTTCAAATTTGATTATGACTATTTTGGTGATATGCTAGTGCTTAATCCACATATCAAATCAATAAAAATAATATGATTTGTGCACCTTTTGTTGAGCTTAATCACTATTGGAAGAATACTTCGTTCGGCTATACATTTTTGTTGGATGAGATTGCATAATTATTTATTTATTTATTAGATATATTTTTGGAGTTAGTTGGAAATAAGGTTCTAAAAACCATATTCACTGATTAAGGCCAAGCAATGGCAAAAGCCATTAAGATGGTGTTTTTGAATACACAACACCGTTTATGCACTTGGTACATCGAGAAAAATATCAATTAAAATATTCCACATATATATCATAAGCCGAGTTTTTAGGATAAATATTTCTTAGCACTTATATATATATACAAATCGGATGATGAATTTGAATCTATTTAGAGAGAAATGGAAAATGAGTGAGGTACTCAGAATAACAATTGACTTTAGAGATTGTATGGCCTTAGACATAAATGGAGTTCAACTTTTGATCATGATATTTTTTTCATGTGGTGTAAGATCAAGTTAAAGAAGTGAGGATACCAATAATGTCTTCCATCATATGTCTATGAAGACATCGACCCTTGTAAAATTTGTCTACCTCTATGAAGAGTAATTGAAGCACATGAGAGAAATTAAAAGTCAAGATGATTACAGTTCTTGTGAGCAGCCCAAATTGTAAGTTTTGAATAAAAAGATTTTGACGTATGCTGCTTTAGTGTGTACCCATATCATTTTTCAAAGATTTAATAAAGAATTTTTGCAAAGTTGCTTTGAACATATTTCAAGTACTATATTTGATGGATTGGTTTGTTTATTTACTCTCAAGTGTATGAGGGTTCAACATGAACATGTTATCAAATCTAACCCTAAAGACTTATCAATTTCCTGTTACTACAAATTATTTTAATCGAAAGAGTGGTTGTATCGCAATATATTGCACATGTTTAATAGGAACATATCGGTAGTTACGAGCATTCAATTTTCTTATATTTTGAAAAGGTAGACTAAGGATATCAAAAAAGGGATTGTGAATGATAAATCTTATCAAATGTCACTAGGTCCATCTAAATTTAATCGATTTTCCATGTTAATGAAAGAATCTTTTGAACAAATGAGTTTGGGAGCCGAAAATGTAAATACTATGAGAATAATAAGGAAGAATATGGAAGAAACGAAAGTTGAAATTTCATCATACAAGTTAAGTGTAGTTGTGACTAATGCTAGTGTTGATAATGATAACAAAGATCCTTTGTGCGATATTCAGTATTGTAACCCCTTCAAAGGAAAACAAATAGAACAAGTAATGGAAGGCTTAAAAGCTCAAATAAAAAAAAAAAAGAAGAAAGAATTTAAGAAAGAAGTTCCCCCACAAATAGAATATCGACGTGAGTGGCATATTATTCTTATTAATATGATCAGTTAAGTTTTTTACTTATGTTGCAATATGCTAATTAAAATATTAGAGTTGGTTGTCTAAATAACACGTAATGAAACTATTTTCCCATATTATTCGAGTAAGTAAAATCAATTTCAAAGTACTTTTTATCGTAACAATATTGGTGGTTCTACAATAAATCTAAATTTTTCATAATCAAGTATGTCACTCTTAGTTCTCCCGAGCAGTTTGCCACTGCTCGAGCCTCGTCATTTCCCTGAACCCAGCCTAGTACGCTAGGAGAAGGGCTTCACGGGGATCAGAGGTGGGTCCCTAACCCGTAAAGGGCTTGGCCGGGATACCCAATGGGACAGTTATCCCATACTACTCCCCTCCACTTGCCTTTAAATGGCTTGTGGGGGAGAGTCCTCCCGGGATTGTCATTTCAGGAGGGAACCTTTTAAGGGTGCCTGTGATGATTAGTCTACTCTGCAGGCAGGACTTTTCTTGCGGAGAGTTTTTTGGGGGGAGTTTGCTTTCTCCCTTCAGGGCTCACTTCTTTCCCTCGGCCCACCCTAGGGTTCTTTCCCTAGGCGTGTCTTCATTGAGAAAGCGGCTTGCCTGATAGCCGGAGCCTTTTAGAGACCTACTCAGGTCTAGTGCCTGTGATGATTAGTCTACTCTGCAGGCAGGACTTTTCCTGCAGAGAGTTTTTTGGGGGGAGTTTCCTTTCTCCCTTCAGGGCTCACTTCCCCTCCTCGGCCCACCCTGGGGTTCTCTCCCCAGGTGTGTCTTCATTGGGGGTGGCGGCCTGCCTGATGGCCGGAGCCTTTTAGAGACCTGCTCGGGTCTTAATTTGTATTTATATTTTACTAATTTAGTTTTTTTCTTTTTGGTAGATGCAACCATCACTTTGTATATCATGCTATTGAGGATTATGAATGGATTTTGTCAATTTTCTAGTCATGTATTAAATAGTTTTGCGTAGAAAAAGAGCTTAATTGGTAATCAATCAATTTGTTTGTATGCTAAAAAACATTATTAGCACTCTCACTTTTTTTACTTGATCTTATACTACATGAAAAAATACATGACCAAAAGCTGAACTCCATTTAAGTCTAAAGCTATATAATTTCTAAAGCCAATTGTTACTCTTGTTGTACCACTCCTGTTCCATTTCTCTGTAAGTGGATTCAAATTCATCATCTAATTTGCATTTATACATAAGCACTAAGAAATGTTTATTCTCAAAACCTGGCTTATGGTAAAAATGTAAAATGTTTTGATTAGCATTTTTCTTGATGTGCCAAGTGCATAAATGGTGTCGTGTATTCGAAATCGCCATTCTAATGGCTTTTGCCATTGCTTGGTCTTGATCAGTGAATATGGTTTCCGGAGCTTTATTTCCAATAAATTTCAAAAATACATCTAATAACCAAATAAATAATTCTACAGTATTGTCCAATAGAAATGCATAGCCGAATAGAGTATTATTCTAATGGTGATTAACCCAACAAAAGGTGCACAAATCATATTATATTTGTTGGTTCAATACATGGTATTAAACACTAGCATATCACCAAAATAGTCATAATCAAATTTGGACAAGCTATCCCTTCAAAATAAATTTGTCAATCTACCATCTTGATCTACCTATACATCATAGAAAAAACATTAGGTTTTGCATTTACATGTAATGGAAATGATTCAAAAGACTTTGACAATCTCCCCCATTTTTATCCTTATTCCTTTTTGTTTGCAAAAATTTTAACAATTAGAGATGAAAGACCAGTGTTTATAGAGATGTTTTTTGGCTCCTACATAATAGTACATCTAATGTGAGCCAACCTTATTTCATTTACACAAGAACCTCTTTCTCTTTGAAATTTTTGAAAGTATTAGAATGCTTTTTGCTGCTTGTAGGAAATAATTGAAGAGTTCTTTGCTTAGAAGAGAGAAAAGAAAGAAAGTTTCTTCATGAACACCCATTGCTTTGCTATTTTCTTTTACAGTACTTGCTTCTGAGAAGTAATCTCATCATCAACAGCCTGAAGCACACATAGCTTCGAGGATCTGCAATTGGCTCAGATATTATAACCTAAACAAGCTCCAAAGGGGAAAGAAAGGGAAATCTGATAGGTTTCTCAAATACTGAGCAACATGCACTCAATTAATTATTAACGACAGTAAAACGTATGCCTCTCGCAATTGATTTGTGGGGCTAAAGGACACTCGATGGTTCGAAAGCATCTTGACTTCAAATTCTATAATAAATATCCATCACCCTCTTTGGTCTTGTAGATGCGGGAGAGACCGGCAACATCAAAGGGCTTGAAAAACAAAGGGTGTTAGTCGTCCACAAGCTCATCAGGACACTGGATCGTGCCTTGAACGGAAGAGAAGAGTCCTATGCAATATCTTGCCTCATGCCCACTCATCATTACACGGTGACAAGGGCTGTGTTTGTCACCGTGTAATCTCCCATTGCTCCATCCCTACACGCAAAAAATGAAAAAAAGGGAGAGGCTCACAATGTTGATGGTTTGTCTCATCACAAGCTAGCATCGATTTTGTTGTATCAATATGCATTCAACCGTACACAAATCTATGTATCACATGTGAACCAGTCTATAAGAATTTCACAAAGAAATTAGCTTTAATGTCGTAATGTTGGAAATTTCCTATAATATGGCTTACATTAATTAATTGATTTTCTATTTTAAATAATCGGTTAATGGATATTCCAATATTTGTTATACCCTAAAGTGATCTGATTGAATTGGGTATTAGCATCTATTGTTAACGGACCTAGTTGAGCAAAGAAAGTGTAGGCAATTGTGTTTGAACTAAGCCCATAATGGGAAGGGCCCAATTAACACGCTATTGATTAGGGTTTGCTAGGTCCCCTCTCTAGCCTATAAAAGGGTAGGTTATACCTATCGATTGCTTTAATCCCATTGAAAACTGCTATATCGAAATAGGTCATAGAGAGGAAGATCTGGTATTCCGATAGATCCCGATTATCGAGTGATCTATTTTTTTTTGCAAGTGAAGCAATGGCTCGAAACAGTGTACGCTTTAATTCCATTTTTGTATTTATTGATATCGGTGTTTTACAATCATGTATGGATCCGTTTGTTCTTAATTGATTAATTGTTTATGAGAATTAATATTCTACATGTGGTATCGAGAGCCGATCGTATATGATTGTAGAACCCAAAATTTTTTTTTTGGACAAATTCGAAATCCTCCTCTTTGAGCCGAATATAGGCATTATTTTTCGTGTAGATTTTTTGCTTGATTAATCCCGTAACCATAAGGCTTTTGTTCTACATGTTGAGATCTTTCCAACCATATATAATTTGCATAATTTCGTTGAGAATTGAGTGAGAATTTTAGATTTGAAATTCTAGGGTTTGTATGTGAAAAAGTTTTAGAATTTTCGAATTACTTGCAATTGATTGATGTTCGATGCAAATCGTTGTATGGGTATTGTTATATATTTGTTTTAGTATCCTTTTGTTGTATTAAATTGAATTTTTAGGGCTTAAATTCAAGAAAACTGAATTTTCGGCCATGGGAGGCTTGGTTCCGAAGCTTTGAAGCTTACTTGTGATAGATTAACTTGGTTTTTCGTCGTTTGATTGATTATAGTTAATCATATTGATGTTATAAGCAAAACCCATGAGAAAATTTCATCAAAAACCATGTTAATTTGGGGTTTTGGAGCTTCGGTCGAAACCGGGTCCTGCGACCCGATTTGCAGAAAATTTGGGACCCGGCTGGAGGTTGAAGAAGACCTCCAGCCGGGCCAAACCATCAAATTGGGCTCACGCCCATTAAAATTAAAAAAAAAAAATTTGAAAAAGGGTTCTGGGCGTAAGCCCAGAACCATAAACAAATTAAAAGGTTTTGGGCTCACGCCCATGAACCAAAGTAAAGAGGTTCTGGGCGTGAGCCCAGAACCAAAATAAATGGGTTTTGGCCCATTTTTTTTAATTCGTGGCCTGCTCGCATGGCTTGCGTGTGGGCTGGGCGCATGGAAGGGCCCGCGGGTTGGGTCCGTATTATTAAAATAATATTAATATAATAATATTAAAATAAAATATAATAATAAAATTAAAAAAAAAATTGTGGCAAAAATTGTTGTTTGAAAAATGCAATATGATCTTTGGAAACACATGTTGTGAAGTGTTTCATATTGTTTGATGAATTTTGGGCATAAATTTTGGAGTTCCCTATTGATAAAAGATTAATATATACAATTACTCGCCCAAAGGGAGTTATTGTGTATATTAATTTGGAAAAATAGCATGAAGTTTATTCCCATATTTAAAAGATGGGGATGTATAATTGAAAAATATTTATCTGCCCAAAGGGGATAAATGTTTTGAAAATTATATGTAATTCCCCTCTATGTTGATATTATGGAGATGTATGATTTAAAGGATTTGTCTGCCCAAAGGGGATGGATTCTTGACAATTATATGTAATTCTCCTTGTTGTTTTATAAATTTCATGCTAAGAAAAATGATGGTGCATTATACACTCTGCCCAAAGGGGAGTTTATAATGTACTAATTATTTTTGTTGAGTTGCTTATTGCCCATTATTGATCTTATTGCACTACGTGTCTTAAACAGTTACCTTTGCTGTAAATAACAACAATGCCACGGTGGAAATGTTAACTGGATCAAACTTTAAAAGATGGAAGCAAGATATAGAGTTCGCTTTGGGCATCGTCGATATGGACTTAGCTCTACGTGAGGATGAACCTGCCAGGCCCAATGATCAAAGTATTGCAGATCAAAAGGCCCATTATGCTAGATGGGAAAAATCTAATCGATTGAGCCTCATTGCTATGAAGAGGTCCATTGCTGAGCATCTGATTAGTGGTTTGCCGGAAGATACGAATGCCAGACAGTTCCTTGAAGCAGTGGGAGAAAGATATAGAGTCTCAGATAAAGCTGAAGCTGGGAACTTGCTGAGTGAGTTAACGAACATGAGGTATGATGTTGCTATGGGTGTTAGAGAATTTATACTGAAGATGGTCCATATTCAGTCCAAACTTAAGACCCATGAAATTGTTCTTTCTGAAAATTACATTGTGCATCAAGCCTTAAATGTTTTGCCAGCTGAATTTAGCCAAATAAAGACTGCTTATAATGCTCAGAATGAGACATAGAGTGTTAATGCCTTGATTACTAAATGTGTGGCTGAGGAAGAGAAATTAAAGAAGGAAAAGTATGAGTCTGCCCACTTAACTACCAATGCCAAGTTGAGTTCGTCTAGAGGCAAATGGAAACCTAAAGGGTCAAATGCTCATGGCCCAAAGAAATGGCAAGACTTTAAGAAAAATGGGAACTATGGGAGAAATGGAGATAAGGATTTTAAATGTTTTCACTGTAAGAAGCAGGGTCACAAGAGAGCCAATTGCTACAAATTCCAAGCTTGGCTAAAAACAAGAAAAGAAAGTCACCAAGGTGAGTTGTTGGTTTGCTTTGAATCAAATTTGGTTGATGTTCCTTTGGATTCTTGGTGGCTTGATTCTAGTGCTACTGTTCATGTGACTACTACCTTACAGGGTCTCACAAATCTAAGGAGTCCAAGTCTGAGGGAGTCAAAGCTTAAAGTTGGAAACAATACTTGGAGTTGATGTGGAGCGCATAGGGACGGTTGTTTTGAATTTAGATTCTTGTTTTCAGCTTGTCTTGAACAATGTCTTTTATGTTCGTAATTTTAGGAGAAACTTAGTATCTCTTTCTTTGCTTGACAAAGCTGGATATTGTCTTCATTTTGCGAATAAAAGAGTGGATTTGAGTTATGATTCCAGAATTATTGGGAATTGTGTTTTGTCTGATGGATTATATCGATTATCCTTATCTCCCGATAGACCATATTGTTCTTTCAATGTCGAGAATGTTGTTGCTAAGAGATCTTTAATCAAAGATAGATCTTCAATGCTATGGCATAAGCGATTGGGGCATATCTCCAAAGAACGGGTAAAACGACTTGTCGTGGCTGTTATTCTCCCTCCTCTTGACTCAGATGATATTGAGACTTGTATTGATTGTGTGAGGGGAAAATTAACTAAAACCAATAAGAAAGGCACTACTCGCAGTTAAAATCTATTGGAGATAAGTCATATTGATATTAGTAGGCCATACTCAACCACCTTGTGTGGAAATAAGTACTTCATCACGTTCATTGATGATTTCTCCCGTTCTTGAAATGTTCAAAGTGTTTCGTACTGAAGTTGAAAAACAATTGGGAAAAATTATCAAGATTGTTATATCTGATCGTGGTGGTGAGTATTATGGGTGATATACTGAGGCTGGACAACAAATGTGACCGTTTGCAAAATATTTGCAGGACTGTGGTATTGTTGCTCAATATACAATGCGTGGGAGTCTTGAACATAATGGTGTAGTTGAATAACGCAATCATACACTCATGGAGATGAAAAAAAGTATAATGGGCAGTTCTAATTTGCCTGAATATTTATGGGGTGATGCAATTAAAACAGCAACTTATGTATTAAATCATGTACCTAGTAAATCGGTGCCGAAAACACCTTTTGAATTGTGGACAGGGAAGAAACCAAGCTTGAATCATTTACGAGTTTGGGGTTGTCCTGTAGAGGTGAAAATTTATGATCATTCTCAGAAGAAGACCGAACCTAGGACTACTAGATGTTACTTTATTGGATATCCTATCATTCTAAAGGGTATAGATTTTATTGTCCTACTCGAGGCACTAGAATCGTTGAATCTCAAACTGCAAATTCTTGGAATTAGATGTTGCTTTGAAAGGAGTTCTTCTCAATCTTTTGAAAGGGAAGAACCAAACAAAATGGTTTCTATTCCATTGCCCATCTTGCATGATGATTCTATGCGAGATCCCAGCAGAGTGGAAATTCAGCAAGATGCAAATATCGAAAATATGACGATAGATCCTCCCATTACAAATGAAATTCCCAGATGAATGATGCGGCTCCAGAAATGCCTGTGCGAAGATCACAGCGACAAAGAAGACCAACACTTTTAAATGATTATCTTGGAGAAGTTGATTTTGACATTGGAAGAGTAGTTGATCCAACGACCTTCAAAGAAGCTCTTAATAGTGATCAGGCAGATAAATGGTTAGGAGCGATGAATGACGAGATGATGTCCATGTCAACTAATCAAGTGTGGAAACTAGTTGATTTACCCGATGGGCATAAACCAATCGGCTGCAAATGGGTATTCAAAACTAAGAAAGACAATAAAGGCAACATCGAGAGATTCAAGGCAAGGTTAGTCGCAAAAGGGTACACACAAAGAGAAGGTATTGATTATAATGAAGTCTTTTCCCCAGTATCTACTAAAGACTCTTTTCGGATAATCATGGCTTTGGTGGCTCATTTTGATTTAGAGTTTCACCAAATGGATGTCAAGACAGCTTTTCTAAATGGAGATCTGGATGAAGAAGTATATATGCAGCAACTTTGAAGGGTTTAAAGAAGCCGGAAAGGAGCATATGGTGTGCAAACTTCAAAGGTCCATATATGGTCTCAAACAAGCATCACGTCAATGGTACTTAAAATTTCATAAAGTTGTGAAATCATTTGGTTTTGAAGAAAATAAGTTTGATCAATGCATCTATATGAAAGTAAGTGGGAGTAAATATATTTTCTTAATACTTTATGTAGATGACATTTTACTTGCTAGTAGTGATGTTGATCTATTGAATGACACAAAAAGTTTTCTATCTACAAAGTTTAATATGAAAGATCTTGGGAAAGTCTCTTTCGCTCTAGGCATTGAGATTCATTGTGACAGATCTAAGAAGGTTCTAGGGTTATCTCAGAAAAATTATATAGGTCATGTTTCAAAAAAATTGAATATGCAAAACCTGCAAGTCAGATGAAGCTCCTGTTGTGAAAAGAGATAAATTGAGCATAGAACAATGCCCCAAGAATGATGTTGAAAAATAAGTAATGAAGAATGTTCCATATGCTAGTGCAATTGTCAGTCGTATATATGCATAAGTATGTACTAGACCTGCTTTTGCTGTGAACACTCTTAGAAGACATCTATCGAATCCAGGTTATGAACATTAGGTTGCAGCTAAAAAGGTGATGAGGTATCTACAACGATCAAAAGACTTCATGCTTGTGTATAGTGGAGTTGAGGACTTAAAGGTGATTGGATATTCAGATGCTGATTTTGCTAGTTGTTCGAATGATAGAAAATTAACTTCTTGATATATTTTTATGATGGCTAAAGGTGCTATTTCTTGGAAGAGCACAAAGCAAACTTTGATTACAAACTCTACAATGTATGCTGAGTTTATAGCGTGCTATGGCGCGTCAATTCAAGCGGTTTGGCTCAGAAATTTGATCTCGGTTGCGTGTTGTGGACTCTATTACTAGGCCTATGGTGATCTATTGTGACAACACTGCAGCTGTGTTCTATTCCAAGCATGATAAAATTAGTAATGCGTCCAAACACATGGAGATCAAATATTATACTGTTAAGGACTTGGTCAAAAATGGAGACGTTGTAATTGAAAATATCAGAACTGAGTCCATGTTGGCTGATCCTCTAACAAAAGGCTTACGACCCATTTTGTTTAAAGAACATGTAAAGAATATGGGTGTTTTAGATTCTTTTGATTTCTTTTGTTAGTGGGAGTTATATAGTTTGTACTTTTGGATATTATAGTTATGTGCGGACTTGATAATGCTTTTATGATATCTATTAAAGCATTTATTTTCATGATTGCTGTTATTGATTCTATTGTTATTTTTTCTCCTATTGACTGAGAAATGGAAGTATAAAACAGTATCTTTAAACAAATTTTAGTTTAAAGATGACTGGATGTCACTGATTATGAGATCTCATGTTGGATTGTGACATAATTGTGCAATTTCATGTTGTTTAGAAATCGCACTGAGGCAATTTCATGTTGTTTAGAAATTGCGTTAATGCAGTTTCATGTCGTTGAGAAATTGCATTGAGGACCAATAAGAAATAGTGTATATCTTGATCACATGTTGGCACTATTTCTTACTACACTACTAGGCCCATGATCCATAAAAATATAATACTTATTATATGTGATTATGGAAGGTCTTGTGTTGTGGTATTTTCTTAACACATTGATCTCCGTAGTCCTATATTGAGGTTATATAGGATTGGATTGGTATTAAGATGCTATTATTGGAATATTATTTTTTAAAAAAAATTGTGGCCACATAAAACAAAATTTTCAGTTATTAACCCGATAGTGTCGTTTTCAAATATAAAATCTTTTTCAAAATAAAATAAGTTAATTAATGTAGCCCAAGTGGGAGAATGTTGGAAATTTCCTATAATATGGGCTTACATTAATTAATTGATTTTCTATTTTAAATAATCGGGTTAATGGATATTCCAATATTTGTTATACCCTAAAGTGATCGATTGAATTGGGTATTGGCATCTATTGTTAACGGGCCTAGTTGAGCAGCAAAGTGTAGGCAATTGTGTTTGATGAAGCCCGTAATGGGAAGGGCCCAATTGAACACGCTATTGATTAGGGTTTGCTAGGTCCCCTCTCTAGCCTATAAAAGGGTAGGTTATACCTATCAGTTGCTTTAATCCCATTGAAAGCTGCTATATCGAAATAGGTCATAGAGAGGAAGATCTGGTATTCCGATAGATCCCTGATTATCAGAGTGATCTATTTTTCTTTTCAGTGAAGCAATGGCTCAAACAGTACGCTTTAATTTCGCTGTATTTATTGATATCGGTGTTTTACAATCATGTATGGATCCGTTTGTTCTTAATTGATTAATTGTTTATGAGAATTAATATTCTACACGTAATTCTAGCTATTGCCAGACGTGATGTCAATACTAGAAATATAAACAATAATATACGATTGATATGTAAAGTCAGGTTCCCGAATTCCTACTCGATGCTCTTATAGCATGTTACCTACTTTTTGAAGCAAATTCAATAAAGAGAGAGTGGGTGGGGGGAGACTCACGTAGAATGACTCCCCAGTGAGGACAGTCAAAGAGGTAGCTGAGGAAGGGGCGACCTCGAACCAACATCCGTCCTTAGTCTCCATTTCCAATCTGTTCACATGGTTCTGGTGAAGTACGATCACGAAGTTTGCGTCGCAATGGCACCAAGCCCTAGACTTCTTGGACTCTTTGGTCCCAGGAGCAGCATATCTCATGAGACGGAAATTGTATCTAACCAACTTGGCTAGAGATTCCAGGTACTTGTCTACGCCCAAGCTTCCCAAAACCAGCTTCTTCACTAATGAATCCAACTCCAAAACCCTCGTAACATACGTATTCATTTTCTCGCTGCATATTCATGAAAAAAGGCGCACATCAAAACCACAATTTCTGTAGATAGGGCTATGGATTGGCATCTTCACAGATGATTCATTTTACATTTTCTTCTTGCATCGAAGTAAATGAAAATCAAACTCACATCATTAGTGATCCATTTGATAGACATGGCTCTTAACACTTCCTTGATTGGAATAAATAATATAATTACCAATAACGACAAAAAAGTGATTACCAAGATATCGTGTTTCTTTCTGGCCACATGAGGTCTGCTAATCCTTCGATAGAGCCCGAGTTGGGGGCATAGCCAACTCCAAATGCCTTGTAGAGAGGCACACGAGGAAGATTTGCATGTTAGCCGATGTACAGCTTATCCAGGAAGTCAAATCGGCACTTCACATCGTTTGGAAGCTTGAGCAATTCCTCCAATTCTTGGAACGCATCATTGTGAAGCTTTAAGGTCATCTTATCATGCAAGGCTTCGAAGCAATCGAATTCTTCAAGGGCTTGTCGGAGTTGACTTTGCGAGGAGTCCCATCGACTTGTCCCTGACTTTGAGCCATCTAATTCGGACAGATCTATTTGGGGAAGCTTTAGAGTTCAAAAAGAGCTTATGATCAATTTGTCTTTCATTCTAGGTACTTTTTCTAAAGGTTTTTTGCTGTTCTTTCCCTGGGGGGGTTCTCTGCTGAGTTTATAGGGCTTGGGGTCCTTGTAGTAGTTATTGTAGCAACTTGAAAGTTACAATCTTTCCATGAAGAATTGATTATTTTCCTTGTTTTCCCCTCTTTTTGTGGTTTAAACAAGAGTTAACCAGTCAATGCAAGTTTTTCTTTTTTCTTTGGTATATAGGTTTTGCAGTTAGTGACTTGACTTCAACTCAAGCAATCATGCGGTTGCCATCCTCTTTAGGCATGTCCATGTGGAATACACAATTAGCAGTTAGGTGAAAAATGAAGCCTAAAATTAATACCTCGCCCAGGAACAGCAACCCCTGCATGCAAAGAAGTAACTCTTACTTTTGAATATTGCTATTTTATGATCTTTTTAATTATCGCGTGGATTGAGTACTTAATCACATTGGATCTTTGCCTCTTCGTCATTGATGTATTTCACTTCATACGATTGAAGAGTGCCTATCAACTCATCAACAGAGAGAGGCATAATTCTTTGTCTCCTGAATTGATGTTTTCACATGGTTCCGATCCTTTGAAAGTCATCGCAAAAGTTTGTTGACCTTCATTAGAGCAGACATTGGTTGACCTTAATATGCCAACCCATTTACAATTTCTGTAAATCGATTGAACATATCTCCAATAGATTTTCCAGGTTTCATCTTGAAGAATTCATATTAGCCAAGCAAGATATTTATTTTTGTCTCCTTTACATGATTTGTTCCTTCATAGGTGACATGAAGTCTATCCTAGACTTCTTTAATTATATTCAGTTATATTCAGCGGGGACAAAACATAGTATAAAAAAAATTAGATGACCTTTGCATCAAGAGCTTGTCTCTTGGTAGTTTCTGCTTGGTTGGTTTCCTCAGCATCTTTGTCTAAGACTTCTTATCCCTTGTCAGATGCAAAAGTTGCCTTTGGGTTTATTCTTCTTTTTACACCATCCCATTCTAGTAGATCTCTAGATCTTCATAATGTCTTCATTTTATTCTTCCACACACTATACTCTTTTCCATCAAAATAAAATGGCTTGGTATTACTTTGCCCCTCCACGAGTCTTGGTGCTAAACAACTAGCCATAGAAAATCTTTAACTCAGAAGTATAAACATTTCAACAGATGAGCACAGGGCTCTCATACCAATTGATAAAGCTAGTATGAACACCTAGAGATTGTGAATATGTGTTTTTTTTTTTTAAATAAATTTCGAACAAAGTCTTAGAACCAAACAGAGTCTGATAAACAAATCACCAAACTTTTAAAGAATATTCAGAATCAAATAAGAGATTGAATTGATTTTTGCGATACTTAAAAGGATGCAACATATTTAAATAAAAAGAGCTAAGGGAAGAGAAAATTACACACGAAATTTATAGTAATTCAGCTTTGATTAAGTCTACATCCACTCTCTTATGTCGATAGTCTTCAAGTTGGAATTCACTATAGCATCAACAAAGAAGTACAATTTTTTCGAGCGCAACCACTCAATGGAAGATTCATTTTCTCTCACTAAGTCACTCTTCTTGTGATTTTCTCTCTTGAATACAATTTGTAAGGACTGTCGATGAAGAACAAGTGGTTGGAAAGATTTTAGACTTTGGAATTTCAATTTTCACGCATTATCTCAAATAGACTAAATGATCTCCTTAAATACTCCTCCACGCCTCACTAGCCGTTGGCATTTTCCAAAGGAATTTATTCTAATCAATCCATTGGACAGAATTGATTAAGGAAATCTTATAACAGTTTGAAGATTGAGATGAAAATCCATTGATTATGGTTGCCCATACAATTAGAATCTAGAATTTCATAAGTAAATGCTCCTCAAAAAGGAACTTGTCTTCAAGATTGATTTCATTAATTTGTGATTGATTCCATCAATGTATTTATTGAAGGTAAGTGAGATTCTTCGCTAGAGAACTGGATATTGAAAAATAGATTCCTACTACATTTATTCTAAATCATTCACCTTCTGATTACTTAGGGTGCATATGGCAATCATTCTATTTCTATTCAATAACAATTTTTTTGTTCCGGACTTATTTCTTGTATAGAAATTCATTTGGTGACGTAATTTTATTTTTCTATTTTTGGAATAAATTTTTAGTCTATAAATAAGTTTGGAATATAAATGAAAAATAAAAACTCTTCTCATTGCTTGTCCTCTCTATCAGTCGACCACCTACTCGTTGATGCCGTCATCTATTGTCGGTCACTGGCTACCTTCCGGCAATCATCACCAATCGTTGGTCACCATCATTTGTTGTTGTCTATCGACTACTACCGCTGTTCGTCGGTCGTTGCCACAGCCACCATCTGTCGCACCCCAAGAAAGAGACATTTTATGTCCTTATCAAATGTAATTTTATTTTGAAAATAGAAATTTTGTATTGTTATCGAAACGAATTTTTGCTCAAAAAATCATGCAAAAATAAAAATAGAAAAATCTATTTTTCTTCCAAAAATTAATTTCTGACCAAAATGGTTATCTTTTTTTTTTTTTTTTTTTTTTTTTTTGGGTAAAGGTAAGATTTGTATTGATTTTGCACAAAAATACACAAGAAGCTTGGCACCAACAAAACAAACACTCGGGAGGACCAGAGTCGCGGGAGAGTGAAAGGGTGCCAAGCGCCAAAAAAAGGCTAGAACTAAGGACCACAGAGACTAGGAAAGAAAAGACTAAACTAGAACTAAAGACCCTCTATTACTGAAAAATAGACGGACTCAAGCCCCAGCTCTGCTGCAGTCTTCTATTCCTAGGGTTATCCACAATATTCTTCAGGGTCATCGATTTATCCTTGAAGGCTTTCTGGAGATGCATCTTCATTGCCGGGACAAAAAGAATTTGATCACGGAAGATGATGTTGTTACGCTCCTTCCAAATGATATAACAAAGTGCTCCAAAGCTAAACCGGGCCATTACATCATAGAAGCTTTTGGTGGAGAAGCGACCAGCCACCCAATCCAAGTTCTCACGCCGCGGTTTGTTTTGCCAGGTAATATTAAACTTCGACGCCCAATGGTTGGCAAGATCACCAGGGACGCGGCATGCAAAAAATAAATGATCCACAGAGTCCGGCCTACTCGAACAGAATGGACAAGTGACAGAAGCAACCCTACCAACCGAAGCGAGCAGGACCTGGGTCGGCAATCTGTTGCGGGTTATAAGCCACAAGTGGGATTGATATCTTGGAGGCATAGCTGAATTCCAAACAAAGGAAGACCAGGGAACAGCATTTGCTTTGGGCCTAAGGAGATCCCATGCCGATGCTGTAGAGAAACGACCAGAGGGGTTGCGGATCCATTGGATAGACCAAAATGGTTATCACTGCGCCTTTATTGTGTCTTTTTTCCCCTTTGGTTATTTTGCAGTTTTTGTTACGCTAACTCTGTTCTCTTTCACATTGAATCTTTGCCTCTTTAGAAGTCCCATCAAATGGAAAAGTTTAGCAACAACATAGGAGTGTTAAATTTAAAATATATTTTCCTACAAAAAATACACTGGGTAACCGGTATTGAGGGAAAAGCTCCAAGTGGAGAGTGCTCTGTCACAATCGAGAGTAACGGAGCCATTCCCTTCTCATTTCCCAACTAGAAATCTACCAAGATAAGGCATCCTTTACGGGATTAACTCGAGATATATTTTCAATAAGGTCCAAGTGCTTCACTAAGGCATCAATTCTTCATGATTTATAGAGATGAGAGACCAGTGTTTATGGAGACGTTTTTTGGCTCCTACATATAGTACATCTAAAGTAAGCCAACCTTATTTCATTTACACGAGAACCCTTTTTCTTTGAAATTTTTGAAAGTAGTAGAATGCTTTTTGCTGCTTGTAGGAAATAATTAAAGAGTTCTTTTCCTTAGAAGAGAGAAAATAAAGAAAATTTCTTCATGAACACCCATTTATTTGTTATTTTCTTTTACAATACTTGCTTGCCAAAAGTAATCTCATCATAAATAGCCTGAAGCACATAGCTTCTAGGATAGATATTATAACCTAAACAAGCCCCAAAGGGAAAGAAAGGGAAACCTGATAAGTTTCCCAAAAACTAAGTGACTCGATTAATTATTAACGACAGTAAAACATATGCCTTAAGATTTGACTAGCAATTGATTAGTGGGGCTAAAGGACACTCGATGGTTCGAAAGCATCTCGATTTCAAATTCTGTAATAAGTATCCATTGCCGAAGCTCCACTTTCGAACTCTTTGGTTTTGTAGATGCGGGAGAGACCGGCAACATCA
Source organism: Eucalyptus victrix (assembly GCA_016097545.1). Taxonomy (NCBI): domain Eukaryota; kingdom Viridiplantae; phylum Streptophyta; class Magnoliopsida; order Myrtales; family Myrtaceae; genus Eucalyptus; species Eucalyptus victrix. The sequence goes on along the minus strand of CM027837.1, from coordinate 51,507,789 downwards.
AAGGGCTTGAAAAGCAAAGGGTGTTGGTCATCCACAAGCTCATCTGGACACTGGATCGTGCCTTGAACGGAAGAGAAGACTCCTATGCAATATCTTGCCTCGTGCCCACTCATCATTACACGGTGACAAGGGCTGTGTAACCTCCCGTTGCTCCATCCCTACACACAAAAAAAAAAAAAAAAGGGAGAGGCTTACAATGATGATGCTCTGTCTCATCACAAGTTAGCATCAATTTCATTGTATCAATATGCATTCAACCATACACGAATCTATGTTTCCCATGTGAACCCATCCATGAGAATTTTACAAAGAAATTAACTTTAATGTCATAATTTTAGCTCTTGCCGGACGTGATGATCAATAATAGAAATATAAACAATAATTTATGATTGATATGTAAAGTCGGGCTCCCGAATTCTTGTTCGATGCTCTTATAGCATGTCACCTACTTTTTGAACCAAATTCAATAAAGAGAGAGTGGGTGGGGGGAGACTCACGTAGAATGACTCCCCAACGAGGACAATGAAAGAGGTAGTTGAGGAAGGGGCAACCTCGAACCAACATCCTTCCTTAGTTTGCACTTCCAATCCGTTCACATGGTTCTGGTGAAGTATGCTCACGAAGTTTGGATTGCGATGGCACACAGCCCCGGGCTTCTTGGACTCCTTGGTCCCAGGAGCAGCATTTCTCAGGAGACGGACATTGTATCTAACCGACTTGGCTAGAGATTCCAGGTACCTTTCTATGCCCAAGCTTCCCAAAACCAGTTTCTTCACTAGTGAATCCAACTCCAAAACCCTCGTCACATACGTTTTCATTGTCTCGCTGCATATTCATGAAAAAAGGCACACATCGAAACCACAATTTCTGTAGATAGGGTTGTGGATTGGCATCTTCACAGATGATTCATTTTACATTTTCTTCTTGCATCGAAGTAAATGGAAATAAAATTCGCGTCATTGGTGATCCATTTGATAAACATGTCTCTTAACACTTCCTTAATTGGAACAAATAATATAATTACTAGTAATAAAAAAAAAGGATTACCAAAATCTTGTGTTTCCCTCCGGCCAAAAGAGATCTGCAAATCCTTCGATAAAGCCCGAGTTGGGGGTGTATGTCATTGCAAATGCCTCGTAGAGAGGTGAATGAGGAAGATTCCCAAAATAGCCATTATACGGCTTATCTGGGACATTGAACTGGCGTTTCACATCATTCGGGAGCTCAAGCAATGCCTCCAATTCTTGAAACGCATCATTGTGAAGCTCCAAGGTCATCCTATCAATCAAGACTTCGAAGCAACCGAATTCTTCAAGGGCTTCTCGGACTTGACTTTGCAAGGAGTCCCATTGACCTGTCCCTGGCTTTGAGCCATCTAATTCAGACAGATCTATCAGGGGAAGCTTCAGTGTTGAAATAGAGTCCATGATCTCCATGATCAATTTGTCTTTCTTTCCGAGTACTTTTTCTAAACGTTTTCTCCTATTCTTTTCTTGGGGATCTCTGCCAGATTTATAGGGCTTGGCATCCTCGAAGTAGCCACGGTAGCAATTTGAAAGCTACGATCTTTCCATGAAGAGTCTATTATTTTCCTTGTTTTCCCGTCTCGTTTAAACAAGAGTTGACTAATGAATGCAAAGGTGATGGTTATCTTCCTTGCCGGCATATCTTCTACGTGTAATACATGGAAACAAATGAGCAATCAAGTGAGCTTGAATTTTTTTTTTTTACGTTATCAAAAATCCTAAATTTACTCATCATGATGCAAATATCCAAATTATGTTACACGTGTATAAATTTGAATTTTTTTGTGACATAAAAAATTATAGGTATGTATGTTATAATGAGTATAGATTGAGGTTTTTTGAGAATTTTTTAAATATTTTGATTTTTTTTTTAAAAATTCCCATCGATGTTTTGAAAAATGGTAATAATAATGAAAAGCAAATTGACTTTTTGAAGGTGAGCGAGTGGCTGGAAATAATTACGAGCCGTTCCTTGTGTCCCTCTGCCTCTTGTTCTCATTCGTCGTTCAACTAATCGGTTACGTCACGGAGACGACCATTAGATGGAGGCTCCTGATACCGGCACGTGTCGTTTCAATGGTACAACCAGGCTTGCCGGCCAGTAGGTGTGTCCGGTTGCGCGTGCAAGATGGGCCCCACACTCTTTGCGGATGACTAGGATCGGGAGTTGGGTTGGAGGGCTACGACAGATAATCCCCCCCATTTTTATTTATTTAATCGACCATATTTTAGAAAAACAAGGTAGGCATTTATTCGCTTTCTCTTGTTTGTCTTTTTGGTCCCCAGAAGGTATACCATATATATTCGCATCGAAGCATCCGGGAAAAAAAGGGCACTCTATTCTTATATTCCGATGTATAGTCATTAGATGATATTGACCACTAAAATGGTCGAATGAGTGCTTTGAAGGAGAAAAGAATTGATTTCTTGTTTTCCTGTTTTTGCACCCTTTTTTTGGGGATATTTTCTGTAAAAATTAACGCTTTATTTGTTTTGCGAATATTAGATAATTTGGAAAATATTTTTTTTTTGAAATGATTGCACCCTTTCTTTGGACATTCTGGTAAGCTTTGTTTATTTCATAGAAAATAAAAAAATTTGGAAAATATCTCCCTCAAAACAATAACTTTTATCTCTTATAAAAAAGAATTGGCGAAAAATATTTTCTTCGTCTGTAAAATTTTTTTAGACATAAACTTTACTCGATTATGGAAACTTCTTTTTATTGACTAAGCATTTCAAGCAATACGAGCGATCGTTTATAAAGAAATAGTTTCTAAATTATTTATTTTCCCGGTGGAATGAACAGAATCATTTTATATTCCTTTTATGCATCCGTATCTGACTAAATTAGTGCATGAATTAGTAGGGTTTTGAATAATGATTTCTTTATTGTCCCACAGCATTGACAAAGCTTCTTTGTAGTGCTCTAGCTTGGCATGACAAAACCATTGTAATTATCTTATTTTCTACATATATTATGAAAAGAGTATCTTCTCTATATGATTATAGATATTCTTTTTTTTTTGTCCGTTCTACTCTATCTTTCAACTCACTATCAAACTTTTGCCTTATTTCTTTATAAAGCGTGAGAGTCAAATTCCATACTTGAAACTAAATGTTTTCATCTATAACCCCTTTTAAAATGTGGAGATTCGTACCCCTTACCTACTCATTCCTATATGGGAGGGGTGGCCATTGGGGCATCATGCATTCTCATGAAAGGGTACTAACTTTTATATTGCACATAATTGACAAATACCTACATTGGATTTGGACATATGAAGTTGAAATTGTTAATGCAACTGCATTTCTTAGTTTATTTTAGGACTTTATTGAATTTTACGCAATAGATTTTTGATTGATTTGCTATTTTTCTATTGAGCTTTGAGATAGTTTGCTTGATGAGGCAATGGTCTATAGCCAAAAATATGTGATCAAGCAATAAAATAAACAAAATAAAGGAATCCAATCGGATATCGAATTTACATGGATTGGTCAATGGAACTAACCTCAAGGGGAAAGTAGAACAATTTTTTTTTATGAATTGAGTGATATTACAGATATTATAAGGACACTCAAGTTATTGAAGCACTCACAATATTTCCTAACTCTTAATTATATGCAATAATTCAAAGTTTCACAATTTCTCACTAGTCAATTCCACAGATGAGTTACATAAAATTTTATGACAAGATTTTCATGTTTCAAAATTCTCATGATGAAATTCATGAGCTGCCCGATTAATTGTCATGAAAGGAAGTTTTTTTTATGCAATTTACAAAGAAAACTCACTTCTTATATAGAAAAGATTTGGATCCAAAATAGGAAATCTACTCAAACCAAGAATCCTACTCCAACTAAAAGTAAGTCCTGCTAATATGATAGCACCATTATTTACCACCAATGACGTCTCTCTCTCTCTCTTTCATTTCACGTTCTTCGATCAACGGCGATGAAGGCGGCGACGATGACGATGACGGTGACGGACATAAATGGCACCTCCTCCAAGGCGCCACAGATCTCTGACGCGTTGCGGAAGTTCACCTCGCCTTCAAGGCCTAGACCTTCGAGTTCTTCGCCGGCGGCGACCCGTTCAAAGGGTTAGCGCTGCTCGACTCTGCCGAGGAGGTCGTCACCAGTCAGAGGGTCGTCGCGCCGAAGCCCATTCTCTCGTCGGCGGAAACTCTAGGCCGAGAGAGCGCTCGAGCGAGCTTGTGGTTCGTCGACGCGATTGGCGAAGGAGCCGTGGAGAGAGAAAACTCACGTGTAGGGAAACAGTGGAAAAGAAAAGTTCCAGTTCTGGAGACTCCTAGGCTTTGTCCGTGGGATCCACCGGCGCCACATGTCGATTGCTGGATGGTCCGGCCCATGGTGACGTGGAGGGTCGGCCTGTGCAACATTTTCTCCGAATTACAGACCAAAAATACCCATTGATAATTTGATATGCATAGCGGGAGGGGGAAAGAGTTCCATACGCGTTCATGGGAATGCTCGCCTTTCGAATTATAATTACCGTACAAAAGGCTAGCCTGCCATGTCGCACGGTCCCTGCCACGGCCGTGCAGCATGTCCTTGAGCACCGACCACCGCTCGAAGTAAGCGTCCCATCAGTCGGCCTAATGATGGCTCACCCCAAAGTGGCATGTCCATCCCAAGGACAGTGGGACCAGGGAAGGATTCCAGGGAAAAAATGGAAAAAAAACGACCGCTGGATTCGACTGCGTCACAGCAGAGGGAGGTCTTGTCGCAACCTCGTCATTAATTTCTGCATCCACTTGTGGCGAAGGGAAACAAACAAAGATGTCCTAGAAAAGTCACTGTTCATCGACGTTGACTTTTCATTCAGCCTGAACACGGCGAATGCGCTACTGTTTCCGTTCGCAAGCTAACCCCCCCTTGGAAACGACTTCGAAATTCATTTTCACGTGCCTGTTTGGCATGGGATTTAAGAGGGTGTTGGTCGGATTCTGGTTCCACCATATGATCGGACCGGAAATGAGTGCGCATACGGACTGATTCTTGGGTCAAGAGAGAACCATTTCTCGGCGATTTTACGTGAAAACTAACAATACTTGGAGCCATGTCATGAAGAAATAACAACATAAGTTTTCGTGGCGAAATTGTGCTAACCTTCTGTATCTTACTACAATAATTTGATTTTTCACACCAAATAAAAAATAAGCCGAGACACAGACTGATCAGGAAATCAATTAGCTGTAAATTTTAGAGCTAGAGAAGAAGGCAATATACTGAAAATTTGATAGAAACAGAACTTCAATGGCATGTAAGAAAGCCATTATTATTAGGAACTGGATTAGGAATTCATGTTCGTCCTCTGCAAATTAAAACTTGATCAAATAAAAAAGATATCAGTTCGTTTACATTATTTCACGGGATCTCAAATGTAAACACACAATATTCTTCTTTCTCGATTTGTATCTCTATCGCGGAACATCTTTCTTGAGGAGCTGCTGTTGCAAGAGAGCATCGACTGGAATTTGAGTCGAATGCATCTGACCGTGATTTTGCAAATTTTTATGAACACCCAAGTATGAAAATTCCAATAATTACCTTTCTATATTAACCCTTTCTATATTAACTGAAAAAATATATTGTTTCTTTCGGAAACCCTCGAGTGCAGTTCGACAAGTCATCTTTCTCAGCATTATTGCATGCGACCTCTGCATGTTTCAGTCCATTTTCTCAGCTCCTGTTCAACACGAAAGCAAAAGAGACAAAACACAGCATGTAAAACATCAAAGTTTCCCTCCCTCTGCCTCTGCTTCCTTGTTCCTTTTCTCCGCCTTCTTGTCTACCGAAAAGCCTTGTATTCTTTTCAACGAATGATCGCCGCTCTGCTTCTCGGCAAATCCAACACCTGCTCTGCAAGAAACCGGAAGAAGAGAGAGAGAGAAGAAGAGAACAAGTGACGCAACTGCATCGATCTCTCCAAGCTTTTCGTGTTTTTTTCCCCTGGATAGTTCGCGTCTTTCGGAAGCTGCTGGTGGTTTCTTTCGAAATGGGTCGGGCGGTGAGGTGGCTCAAGGGCCTGTTCGGGATCGGGAAGGATAGAGAAGTCGTCAAGGACGCCGCCGACCGCCGCTGCCACCCAGAACGCCGCCGCGCCGGCGGGGGACTGTGCAACAACCCGGCGACTATCCCTCCCAACATATCGGCAGCGGAAGCCGCCTGGCTGCGGTCGTTCTCCGCGGAGGAGCGCGAGGAGGAGCAGAGCAAGCACGCGGTGGCGGTGGCCGCGGCCACCGTGGCGGCTGCGGACGCGGCGGTGGCGGCGGCTCATGCTGCGGTCGACGTCGTGAGGCTCACCAGCCGTGGCAGGAGCACCACGTTCGGCGGCTTCGGCTGCCCCGAGAGGTGGGCCGCGGTGAAGATTCAGGCTAGTTTCCGGGGATATCTGGTGAGCAGTGTTTTAAAGATTCGCCCTGTCTTCATTTCCGTTCTGTATTTGATCGTTTCATCGGATGCGAAACAGGCGAGAAAAGCACTGAAAGCTTTGCGGGCGCTGGTGAAGCTGCAGGCGGTCGTGAGGGGATATCTGGTGAGGAAGCAAGCCGCCGCCGCGTTTCACTGCATGCAATCTCTCTTCCGAGCTCAGGCCACCATCCGTTCCCACCGAGCTGGCGCTCCTCTCGCCGCCTCCGACGTCTGCGCCACCGCCGCCACTGCCGAGTGCCCGCCGCGCCATTCCACGGTACGATTCGGCCATCGAAACGCGACGGCATCGACCTCTTTTCGCGATGAACTCGTTCATGCTTGTCGACTCTTGCAGGAGAGATCGGACGACGCAGGAAGCGAGTACTCAGCATCCTTTCACAGCATGAGGCTGCTGTCTTCTCTCGACGCCGCGACAGCGATCACGACCGCCGAAGGATGCCCGACGATCATGAAAGTCGACATCGGCGGGCCGCATTCGAGGCTCACCAGGCCCCACCCGGCTGACACATATCTCTACTCCGAGCCGCCACCGCCTCCCCACCCGACGTTCTCCGCCACCCTCCCGCTCCATGCCCCGCCCCTCCTGTCGATCCCGGAGCGCCGGAGCTTCCCCGACCCCGAGTGGGCCTTGAGCGGCGGCAACAGGTGCCGGTTCTCCACCACGGCCCACAACACGCCCCGGCTCGCGGGCTCTAGCCTCTGCGGCCCCAGTGGGCCCGCCACCCCGTCCCACAGGAGTGGCGAGCGTGGGGATGGCTCCTCCTGGGGGCGAATCAGTGGGCGGTCCCCGAACTACATGGCCATCACAGAGTCCTCCGCTGCGAAGCTGCGGTCGCAGAGCGCACCGAAGCAGAGGCCTGAGCTCGGGTCCAAGAGGCGGCTCTCGCTCCATGACGCGGCGGCGGGCTCGCGGAGCAGCTTGAGCGAGGCCAGGATGCAGAGGGCTTGCTCGAGAGCCCAGGAGGTGATCAGCTTCAAGAATGCCATACTGGGCAAGCTTGCGAGGCCCAGCGAATTTGGCAAAGAAGCAGACAAGAGGATGTGGTGAAGATTTTGGCCCTATTTGGTTGGGCTTTCCCTTGGGGAAATTTTTTTGTCTTTGGCAAAACTTTTGAATGCTATTTGGCGAAATGTGGGCATTCCAAATGCTCAAAGCCCAATGGTGGGGTAGGACAACTTTGAGCATTCGACATTCTCTCAATGTAAGCTCTATTGTTCACGCGTCGTTCACCTTCTTCCCCATGACTTCTTTGAGTTCTTTGCTGTCGCTTGTGTTGTCAACGCCGCCTCCATCATCGACGCCGCCTCCGCCTCCGCCATCGACGCCTTCCTCTTCTGGCGACAGATCCATCCCCTTCGAAAAGCGCGAGTAGCATCCCGTCAACTCCTTTGGCTCGCAAGATCCAGGCCTCAGGCCGCTGGATCCGGTTGTGGGAGGCCAGATCTGGCCGTCGGAGGCCAGATTTGGTAGTCCAAAGGCCAGATCTGGCCGTCCCCTCGACCAACCCGACGGCCCTCCCGCCCTGCCGTTCTGGGAAGCCCCTGACTTCGAGTTCTCCACCAGCCCCGCCGCCGCTTCCCCCTTGACCGTTGACGCCTTCCTTTTTTGCGGCAGATCCATCTCCTTCGACGAGCGCGAGTAGCACCGCGTCAACTCCCTGCTTCTGCGCTCCGACTCCTTCAGCTCGCACGAATCAGGTCGCCAGATCGGGCCTTTGCGACCGTAGACGACACCATGCGTCTACGATCTGGAGGCCAGATCTGGCCGTCTAGCACCGCCGGCCGCCGGATTTGATTTTCAGATTTTTTTTTTAAAAAAATTAAAAGCAAAAGCCCATTTGTAATAAGTTTTGCCAAACGGTATTTTTACACAAGCCACTTTCCAATGCGTAATTTGCCGAACGCCCGAGCATTCCCCAAAACCCCTTTAAAAATGATTGCACCCTTTCGTTGGACATTATGGTAAGCTTTGTTTATTTCATAGAAAATAAAAAAATTTGGGAAATATCTTCCTAAAAACAATAACTTTTTTTTTTTTGGTAAAGAAAAAAAAACAATAACTTTTATCTCTTATAAAAATGAATTGATGAAAAATATTTTCTTCATCTGGAAAATTTTTTTAGACATAAACTTTACTCAATTATGGAAACTTATTTTTATTAACTAAGCATTTCAAGCAATACAAGCGATCGTTTATAAAGAAATAGTTTCTAAATTATTTATTTTCCCAGTGAAATAAACAAAATCCTTTTATATTCCTTTTATGCATCCGTATATGACGAAATTAGTGCATGAATTAGTAGGGTTTTGAATAATGATTTCTTTATTGTCCCACAACATTGACAAAGCTTTTTTGTAGTGTTCCAGTTTGGCATGACAAAACCATTGTAATTATCTTATTTTCTACATATATTATGAAAAGAGTATCTTCTCTATATGATTATAGATATTCTTTTTTTTTTTTTTATTCTACTCTGTTTTTCAACTCACTCTCAAACTTTTGCCTTACTTCTTTACAAAACGTGAAAGTCAAATTCCATACTTGAAACTAAATGTTTTCATCTGTAGTCCCTTTTAAAATGTGGAGATTCGTACCTCTTACTTGCTCATTCCTATATGGGAAGGGTGGCCATTGGAGCATCATGCATTCTTATGAAAGGGTACTACGTTTTATATTGCACATAATTGGATTTGGACATATGAAGTTGAAATTGTTAATGCAACTGCATTTCTTAGTTTATTTTAGGACTTGATTGAATTTTACGCAATAGATTTTTGATTGATTTGCAATTTTTCTGTTGAGCTTTGAGATAGCTTGCTTGATGAGGCGATGGATCTATAGCAAAAAATATGTGATCAAGCAATAAAATAAACAAAATAAAGGAATCCAATCGGATATCGGATTTACGTGGATTGGTCAATGGAACTAACCTCAAGGGGAAAGTAGAACAAATTTTTTTTATGAATTGAGCGATATTGCTATATTACAAGGACACTCGAGTTACTGAAACACTCACAGTGTTTCCTAACTCTTAATTATATGCAATAATTCAAAGTTTCACAATTTCTCGCTAGTCAATTCCACAGATGAGTTATATAAAATTTTATCACAAGATTTTCTCGTTTCAAATTCTCAGGATGAAATTCATGAGTTGCATGATTAATGGTCATGAAAGGAAGTTTTTTTTTGATGCAATTTACAAAGAAAACTCACTTCTCATATAGAAAAGATTTGGATCCAAAATAGGAAATCTACTCAAACCAAGAATCCTACTCCAACTAAAAGTACGTCCTGCTAATATGATGGCACCATTATTTACCATCAATGATGATGCCACAATGACCACAAATTCCCATATGTGTGGATTTGGCTACTGGAGCTATGGAAATTAAAGATATTGAAGACCATAACTAAGAGATATTGAAAAGCAAATCCACAGAGGATTATTATTTTATTATTGAATGAAAAACATTGTGGAATATTGAATTTAGGAAATCTTTTAAATGGCACAAAAGTGTTTTCAATTGTAGTACTTCCAAGCCAAATCCAAAAATAAAAAATAAAAAAATGCATGTAATAAAATACACAACATGAAAGTATCCTCACTTCTAAAACGATCCAAAGACAGAAACAATACAAATAGAATTCGATCCCTTCAATTTTTTGTTAATTTCTTTTTCCATATTCTATTTATGCATACTCTCTTTGGCAACCTTCTAAAGTGCGTGTAAGTTATGTGTGCAGTATAAAGTTCATAACGTGGAACTCTTTTAATTCATCATATTGGCTCAGCTCATCCAAAATGAAAAGAAATGAGTATCCAAGCATGAACTTTTACTTTAGAAATATGTTAAGTTTTCCATCAGTGCAAACTAAACAATTCACTCGAAATCATTGATTTGAAACACTAACTTTTGTTTTGGGACAAAAAGAACCCGGTTCACTAACCTTGACTCTTTCATTTTTGGCTACTCATTACTCTTTCTCATTGAAATGGACAAGTTTTCATACTAGTTTCCATGTATGAAATTCTTAATGGTGAGTCTTCTTGTCTTCTTTTTAAGTATATTTCTTTTTAAAATCCTTTTGAAAAATTGAGATATGCACCTTCTAATTACTTAGGGCGTGCATAGCAACCATTCTATTTCTATTTTAGAATAATTTTTTTTGTTTCAAAATAGAAATCCGTTTGGTGACACAATTTCATTTTTCTATTTTTAGAACAAAATTTTAATCCAAAAATAGGTTTGGAATAGAAATGGAATATGAAAACTCTTCTTATCGCTTGTCCTCTCCATTAATTGGCCACCTACCCGTTGTTGCCATCATTCATCGCTAGTCGTCGGTTGCCTTATGCCGATCATTGCCGATCGTCAACTGCTGTCCATTGTCGCTACTTGCCAATTACTGCCAACGTTCGCCAGTGGCTATCGCGACCACTATCTACGCCCATTGAGTAAGAGAAATTTTATGTCGTTATTAAACATAATTCTATTTCAAGAATAGAAATTGTGCATCGTTATTAAACACAAATTTTGGCTCAAAAACTTCTGCAAAAATAGAAATAAAAAAATATATTTTTCTTCCAAAAATCAATTTTTAACCAAAATGATTGTGATTTGCGCCTTTATTGTGTCTTTTTTCCCCTCTAGTTATTTTGTAGTTTTTTTCTTTTTACGCCGTCTATGTTCTCTTTCACATTGGATCTTTGCCTCTTTAGAAGTCCCATCAAATGGAAAAGCTTAGCAACAATACGGGAGCGTTAAATTCAAAATATATTTTCCTACAAAAGATACACCAGTTAACTAGTATTGTGGGAAAAACTCCAGGTGGAGAGTGGTCCGTCACAATCACGAGAGTAACGGAGCCATTCCCTTCTCATTTCCCAACTAGAAATCTACCAAGATAAGGCATCCTTTACGAGATTAACTCGAGATATATTTTCAACAAGGTCAAAGCGCTTCACTAAGGCATCAAATCTCCATGATTAATAGAGAATAACAATCATATAAGATGAAATCTAAGTTTTTGCTTCATCCTACTTCATTTGCTAAGAACTTATATACCGTAGTTCCCCCAATGCCTACGTTAATCATGTCAACTAAAATATCCTTACAAGTCTTATAAATCATTTTTCTACATTTAATCAAATGTTTTTGATCTTCCAATACAAATGCATGATTATACTTGGAAACATACTCTATAATTTCATAGACATCATTATTAACCTTAAATTTGTTATGAGAAAAACACCCACATCTAATTTCAAACTTTTCATATTTCTTTTCTTGATCATATAGGCTAACAAAATGCTCTTACAATTACACAAAAAAGCCCGTCAGATTATTTCTTCTTTTCTATTTTTAATTGTATTACCCTTCTTTACTCCAAATCATTTGCTGAGTACATAAGCCACATACTTATAATATGCTTCAAGTTCATTAGAAAAAACCATAAACTCAAAATCATTTTTTATATCACACATTATATATACAAGATGGAAACTTTCATGCTACAAACAAATGAACAACAAGTAATTAAATGTAATGCTTTTACAAGAAAAATAACATCACATCCTTTATTAAAGAAAACAAAATATGTTTAACATAATATGAGTAAAGATGAACCTCATATTCAGCCATCTAATAACTCTACACGTGCCGATTAACTGAAGTAACGAGTTTAAAACAGAAATAATTCTTCAAAGTTCCCTCCTAAGGAAATACAAAACAAACATTTTTAAAATACAATCACTCACACTTGTACATATCAACAAGTTAAATCTAGATCATATAAAAACCAATTATTTTCTTAACAAACAATAGGGATGTCAGGAACCGAACCGAAAATCAAACCGAACCAAACCTAAAAATTCGGTTTTTTCGGTTCGATTCTCATTAAAAACCAATATTTTTGTATTGGTTCGGTTTTTATCGGTTAACCGAATCGAACCGAACCAAAAACCGATAAAATCCAAAAACCGTTTTTATCTCTCCCAACTCTTGTCTCCTCCTCTCCTCTCGTGTCTCGTCTTGGTCGGCGATGGTGACTCCAACTGCGATGGCAACGGCAATGACAATGGCAACGGCGATGGCAACGATGACCGATTGAGGGATTCTTGATGGCCAATCATGATTCGCTTCGAAGCGCAGTTACAGCCGATTGCTCCTTATGCTTCTGCGTGCTGTTCGTTTCGATTGATTATCGAAGCGAAACCTGGTATCGTCCTTGCATCGCGAACCCTTAATGCCCATTTGGTCGGCATCGAAATGCGGGTGCCTTGTTGTGCAATTTTGCGAGAAAGTTTTCCTTTTTCTTTCTTTCCCTCTTTCTTTCCAACGATTGTGAATGATTGATTGGGGTTGGCTTGGCTTTTTGGTTCTTAATTGTCTCCCCCGGGGGGTGTGATCTCGGAGGCGAGGCTGTCCTAGAAATGGGTTTACTCTTTTTTAGCTCGTGGATGATGAGGGAGTGAGCTTGCCCAAGTTTGTCTCGCGTGTAAATCATGGAACTTTTTCTATGGGAGGAATGCTTCAGACTAAGTATAGTCTAGCCAATATGTGGTTACGAACATTGTGGTTGGGGGTTCATCGGGCAATATTTCGCGGCTACTCGAATGGGTTCTGAATTTCCAATGATCTGGTGTGGAGGGCTTAGACTCTTGACTGAGGATTTGAACTCGTCGAGGACTACCGAGTATTGCAGACTCTTGACTATGTTAAGTAGTTAGTGTGCTTGTGCTTCTTTTAATGATTGAATGGGATAACAGCTTACACGAAGTTGTTGGTGGGTGGAACATCGAGTTAGTTATGACCATTCTAATTCTTGTTTTCTGGATGACAATGGTCGCTAATCAAGACATGCACCAGCTCTGACTTTGTTTGCAATTTTTGGATGACAAAGTGAATTTATATATTTGTTTTTTGGAAATGATGATAGATGCATTTTTAATGGAAACGGGAAACTCTTGGAAGATTTGGTTCTAGCAGCACAAGAAGGTGTCTTTGTTAATGTTGACAGCGAATTTGACTTGGAGAACATAGTTGCAGCTGCAAGAATAGCAGGCAAGAAGGTTAGTGTGCTACTTCTTATTAATCCAGACGTGGATCCTCAGGTAGTTTTGGTTCTTCCACTCATAAGACCTTTACATTTCATACCTTACATACTATTCTCTGTCAAGCTCATTTTTTTTTACAGTATTTGTTGTGTGCATTTCATATGAATTATGGCTGGCGTCACTGGTTCCTTCATTCTCCTGAAAAAGTTTCAGACTAATTCCGTGGGCCTTTTTTTTAATTCAGGTCCATCCATATGGTGTCAAAGAAACAAGAACTCTAAGTTTGGAATTAGGAATGAGAAGCTGCAGTGGTTTCTTGATGCTGTAAAATCACATCCAAATGAAAGAAAAAAAAATCGAAAACCAAAAGCTGAAAACCGAAATATCAAACCGAATCGAAATTTCGTATTCGGTTCAATTCGGAAGATTTTTCTAATGGTTCGGTTCGATTCGGTTTTTTTTTTTAAATCGAACCGAACCATACCATTGACACCTTAATTGGTGGTTTTATTTATATGTTGATGGGCCTAAGTGGGCCCGTCCGCCCATGTTAGGCCTAAAAGCCTAGCCTATAAGATAAGGGCCCATGGAGAAACGGTTGCAATGTGAAAAGTTGTGTTGTTTAGGTATGAAGGGTTATGACTTTTGGGGGAACATATTACGTTGAAGAATTACGTCTCTTGGAGGAGACGTATTTAAGAGAGAAAAGAAAAGAGAGGAATGCACATTTTCAATGTACGTCAGTCTCTCTCTTTCCCTCAAAAGAGGAATACGCTATGTTTTCTCCCCCTAATAGCAATAGTATGCTTCTCGGTAGAATGGGATTAGAATTTCTCCCTCGATCTTCAGCATTGGTGTTTAATCTGTGGACAATAAGATACGCTCGATTATGTAGTGTAACTTTTGATCGGTGATACATGTTCTCCCTAGGCTCGTCTTCCACATTCGTTTTAGGGGTTCGATTCAATGTCGAATCCATTTTAGGAAATCAGTAATTCCCAACATTGATATTAGAGCTATCTTTCATGTTTTCTTGACCCCTTTTCATCTTTATGAATCAATTTTTGATTGAATTTTCATTAAATACCGTTGTTGGCTAATCGGGGATGGACAATCTCGACACCCGTACACTGTTCACCATGTTTTTTGATTTTCTATAAGTCGAAATTTTTTTCTAAAAGCGTAGGATCGAAGCCATCGTTGATACAAGAAAAACGAGTGGCGGATTGCCGCCCGGGATCATTGGACATGCCGCCACGCACGGCCGGAATGAACAGGGGTCATTGGCACGTGCGTTGCACACGTCGATTCAGTCCCCCGCAGGCACGTGCAATGCATGCGTTGTTTTGGCCAAAGTCACGTGCTGCGCACGTGTCGGTTGGCTCATTCGACCAGGCCGAGCGGTCCATCCGGCCCGACCAGTCGAACCCGACCGCCCATTGACTCCAACCCAACTAACCATTGACCGCGACCGTTGACAACAAAAAAAAAATAAAAAAAAAAGGAAAAGAATGTGTTTATTTTTCCAATTAAGTCTATGTGGATTATATGTAATCCTTTATTTGTTCTGCATCTGTTGCAGTAACAATGCCTCCCCTTAGGTTGCGCGCACTTATTCGCGCAATTACCGATGAACAAAATGAAAGGCTTTCTAAGTTGATAGCCGAGTTGACTGATTATCAATAGGAGAGAGGCAACTTAATTGATCATGTTTTTGAAGTCAACGGGAAAATACAAAAGGTCGTATGAAACGGTCGTCCTATGCCACAGTCTGATATGGTGCGATTTTTTATGAACACTCTTCTCCAAGAATGGTAATGAGTGTTGAATCGCTTATGGAAAGTCAATAGAGCTGCTTCGTATAGAAAAATTGTGATAGCTTTTATAGATGATTATTACTGGATCGTTAAAAGAGAAAATATCAAAAAGTTGAACAAAAGAGAATCTTTCCCAGTTCGTATATTGACTTGGTGTTAGATGTTTTTGGCTGGTCTTATTTAGTGTGTTTTATGGACATCTTATGTAATTTTTTTTACCTAATTGTTGTTGATGTGACAATTGATATGTTAGTTATATTATTTGAAAGTATTATTATTATATCATTGTTTGATATCAAATATTATTTACTTTATGTTATTATTAACAATTGTGGGTAGTTTATATAATTTTTTGTAATTTCAAAGAATTTATTTTGCATAGAATATTATATTAATAATAACTCCAAGTTAGGATTTTGGATGATGATTGGAAACATAGTGACATTTTGATTCTGAAACCTCACTTGAAATTATTCATTAATATGATGGTTTTGTGCAAAATGGATGCATAAATGATAGACATTAATAATTCGTGCATATATATCTCATATGTTCATATCAAATGGCTTCAGCCACAAAGAACATAGTCGTTGAGCTAAACAAAGGTGATAAGCTCAATGGCGATAACTATGAAATATGGCACATGAAAATCCAATATATCTGGAAGAGCAAGAGGCACTGGAAGCTCTTAAACTAACCATGGTAGAACCTGAAGAAGGAAACACTACACAGCTTAAGAGAGATAATGATGCATTTGTTGCATGGAAAAGAAAAAACTCAATTCCTCGCATTACATTGCTGAATAGCATGGAAAATGACGTCATGCGAGAGTTCACGCGTTTTAAGAATGCCAAGGAAATGTGGGAAGCGTTGGCAGCAAGGTTTGGTCATACTTCGGTCACTAGATCCTGACTGATGAGTAATAAGTGCAAGTAGTGATCCGTTCCTTGTCTCAGAGTTGGGAGCATAGGAAGGTGCACCTGACCCATAATGAGAATATCAAAACCTTTGAGGATGCAGTGCGTCATCTTGAGCTAGAAGAGGATCGCCTCTTGGCGATTAAGTGGGAAGCTAAAATTTATCATACTGGTTCTAGCTCACATGGAGCTTCGAGCTCCAAGCGCAAACGTCCTAACTGGTTCGATAAAAGGAAAGGCAAGGAAGTAGGTCCTTCAAGGAAGAAACCTAAGCTTGACCAACATAAAAGAGGAAAGCGTCCTCGAATGAAAAAGCTTATAAATGTGAAGTGTTACAATTGTGACAAGAAGGGTCACTATGCTCACGACTGTCATGAGTCAAAGAAAGTATACACCTCTTGTACTTTTCAGAACTTTGCTTATGTGTCGAGTTCTATATTCTTAACTAAGTCTATCCTTTGTGGACTGTAGATTCATGAGCGACTGACCACGTAGCGAAGGATAGAGAATCCTTCCTGGAATTCTGACGAGTACCAACTAGAACTAAGTGGATTTATGTAAGAAACAACTCTAGAGTAGAAGTAAAAGGAATTGGCATCTGTCAATTGAACATGCATGATGGACATACTATGTTTCTACATGATGTGTTGTATGCTCCAGAGATTTATCAGAATTTAGTGTCTGTTTTAGTGTTGATTAAACTTGGTTTTAATATGAACTAGGGGTGCGCATGGTTCAGGCGGGCGGTTCCCGACCTAGAATTGGAAACCGCCTACTAAGGAACGGTTCCGAAAAATTAGAACCGGGATCCACCCGTTCGTTGCATGGATCCACCTGGGAACCGGACCGGACGGTCCGGTTCTCGGGTGGATCCATGGAACCGATATTGGTGGCGGCGTCGACGCTCGAGGAGAAAATGAAGACAGAGACTGAGTGAGGGGACAGACAGCAGAGGCAGAGGAGCAGCGGCTGATAGCTATGGCGGGTGGCAACCAGCGCAAGGGGGCGAGCAGCGGCGGCAGAGGAGCAGCGACAGCGGCGTTGACGCTCGGGGAGGAATTGTAGGACTGAGCGAGGGGCGAACAGCAGAGGCAAAGGAGCAGCGGCTATGGCGGGTGGCGACTGGCGCGAGGGGCGAACAGCGGCGGAGGAGGAGCAGCGGTGGCGGAGGAGCAGCGGCAACAAAGGAGCAGTGGCGACGGCATCAACGCTCAGGGAGGAATCGAAGACAAAGAGACTGAGCGAGGGGGCAGACAGCAGAGGCAGAGGAGCAACAATTGTGGCGAGTGGTGACCGGCGCGAGGGGGCGAACAGCGGTGGAGGAAGCGCAGTGGCGACGGCGTTGACGCTCGGGGAGGAATCGAAGAGGAAGAGAATGAGTGAGGGGGCGGACAACAACGAGGGGGTAGACAGTAGAGGCGGAGGAGTAGAGGCTATGGCGGGTGGCGACCGGCTTGAGGGGGTGGACAGCGGCGGAGGAGGAGCAGCGGTGGCGGCATCGACGCAAGGGGAGGAATCGAAGACGAAGAGAAGAGATTGAGGAAGAGAGAGAGAGAGAGAGAGAGAGAGAGAGAGAGAGAGAGAGAGAAAAAGAATCGAAGATGATGAAACCGCAGAGGAAGAGAGTCAGAGACAAACGCGAACTTAGGGTTTCTTTCTTTTATTTTTTATTTTTAATATTAAAAAGTGCTGGTCCGGTCCGAGTGGGCGGGCAGGTGGATCCGCCCACGGAACCGAGAACCGGACCGATTCCCATCGGTTCTCAAAAATTGGCGGGAACCGGACCGGTTCCATCGAGAACCGCCGGTTCCGGGCGGTTCCGGTCCGATTCCGGGCGGTCCGGGTGGTTCCTGGGTATTTTGCACACCCCTAATATGAACTTCCATAATAGTGGTGTGGATTTGTATTTGAATACAAATTACTATGGTTGTGGTTATTTTCTAAATTATTTTATTGTATTAAATATTGATTAAAGTAATGATAATGTGTGGCACCCCCGAACGGCCCCCGATTTGTCATGGTCGCCATAGTTCGCTTACATTTCTCTTTCTTGACCTTAAGGTCTATCAATCCTAAGGGTTTATATCTTTTAGGTCGGTCCCTACGCAATTTATATGGCGGAAGCATATCCAACAACTCCTTTCCCTATATTCAGAAAACAATGCACACCAACTAAACATTTTATGTAAGTTAAAGCCATACACTTTTATTTACATAACTTGATGGACATCATTCATCGGTACATCAAAATGCCAAGGTTTTCTATACTCGGCTATATTTCAAAAGATGACCGACATCTCTTCCAACAGTCATATACTTAAAGTCCATCGATCAGTGTCAGCGTCCAAAAGTTCCTTCCTTTGTTGTCCTTCTCTTCGCGGCTATATCCAACCACTTGGTCCATCTGCTGGTGGCGGTGGCGGCAAAGGTATCTTGTCTAGTTTGAAATGTTAGTCCCTAAACGGGATGAGTACAACCACTCAGCAGCAAAAGATTCAACAAGCTATATCGAGCATAACAATCAGCATCTAATTTCATACAAAATAGACAAGGCAGGGAGACAAGGGATAAATGGATATCAATATCATGGAATTCTTCAATACTAAATCAATTGCAAATTCTATAAGAATCATATACCACATAATCAGATCACAATCATGGAACCCTTTACTGTGATGACAACATATTCAGACCCCACACATTTATAGTCAAATCATTCATTTTATTTTTCGAAAGGTTTCATCCCCGGAGGACTAATGTTTGCGTCCCTCTGGTATTCGCATCCTTCTAGGCATCGCGAAAGCCTCCGGCATTCAGCCATTTAAGGCCACCGGGCATTTGGAGCAAATCACGCCTTCAAGCATCTCGTTCCCCACTTGCCATCACGAGGAACCTTGAGGGCCTCCCATGAAAATGGTTACCCTGGCCATCCGGATTTACATACCAATTAGCATACTACTGGGCATCCCAAAACTCCCGAGGAATAACCTCTGGCATTCAGCCATTTAAGGCCATCGGGCATCCACAAGGCATCGACTCACTCGATCCTTTGGGCATCCCGACTCCCGGGGCATCATTAATCCGAGGGTTCAATGGGAAAATCGCATTTTAATTTCACAAATGCATCATCATATGTCAAACAAGATATCTCATGAACCCTTTTATCAAACAAATTGCATTTTAATTCACAAATGCATCATCATATGTCAAACAAGATATCTCACAAACTTTTTATCAATCACAATATCCCACCATCAGCATCATCAAGTCACAAACCTCCCACCATCAGCATCACTAAGTCACATGGCAATTCGAGAACTACACTTCATATAGGACAATTCTATAGAAATCTCGAAACAGTAACTTAATTTCTACAATTGCGCAGTTTTAGCAACAATTCCAAATTAATTACTAAACGAGCTCAGAAAATTACGAAATTTTGACACGTTATCGATAAGACCTAGAGGAACAAATCTCAAGAATAAAACTAAGTCAGATTCCATAGGCACTGAGGGTAAAACTTCGATTTTCTTCCTACCCAACATTCTGTAAAATTCCAGATTTCATATTTTTTGTAGGAAAGTTATTTCGAGGGTCATACTTTGTTCGTTTTCTCTGAATTTTGGATATGTTATTCATGAAGATGTGCTCTAAAACTTTCATCAAGGGTTCAAAATCAAATTGTGGTCAGATAATTACAGAAAAATTAAAATGTCGCCTGAGGTCACGCTGATTTTCACAAAAACAGTTCACAAGTTCACAAAACTCCTCCTATATATTAGATTTCGACCTCCCGTCATTATACTCTTTGTCCATACACACAATACACCTTACCACAGCATGATTATCACTAAGATTCCTCATGGTCAGAATCTCAAATTCATTTGGTTTCACTTGCAAGTTCAAAAATCCAGCACTCACACTTCATGAAATTCGAAATCCAGCACATGCACCTCATCCACAACCAGTTTTCTTGATCTAACACCCTCCTACATATCAAAGACTCCACATGCAGCTCAAGTACTCCATTCTCCTCACCTATTTCACTTCTTTTCTAGGCAAAACAGCTTGCAACAACATAGATTGAAGAACAATTTCTTGCCTTAAACTCTCTCACTCGGTAGCTGTTCAAAAATGGAGGTTCGGGGGTTGCGGCTTGGCCGGTCAGCGATGGGAATCGGTGGCATTGACGGCAGCTGCACGGACATGGCGAGAGGCAGCCCTTCCTTCTCTTTTTCTCGCTGCCCGCACCCACGATCGACCCTCCTTTTCTCCTTGCTTGGTTTCCTCTCAAACTCTCTTTCGGTCTCTCTCTCCTGCCTTCGTACGAAACCCCCCTCCCCCTTTGTTTTGTTCTTTTATTAATCAATAAGTTTAAAATGGACAGATGGCACAAGAGGAAGGACAGGTGTAGGTACAACAAGGACAAGTGTAATTGTGGAGGAGACAAGTGTTGGGGGGGGGGGGGGCATGCGATTTCCTCCCCCTCCTCTTGCTTCGTACAACGCCCATGGGGTGTCCTTGGGCTTGCTTGGGTCCGAATCCTTGGGCCCAAGAGTCAATAAAGCTCAAATTTTCCCTTCTTTTTTTTTTTGGTTACATATATATAGTATTTTATCTCTATCAAAATTTAATTTAATAACAAAATTTCATATTGCTTTATATACAAGTATATACGCACATATAAATATACTCCAAATTCTTGCGGCCCGCTCAATATCCTCAAGTTCTAATTCTTTAAATTTTTAACGCATAAAATTCTTATGCAAGATCAAATCCCATCCTTTTGGTTCAAATGATAAAATTGAAATACTATTCCAAATGAACAAATACAAATTAATGCCTATAAAATAAAGACAAAGTCACAATTCGGTGACTATCACCTATCTGAGGGTTGTCTAAAATTTTGGATGCCGCATAATGTTTGTTATTCCCTTTTCACATCTCCTAATTCATATGATAATGATGTGAGTGTGTGACATGCTAGACTTGGTCATATTGGCCAACAACGTATGAACAAACTAGCCAAAGATGGCTTGTTAGGCAATATTGAAAAAGTCAATTTGCCCATATATAAGCATTGCCTAGCAGGAAAAACAACAAGAAAACCATTTGGAAAAAGTAAAAGAGCTGAATTCCCTTTGCAATTAATCCATTCTGACGTCTGTGGTCCGATGAATGTGAGAAGAAGGCATGGGGCTGTTTATTTCATCACATTGATAGATGATTATACTCGATTCGGATATGTCTATTTGATTTCTCATAAATCTGAAGCATTGAGTTGTTTCAAAAAATTTATGAACTTGGTAGAAAATCAATTAGACAATAAAATAAAAGTATTGCGACTTGATTGAGGTCGAGAATATTTATTTGATGAGTTCAAAAAATTATATGATGAAAAAGGAATAGAAAGACAGTTGTCTATTCCATATACTTCTCAACAAAATGGTGTTGTGGAGAGAATGAACAAAACCCTATTGGAAATGGTTAGGTCCATGATGGCGCATGCTAATTTACTGATCACTTTTTGGAGTGATGTATTGTTAACTGCTGCATATATACTTAACTGAATGCCTTCCAAATCAGTTACTTCCACTCTATATGAGTTATAAACAAGTAGAAAACCGGACTTAAGTTTCTTTAAGCCATGATATTGTGCTGCCTATACTCATGAACCCTCTCACAAGTTTAGGAAATTGGGTCTTAGAGGAAAGAAGAGTATTTTCATAAGATACTCTAAACACTCAAAATGGTATGTGTTCATACGTGAGCAGGAAAGTGAAAGTATAACTGAATTTGAATAACGGAACGTCACATTCTTAGAGAATGAATTTCCTAAAAAGGGCGAAATAGGTGAGGATTACTCCCTATTTGAAACCTTTGATCAAGATAATGAACTTAATGGAGTTTGTCCAAATGGGAGTAACGTGAGAAGTGATGAATTTAATTCAACTCACTCTCAATTACAACCACATGATGAAATGATATCGTCATTATCTAATCCAAGTGGGAGCATGATGGGGAATGATGTGCAAAGTATACAATTTCTCATATGGCGAACAAGTTGTAAAAGTATTCCCTGTCGACGTTTTGATATTGAAGGGAAAATTTTCATAGTTGCTCCACAAGATGAAAATGAGCCAAGAAATGTTAATGAGATTCTAAATTGCCCTAGTAAGGAAAAATGAATGTATGCAATGGAAGAGAAAATTGAGTCAATGAAGTCAAACCATGTTTGAGAACTGGTTGATCTTCCAAAAAGACGCAAAACTATTGGGAACAAGTGGGTTCTTAAAATAAAACGTAAAGTTGATGGCTCGATAGAAAGGCATAAGGCTCACCTTGTCGAAGTGGTATAATCAATAAGAATGAATTAATTATGAAGAAACATTTTTTCCTATAATGAGATTTACCTCGATTCGCATTATTATGACAATAGTGGCTAGTATGGATCTTGAGTTACATCAAATGGATGTAAAAGACTGTTTTTCTCAATGGAGAATTAGAGAAAGAAATATATATGGAACAACCTGATAGTTTCATTATGGAAGGCCAAGAAATAAATGTATGTCGACTTTTGAGATCGATATACGGCCTTAAGCAGTCGTCGAGACAATAGTATATACGTTTTCGTAATGCCATAATAGCATATGATTTTACAATGATAAATGAGGATTATTGTGTATATATCAAAAGATCCAAAGATCAATTTGTGATCATATCATTATATGTTAATGATATACTAATTGCTGGAAGCAATATGGAGTTTATTAATACTGTCAAGAGTTGGTTATCCTCCAACTTTGAGATGAAAGATATGGGTAAGGCCACATACATTCTTGGAGTTAAGATTTCAAGAGATTGTTCGAAGAAATCATTATCTCTTTTGCAAGAACATATATAAATAAGGTTCTTGAACGATTTCGTATGCAAGATTGTAAACCCATAGATACTCCTATTACAAAATGTGAATAATTAAGTCATAGACTATATCCAAGGACTCCACAAAAGAAGGAACAAATGAAACATGTTCCTTATGCTAGTGCTATTGGGAGCTTGATGTACGCTATAATGTGTACAAGACCTGACATATGCTTTGCAGTTAGAATGGTGAGTAGATACCAATCCAATCTAGGTTAAGCACATTGGAAAGCCATTGAAAGAATACTGAGGTATCTGAAGGGAGCTGCTGATTACAAGCTGAATTACCAAAGAAAAGATCTACGACTTGAAGGTTATTCAGATGCTGATTAGGGAGGAGATTTAAATGAAAGGACATCTACCTCTGGTTTTGCTTTCTTACTTAACAATGGCGCCATATCTTGGAGCAATAAGAAGTAAACGTGTATAACCTTGTCCACGATGAAAGCTAAGTTCGTGGCATTATCAGTAGCAGTACAAGAAGGTGTTTGGCTTAAGAGATTTTTAGATCATTTAGGTATTATTGGGTATGCTACAAATCCATTATTGGTTAACTGTGATAGCCAAGCAACAATAGCGTACACCAAAGATCCAAAATATCATAGCAAGATCAAACATATAGAAATGATATGGTTGTACAAAAAGATATAAACTTACAGTACATATCTACATATAGAATGGTAGTAGATAAAACCAATACCTAGAGATGTATTTTGTGGTCATGTAAAATCTCTAGAATTGCGTAGAGACTAATATACTGAATATTGTAATTTCCTTGAAGTGTTCACATTTCATGAATTTGTGTTTTTCATCATTAATACTTATGAATCTTTGTTTGATGTTTATACATCTTAATGCTTAGTGCATTATATTAAGTTGAGAAAGTATGTCGGACAGATAAAAGATTAACCCACTCACACGGGTAATTGCATCTATTTACTATGTGATAAATAGAGTTGAGACGATTTTTTAAGCTTATTATCTATGTGATAATTGAGAGTTCAAGCTTAAAATACATAAGTCACATTAATTGAGTGTTAAGATGAGGACATAATATTTATTATGTCCGAAAGTAAAATAACCCACATATTTTACTTTATCTGTCTATGTTGCCAGATGTGAATTCTGATGAATTTTATGAACGAGTAAATATGTGAACTTAAGTTAGACATTATGTATGTCTGAACTATCATTTGTATGATATTGATGGTGTAGACATATGCTCCATGGGAAATGAGTTAATACCATAATACATATTTCATATTACGTATGCATGAGACGACCAATAAGAGTGGCAAAAGTTTGATCTCAACTTTTATGTCGTGTGAGTGAGACTCTTGAGGAAAAGAATTCCTCAATTTAGTGCCCTCATGACTCTTATTTATTCTCAAGATTTCTATTTAGTGTTTGCTATCTTAGGATGTTGCCAATGATCATGAATTGATTCGATCTGATGAGACATTTCTAGAAAAGCAAGCTGAACTAAAATTGAGAGTTTAAAGGAAAGATGAAGATCGAATTTTGAGAATCACATTCTAAGTTTTATTTTCACTGGTCGACCAATTATGATTATCTTTAGGATAATCGTAATTGTGAATACAATATATCATTATTTAAAAGGAGATCAAGAGAGATATAAATATGATCGATCGATTTAGGGTACTGCATACTAAATCTACTCAAAGTGTGATGCTCATTATGAGCTGATATATATTCATAACAGATATATAGCAACAAGCTCTAAAAGTATGCTGGTCGCACGGATTATTTACTGGTATGAATATTGTAAAGAGGTAAAGAGAATCATGTTCTGCCCACCATGTGCGAGTGGGAGATGGTGGTTTAATTTATATGTTAATGGGCCTAAGTGGGCCCGTCCGCCCATGTTGGGCCTAAAAGCCCGGCCCGCAAGATAAGGGCCCATGGAAGAACAGCTACGATGTGAAAGGTTGCGTTATTTAGATATGAAGAAAACAGAAAAGAAGAATACGCTATGTTTTCTCCCTCTAATAACAACACTATCATTGCATTTAACATACTTTCTATATATTTTTCTTTGTCCCCATACATCTAAGGCATAAAATTTACTCCCATACTAATTGCTAATCCAAATGTCAATGATGTAATTTGAGGATTTGAGTTAAATTTACTTCACCAGTAGCATTACCTTGACAGTTGCTAACAATCCCAATTATAACCGTATGAGGACAAACCACCAAAAACGTCCCAATTTGGCTATGCATTAGAAAAGGAAATGTGCACAAAATTAACATCAGGCACACATCCTTGGACAAGGTAGCCTTTTTCTCAGTGACCACATTGCATCAATCCAAACTAAATCTACAAAAAAGCTAACCTTTGGACGCAGGGGACTAATTGGAGCCTATGTAGCACCGACACGGACATGCGACACGCGACACGACACGACACTACATGCCGACACGTCATTTCTAAAAAAAAAATGAATTTCGACACATTTCGACACGTTATATATTAAATATAATTTTTTATATAAATGCAAAAATAAATAACAATAAAAATAGCATAGAATTAATTTATACTAAAAATATTAATCAAACATTTGTTAATATCATTCATTGTTTTAATTTGATAGAAATTGAACGAGAAATTCAAAAATTGCAAACACGAAAGAGTAAACTTGAAGGAACATGTCCTATTTTCTTATACTTGTCGAAGATTAATGAGATTTCTTATAGTCCTAGATAAAGTTCGGAGTTCATAATATAGACTAGCTTGGAACTCCTTTGCAAAACAAGGTTCGAAAAAATGAAAATCCAAGACAAGAACTCTCGAAGTATGATCAAAAGAAAAGGAAATCACTAAATTCACCACGGAAAATATGAGAGATAACTCATATACCAATAACATAGACCAAAAGAAATAACTCACAAGCGATGCATGCGAGAGGCAGAAAAAAACAAAAGAAATTATAACTTTAAGTATGTGGGGCAATGGAACGACACCAACAAGAAAAGGAGCGTTCCATTGTCAATCACGGGAAGATAGAACTTATAAGTGAGAAACTTGAAAGTAAGAATTTTCTTCTTTCCCCTTATTTTTGTTATTTTCATCATTTTTTCATATTTACATTCTGACTTCTCAAGTATTGAAAATTTTTAAAATTGACCCGTGCGTGTCAGAATCACGTGTCGAAATTTTGGACTCGCGTGTTGGAGTGTGTCGGGAAGAATTGATCACGTGACGGATTTTCCGACACTCGTTGATCGCATGTTAGAATGTGTTGAAGTGTGTCGAACACGTGTCGAAATGTCGGACACGACATGAAGGCTTCCGGAAAGTGTCGGTACTTTTTGGATTGGACCCACCAATGGCGCTTCGATTGGTGACGAAGAGAGACAGACACACACAGGCGAGAGAAGAGAAAGGGTTTGCAGGAGAAAATATTAGGTATCCTAACAGTGCCATGCAATTCGTGCTCTGAACCATTTAGAGCGTGACACCTGGACAAGTGTCAGTCCACGTCGTCCACTTCTCCGTTTCAAACCAACGGCGCGGGAAGTTCTCCTTCTCCTCTCTCGAGCATAAGCCCTCTGACGCTCTCTCTCTCCTCTGAAGATCGTCTCTCTCCTCTCTCTCCTCTCTGTCTCTCTCCCCTCCGCCTCTGCTGGTTGCTTTCATCGTCCCCCACCGACGCCGATGCCGCCGATGCTCCTCCGCCTCCCTCTCGCGACCTCCGCTCTGCTCTCTCTCCCCCCTCCGCGAAGTCGTGCCTCTCTTCCAACGAAATGCGACGCCGACGGCCCTCTGCCTCTGCCTCCGCCGGTTGCCTCCGTCTCCCTCGACTCCGACGCCGACGCAGCCTCCGCCTCCTCCCCTGGACTCGACTCTGAGACCGACGCTCCTTCGCCTCTCTTCCAGCAAACCCCAACGCCGACGCCCCTCCGCCGGTTGCCTCCATCGGCGTCGGAGTCCGTCGCCCCCGACTCCGACGGAGACGCCTCCGCCTCGGCCTCCGCCTACACGCCCGACGCCGACGCCGACGCCGACGCCGACGCCGATGCCCCTTCGCCTCCCTCTCGCGACCTCCGCTCCACTCTCTCCGTCTTTCCTCTGCGGAGAGCCCAACCCCGACGCCGACGAACCCCTGCTCGCATTTTGGCCTCCCTCTCCGCGAGCGAAGGTCACTCTGCTCGCTCTTTCTCTTTCCTCCGCAAAGCGTCCCCTGCTCTTGAACGCGGATGCCGCCAACGCCGTCGCCTTCCCAAGCTCCACCGATAGGCATCCCATTGGCGACTCCCGTACGTCCCAAGGTTCGTTTTCTTTTTCATTTTTTTTGGATTCTATTTGGTAGAATTCGGTGCCATGTTAATACTCAATGGCTTTTCTTCTGGGATATTTGGGGTTGTGTGGATAAAAGCGGTTAGTGCATGATATTAGAAGAGCATCGACTAGGCGATGTAGTGACAGAAAATGCTCGACAAATTGATATCTATGTATGTGTTCTCAGTTAATTTTTTCTCTATGCATGCCATCCTTTCTATCTGATTCTAGAATTAAACTTCTTATATCAGGATGTTCGTGAATTCTGTGAAGAGACTTCGAATTAAGAGGACTTTTGAGGCTAATGGACTTGGTACTGAATTACAGAGTCAATTTTCTGAGACTTGATCATGTACATGGTTTTGTATGATCATGATATTTAAAGCATTGTTGAGGATGAGTGCTAACCTTAAGCTGGGTAGCTCTGAAGCTATCCAGGTCCCTGTAGAGCATGGTTGCGAACTTTTGAGTGAATGGTGTGTATAGCTTGCCCACTATACGGTTGTGGAAATGAAAAGACTGGATAAACGGAGCATTTTGAAAATCACGGTTGCTCTTCTTGGTGTCCCTTTTCTTTATCTTTTGTTGAGGTGACACTACCCTTTCCCAACTTTTGTCACTGCCGGTTAAATCAAACTTTGGAATGTCCTATGTATGTTGTGTGTACATATATTCTCGCAACTTATTTCTTGTTGATACGTGAGAGAGAGATGGACACTATTCTTTCTTGTGGATTGTTTATTGGTTCTCCATATTCTCTGCGAAGAAATGAGATTTCATATTAAGAGTCTTTCTGATCAAGCCCACTTGAATTGCTTATCAAACTGGAATTTTGGATGGCATGAGATTTGGCATGTAAAAGGCCGCAAGTCTAGTATTGAGGTTGAAAACTGAGGTTTTCATTTTCTTTGGAACTGAGGATTTTCTATTTCCTCTTAACGTTGATCTTTATTCATTGCTGCAACTTTCAGCATATCCATGGGTCAGAGAAGGAGGAAATGCATCAGATATCCCTATTGATATATCAGTTTTGAATAATATGAGACAATTTGTGAAGTACGGTTGACTGAAACAATTTGCTTTATGGGTAACAAACTGCTCTGTAAGATTTGTTCAAGGAGGAAAGGATATTATATCATGTCAATGTCTAACAAATATTGCTTGCAGGCATTAGCAAGCACACTTGATGAAGAGGAACTTGCTGACCTCAAGTATCAATTTGCTGCAATTGATGTAGATAAAAATGGTTCTATTAGTCTTGAAGAAATGAAAGAGGTATCCATTTCTTTCTCATTCCACATTCACTCTGATGAATATTTTAATTACATGTTGATCATGAGTGTTGTATGCATGCAGGCCCTTGCTCAGGATCTTCCCTGGAAGATGAAGGAACCACGTGTCTTAGAGATTCTTCAAGCGGTAACTTTTATCTTTACCTTTGTTATGGCCTTGTTTTCTCCTTGTGTATTAGCAATTGAGATTTGTTTTTCTGGTGGGTTTTGTGGAATACCATTTCTGTCAGTTTCACTTTCTTCTTTTATTGTTTTGGTGATTCTCTTTTGTTCATATTCGATGCTTGAAGCTTCCATTTAGTTCTTGCTTCATGTTTCATCATTTTGAAAACTTGCTTGTGTTGTTAGCCAAGAAATGTTGGACTAATTTTTTCGTTCATAAGATGAGCTGCTGCCAAGCTTATAGATTTTGCACAAACATGTGAGTCCTGAATGGTGCATAAGAATCTCTTTTATTTTTCCTTCATGTAGATCGATAGCAACACGGATGAGCTAAGTGGATTTTACTGAGTTTGTTGCAGCTACTCTTCATGTGCATCGAATGGAGGAACATGACTCAGAGAAGTGGCAGCTGCGGTCACAGGCCGCTTTTTGAAAAATTTGACATTGATCGTGATGGTTATATAACCCCAGAAGAACTTCGACTGGTAATTTTGACTATCTTCATTTATTCATCCCTTCCACATTCATTTGCCCTCTAGTTCTCATTTGTGTCACTATGGGTATGGGTAGAGTGAAAATTAAATTACGTAGACAGGGCTAAATGTATTTGTTTTAATTTGTAACTGAATTTTGACCCTGTCTCTTGGGAGGTTGAAGTTTGTTTCTTGCAAAATTGCCCAAAAGTTGGGATAAGTCGTCTGTCTTTTTGCATATTGGGCACAAAATAGTAGCATAGCTTGTGACCTTGTGACCTTGATAATTTGGTTATTGTCTCATCTGAAAATACTAGCCGAATGTATTGCCTCTTGTTGTATATTCTGCACAAAGTAGTGGCGCAGGTTTTTTATGTTGCTTGGTACAAAGAAATGGTTAAGCATGTTAACGTGTAACCTTGACATGATGCTCCCATGCCCTTTTCAGCAGACAGGTTTGAAAGGCTC
The DNA here is from genome assembly GCA_016097545.1 of Eucalyptus victrix. Lineage (NCBI taxonomy): Eukaryota > Viridiplantae > Streptophyta > Magnoliopsida > Myrtales > Myrtaceae > Eucalyptus > Eucalyptus victrix. The sequence continues at coordinate 51,477,894 of CM027837.1, read as the reverse complement.
CCTCAGTCCTCTGCTAGAGGAAGCCGACGTCGACAAAGATGGGAAAATAAGTTTATCGAAGTTCAGAAGGCTGTTAAGAACTGCAAGCATGGGCTCTCAAAACTTGCCGAGCCCATCTGGTTATTGGAATTTGAGGAAGATATAGATCCATTCTGGAGCTATTGGGTGTTAAAAAGAGAGGAGGGAGCACGAGACAGGTTACGTATTTTGGTTACTCAAGATATACCGAGCCAACCATGTTGACCGCCTCTGTACTCTGCTCCATTGCCAGTGGAAATCCCTGTACAAAAGTTAGTATCAAGCGATTTTGCATGGCACCCCAAGTTAGCCGAGAAGTGCTTGAGGATGAAGGTTTGGAGAGATTGTTGGCTATGGTCCTTTACTTGGTGAGAGGGAAGGGCTATACGGGCGTACGTCTTCTAATGTGTGGGATGTGTAGGCTGCGAGTGTATATTTAACGCCCTCGAATTTGGGGCCTGTTCTATTACAGAATGGGCAATGCTTTTTTACTTGTAAAGCCTTCTCTTTTCCCAATTTTTTTGGCATCGCAAATGAATTAAGTGTATAAACATTTTTCAGTCTCTCAGAGATGGGCAATGCACCTGCTTTTTCTGTGAAGGATTTAGAGATGTATGCTGAGCAACCATTAATGAAAATAAATTGATCATATTATTTAGGGTGACGCTTCTTGGTTTCAAGAGCCATTCATCATCGCGTTGAATCATGGCCAATAGAATAGCGAATTTAGGAGGTGATGCGTAGAACATAAAGAATTCGCCTTTTTCTGCTCCGGTCAATGATGTTGGGAATACCCAAAAGCGTATGCTAGCTCGCATCTCAATCGGTACACTGATTCGTTACCTCTTGATGACAACATCTCTGGAGACTTTTTTATCTAATAACCACCAGGGCATCACAAATACACGATGCGAATGACTCATGCAGGAGTACAACCTGGCTTATGCCTCATGGCAGGTCAAAAGTCGCAAGATAGTTTGGATGCAAAATCTGAGCTCCAATCAATTATGTCATGGTTGCTGGAGCTAAACCCTTAAAAAAGTAATGAATGTGCCCTTCATTGTTCAAGTTTCAGGCATATGCTCTGAAATCTGTATAAACTAAAAGAATTCCCTGTAAGTTAAGCAAACGCAACACAATATACAACTGACCAGCCTCGGTTAACTAGGGTACAAACTACGAAAGGACTAGAAAATGAGTTAGGCCTGTAACAGGAAAAGAAAATTGTGGCATTAAGATTTTCTGGACTTAACTCTTCATCTACTGGACTTTGGGTTGTCACTAACGCTATTGAGGAACTATCTGGAAAAGCCTGAGATGAGGAAAGCTTGCTCGACGAGCTCCCATCAGTAAAATACTTATCTCCTTCCTCTGGGTCTGCTTGCGCTTCTTTTCTCCGGACGTCAAGTCCTGCATAATATATACTGTTATGCATATTGTGCCAATTTACAGAGTAGATCTAGCTCTGGTTCAGAATATAAAAAAAAACTGCTGTGATGATGTTCCAGGCATCTTAAGTTCAAGGTCTGTTGCCACGTCATTTGAATCTTCGTCTTGCTCTGCAATGCTGCCCCTTTGATGATCTTAAGACCTGCTTTTGGAGTCTTTTTTATTTGATACGTGAGAACTGGAAGCATATTGGGTTGACTGCTGTTCAAATGTGGGATTGGCAGGCATTGAATTTGGGATAAAGGTAGAACACGGAGCGGGAATAGCACTTGCATTCTGATTTCCAAAGAAAGGGAAAGGCTGAAGTTGTGAGAGCATGGGTATTGGACCTGGAGTGACGGGCATTGGAACTGGATATGAGTAGGCTGGACCCATGACGACGGATGGATCCATGGCAACCCAAGGGTACATAACCCTCATCCTTTGCTGGTACTGGACATTAAGATTTTCAACTTCAGATTTTAAAGATGATTTCTCTTCTCTGAGCTCATTCTTCTCCTGCATCAGCTGGTTCTAATGCAAAGTTACTATTAGCATCAAGGCAAACAATGGACATTAGAACCTCAGGATACTGGATGAAGATAAAATCACCTCACGAGATTCTTCAATAAGAGCTGCACATTCAGCTTTCAATTTGTTAACTTCCGTGGTTAAATCCTTCAGCACCTGGATTGTGTCTGTAAAAATGGTTGCCTTGTCATTCTTAGGTCAATCAGGATCTGTAGTTCATATAGGAAAGGCAAAAGCAGTTGCTCAAAAATCTAGCATGAACAAAAGGCGGCTCTAATTACAGAGAAACGGCGCATGCTAAATAATATAACCACAGCATTTATGTCCCTACAGTAGCAAACCAATGCAATGATTTTGTGTAATGCCTCCTTCCCAAATACCCTTTTGATGAGACTTCGATTTTGTTTCTCCACGGTTCATCTGGATCAGATTAAGAAGCCATGGGTGGAACATCTTTTAGCCTCTAAGAGAAGAAGGTTTGTCTTTGAACATCTTCTGGCTAAGCGCGTTCAGCATCGCTCTCAACTACGGCGTGAAGCCATTTTCCAGTCCATGACCGTTTTCATCATGGCCTTGAATTCATCATACTTGATTCGACCGTCTGGAATACATCCATCACGAATGAGCACTCTATTTCGTATATGAACAAGATATACACTGATTCCAAATTGCAGGTTGTTACGTTATGTATTACCTTATCTAGATCGATATCGAAAATGATGTCTTCAATAAATTTTTCGTTGTTCGGACCAAGATTGTCATCTATCAAAGCTTCTTTCAACTCATCGAATTCAATATATCCGCTTCAATTCTTGTCAAAGAATTCAAAAGCTCGAGTAAGGTGGTCATTGTTGCCAATCCTTCTCAAGTGGACTGATATAGTCACAAACTCCTTTAAGTTCAGTGTTCCGCTTCCATCTTCATCAGCCTGTTCTCATATAAGATGGAGTTCTATTTTTAGATGCTAATACAAGAAATCGTGACTCATCAAATTATTAGAAACCCACTTGATTTAACAAGAAGTTCCATCAATTATGTGAAATGGTGACACAACCTCATGATCAAATCTTTGACTAACTGATGAAAAATATATTTTTGTATTATGTAATCCATCCTTAATCTTCCAAATGCCTTGCAATTTAAGCAAAATCATGCACTTCACAGCATACAATGCATCGACATGGAAGAAGAAAACATAAACCATGTCCAAAACAAAATGTGCTAAGCTGTTGAATAGGTGATCTTACTGCATCCATCAGCATATGCACATCAGGATCAGCAATTTGCTGTCCATATTTGTGCAGGCCATGTTTCAACTCTTCAAATGTTAGATCTCCATTTTTATTGGTGTCCATCACGTCGAACAGCTCTTTCATATGATCCACTTGCTCATTAGGTAAATTGTCTACTACTACCTACATTAACAATGCGGGAAACACAATTTGAGTTTAACTTTGCACTAAAAACAGCAATGAAATCCAACAAGGCAATGTTCAAGGACTCACTCTAAGAACTTTCTTCTTGAACTTATTCAGATACAAAGCATGAGCAGAGGAGCAGAAAATGCTTATCAATAAAAGAAATGCAACCATTTAATTCAATTCCAGGGTGTTCATGAATCTAGATACACCCACCAACTATTCCAAGAGATCTCAAGTAATATCAGCTTCCCCATGTGTTCAGTTCATCGAAAGAGTCACATTAGTTCAGTGTCTACTCTTCCTATAATTTTTCTTGACAAACAGCATCTAAGATTAACTAGCTTTCAACAAACAGAAATGCTGTGACCCCCAACTTGTCCAACTTCAACAAGATCAAAATTTTCAGCAAAACCCACTTTCTTGCTCGTTCCCCACCAAAGCTCATAGCTCATGCGAACCCGCTTTCATTCAAAAATCATACCGTTCGCCATATACGGGACGTGGGGTCGACCACTCCCGCGTTAATCTCTCACAATTCAAGTGAAACCTCACGGCCCGATTCCTTTCTTTTACTTGTAACATCCCCACCACTTCCTGAAACCAAACGACGAGGGAAAAAACGAAAGCAGAGAAGGGATGACGACATACCGAGAGAGGACGAAGGAGGCGGTTCGGTGTTGGGGTGATTATTGTGGGCACATTTCTTCTCGCCTAGAAGTCTGCAATGACGGAACAGGCGATTACCCCCCGGAAAATCTTGAAACCCCCCAGACACAAGCGATTCAACAGCTCGGTAGAGCGAAGCAGCGAGATTACGTCGGGCCTCGACTTGACGGGTCGGCCTAAGATCATGTATCCAGAAGTGGGCTCATCTTCGAATTTGCCAAGAACGGAGAAACCGGACAAGGGTAGAGAGAGAGACAGTCGCAGTTTCACTTCTCACGTTGCTGCGCTTAGAATCAGAAGCAATAAACCAGTGAACTTCTGATCGCAGATTTAGGTCAAGCTTTCTCCCAAAACAAAGATGCGAACATAAAACCTCGGGAAATAAAATCGAACCAGACTCGCAGATTTAGGGCTTCTTGAGCGACTGCTTCGAGTAGGGCGGAGCGATTGCTTCTCGGTTGTGAGTCGGGTGACGGAGAGAGGCGAGCGAAATCAGCCGTCGGGAGAGAGCGCGATTTAGGAAGAAGTGCGCCGAGAGAATGGAGCCTTGAGATGAGGCCGTCAAGTGGAGAGAGAAAGGCCGTCGTCGGGAGGGAGCAACGGTCGTCGGAGGAATCGCCAGACCGGAAGGAGCGTGGGAGGAGGAAGAGAGAGCAAAGAGGAGAGAGAAGACAGAGGAGAGAATGTCCTTTTCACATTTTTAAATGCCCGCGCTTTGGTTTAATTTGGAACGACGTCGGAGAGAAGAGGGAGCCGAGGGAGCCGACGTGGACTGACACTTGTCCAGGTGTCACGCGCTAAACGGTTCAAAGCACGGATTGCGATTGCATGGCATTGTTAGGTACCCAATATTTTCTCGGGTCTGCAGTCAGTAAATTCGAAATGTGGGACCGATGGACACGTGTCCATCTCGAATGGTTCCATAGATTCAGCCATTACATTCTCCTTTCTCTGTCTCCCCACTGTTCATCTTCCCCAAGACGCTGACTTTTGTCTCGGAAACGGAGCGACCTCTATTTTTGTTCTCTCTCTCTCTCTTTCATTTCATGTGCTTCGATCGACGGCGACGAAGACGGCGACGACGGCGGCGCGCCGGACATAAACGGCGCCTCCTCCAAGCCCCCCGCAGATCTCCGACGTGTTGTGGAAGTTCGCCTCGCCTTCAAGGCCAAGACCTTCGAGTTCTTCGCCGGCGGCGACCAGTTCAACGGGTTGGCGCTGCTCGGCTCCGCCGAGGAGGTCGTCACCAGTCAGAGGGTCGTCGCGCCGGAGCCCAATCTCTCGTCGGCGGAAACTCTAGGCCGAGAGAGCGCTCGAGCGAGCTTGCCGTTCGTCGACGCGATTGGCGAAGGAGCCGCAGAGAGAGAAAAACTCACGCGTTGGGGAGCAGTGGAAAAGAAAAGTTCCGGAGTCGAGGCTTTCTCCGTGGGATCCACCGGCGCCACATGTCGATGGCTGACTGGTCCGGCGAATGGTGACGTGGAAGGTCGGCCTGTGCAACATTTTCTCCGAATAGCCTTTGATATGCATAGCGAGGAAAGAGTTCGTACGAGCTCATGGGATGCTCGCTTTGAATTATAATTACTGTTCAAAAGGCGAGCCTGACATGTCGCACGGTCCCTGCCACGGCCGTGCAGCATGTCCTTAAGCACCGACCACCGCTCGAAGCAAGCGTCGCATCAGTCGGCCTGATCGTTGCGACGATCTTTCGCTAAAGCTTTTGGATTTCAATCGATGGTCGGTCAAATTTTGCCGAATGATGGGCTCACCAAAAGTTAGCATGTCCATCCCCAAGGGCAGTGGGACCAGGGAGGAATCCTGGGAAAAAAATAAAAAAAAATCGACCGCCGGATTCGACTGCGACACAGCAGAGGGAGGTCTTGTCGCAACCTCGTCATTATTGTCTGCATCCACTTATGGCGAGGGAAACAAACAAGGATGTCCTAGAAAAGTCCCTGTTCATCGACGTTGACTTTTCATTCAGCCTGAACTAGCGAATGCGGTACTGTTTCCGTTTGCAAGCTAACCCTCCCTTGGAAACCACTTCGAAATTCATTTTCACGTGCCTGTTTGCCACGGGATTTAAGTAAGATTCTTGGGTCAAGGGAGAACCATTTCTTGGCGATTCTACTTGAAAACTAACAATACTAGGAGCCATGTCATGAAGAGATAACAGCATAAGTTTTCGTGGCGAAATTGTGCCAACTCTCTGTATCTTAATACAATAATTTGATTTTTCACACCAAATAAAAAATAAGCCGGGATATAAACTGATCAGGAAATCAATTAGCTGCAGATTTTGGAGTCAGAGAAGAAGGCAATATACTAGGAATTTGATGGAAACAGAACTTCAATGACATGTCAAAAAGCCATTATTATTAGGAACTGGATTAGGATTTCATGTTCGTTCTCTCCAAATTGAAACTTGATCAAATAAAAAAGATATCGGTTGGTTTGCATGATTTCACGGGATCGCAAATGTAAACACACAATGTTCTTCTTTCTCGATTTGTATCTCTATCGTAGATCATCTTTCTTGAGGAGCTGGTGTTGCAAGAGCGCATCGAGTGAAATTTGAGTCGAATGCATCTTAGATTTTGTAAATTTTTATGAACACCCAAGTATGAAAATTCCAATAATTACCTTTCTTTATTAACCCTTTCTATATTAACTGAAAAAATATACTGTTTCTTTCGGAAACCCTCGAGTGCAGTTCGACAAGTCATCTTTCTCGTGCATAATTGCATACGACCTCTGCATGTTTCAGTCCATTTTCTTGTCTCGTATTGCTGTCTTTGTCCGAGCCCGACGACAGCTCCTGTTCAGCACGAAAGCAAAAGAGACAAAACACAGCATGGAAAACATCAAAGCTTCCCGCCCTCTGCCTCTGCTTCCTTGTTCCTTTTCTCCGCCTTCTCGTCTACCGAAAAGCCTTGTATTCTTTTCAACGAATGATCGCCGCTCTGCTTCTCAGCAAATCCAACACCTGCTCTGCCAGAAACCGGAAGAAGAGAGAGAGAGAAGAAGAGAACAAGCGACCCAACTGCATCGATCTCTCCAAGCCTTTCGTGTTTTTTCCCCTGGATAGTTCGCGTCTTTCGGAAGCTGCTAGTGGTTTCTTTCGAAATGGGTCGGGCGGTGAGGTGGCTCAAGGGCCTGTTCGGGATCGGGAAGGATAGAGAAGTCGTCAAGGACTCCGCCGACCGCCGCTGCCACCCAGAACGCCGCCGAGCCGGCGGGGGACTGTGCAACAACCCGGCGACGATCCCGCCCAACATATCGGCTGCGGAAGCCGCCTGGCTGCGGTCGTTCTACGCGGAGGAGCACGAGGAGGAGCGGAGCAAGCACGCGGTGGCGGTGGCCAAGGCCACCGCGGTGGCTGCGGACGCGGCGGTGGCCGCGGCTCATGCTGCGGTCGCCGTCGTGAGGCTCACCAGCCGCGGCAGGAGCACCGCGTTCGGCGGCTTCGGCGGCCCCGAGAGGTGGGCCGCGGTGAAGATTCAGGCTAGTTTCCGGGGATATCTGGTGAGCAGTGTTTTAAAGATTCGCCCTGTCTTCATTTCCGTTCTTTATTTGATCGTTTCTTCGGATGCGGAACAGGCGAGGAGAGCACTGAAAGCGCTGCGAGCGCTGGTGAAGCTGCAGGCGGTGGTGAGGGGCTACCTGGTGAGGAAGCAAGCCACCGCCGCGTTTCACTGCATGCAATCTCTCTTCCGAGCTCAGGCCACCGTCCGTTCCCGCCGAGCTCGCGCTCCTCTCGCCGGCCCCGACGCCTGCCCCACCGCCGCCGAGTGCCCGCCGCGCCATTCCACGGTACGATTCGGCCATCGAAACGCGTCGGCATCGACCCCTTTTCGCGACGAACTCGTTCATGCTTGTCGACTCTTGCAGGAGAGATCGGACGACGCGGGAAGCGAGTACTCAGCATCGTTTCACAGCATGAGGCTGTCGTCTTCTCTCGACGCCGCGACGGTGATCACGACCGCCGAGGGAAGCCCGAAGATCGTGGAAGTCGACACCGGCGGGCCGCATTCGAGGCCCGCCAGGCCTCACCCCGCCGACACATATCTCTACGCCGAGCCGCAGCCGCAGCCGCAGCCGCCGCCGCCCCACCCGACGTTCTCCTCCCCTCTCCCGCTCCGTGCCCCGCCCCGCCTCTCGATCCCGGAGCGCCGGAGCTTCCCCGACCCCGAGTGGGCCCTGAGCGGCGGCGACGGGTGCCGGTTCTCCACCACGGCCCACAGCACGCCCCGGCTCGCGGGCTCCAGCCTCTGCGGGCCCAGTGGGCCCGCCACCCCGTCCGACAGGAGCGGCGATTGCGGGGACGGCTCCTCCTGGGGGCGAATCGCTGGGCGGTCCCCGAACTACATGGCGAGCACGGAGTCGTCCGCCGCGAAGCTGCGGTCGCAGAGCGCGCCGAAGCAGAGGCCCGAGCCCGGGTCCAAGAGGCGGCTCTCGCTCCACGACGCGGCGGCGGGCTCGCGGAGCAGCTTGAGCGGGGCCAGGATGCAGAGGGCTTGCTCGAGAGCCCAGGAGGTGATCAGCTTCAAGAATGCCATACTGGGCAAGCTTGGGAGGCCCAGCGAATTTGGCAAAGAGGCGGACAAGAGGATGTGGTGAAGATTTTCTTTGCAGGAGGACATGAAAAATCCTTCTTGCCGCTCCTATTTGCAGTCATATTTCCAAGAACATTGTAACTTTACTCATTTAGGGGGAATGACTTGGAGATTTTGGCGAACGAACGAAGGCTCGACTTCATCATGTTAGTGAACCTAGACCTGGCCCGATACCCATTTCCCGAGAATGCAAATGGGTATTTTCGATGTCGATTAAAAGCTGGCGGCGTCATTTCGTATATACCAATTTAGGAGATCAGACATGTATCTAAACATTAACTTAGTGGCAGATTCTACATCTTGATCTCAATGGTGACTGACATTACTTCTCGATCCATTCGGAGCCATCGATGAAGCCAAGGGAGAGAAATGGCTTAGCTTCCTCATCGGTGAGCTCTCTCGACCACGACACTCTCCCTGCGAAGCTTGCCCCCGGTCCGATGCACTTGTACTGGCCATAGAATACAGTCCTGCATTCCATCAGCCCCAAGAAACCGTGCCGCAATTAGGGTTTCATATCAAAAGTCATCATCGGTACTAAAATTATATTTTAGTCAATTACCCTTTAAATGAAAATCTTCGACCGTCAATACAATATACCCCACTTGCCCCAATCATGCTTGCGGAAAATGTGTAGCAAGTACAAATGAAATGGAATGAGCACTGTACGCAAAAAAGCATATCCTATGCGCATGCTAGAAGGGAAGGCCGACTTAGTATAAGTCCAAGAAATTGCCCAACATGGAGAGATTGCCCTTGGTGGGATTTGTATTGGATTAGGTAGGTGGTCTAGGGTTTTAAATGTTTTCTGGGTACGCTCCAGGGGGTGCATTACACGTAGATGTACATAGGGAAAAAAGAGCTAAAGGACATGGTGCTTTTGGCACTATTCTACTAAGGTTCAAGCCCTTTCCAATTACGTAATTCCGGAGCCGCCCCCGCGCTTGCAAAGGGAGCGGGTGCCCGGTGAGGAAGTGTTCGGGAGGGCAGTCACGTCATTTCAGAACTTGTGAATGGTTTATATAATATGCTGTTTGCAGAGAGCTGACCATAGGGGGAAAAAGAGTAAGATGACAAATACGTAGACCCGTGAGCATGGCTTGATTGGGAAAAAAGGTGGTGGCACCGTCCAAAGCACTAGGTTCACTTGAGGACACTGGCGATAGTGGTGGTGCTTCCTGACCTAGCATTGTACAAGAAATGTATTTGGAATAATTAGACCATAGACCTAATTTTTCTTAAAATTGTTCCAACAAGTTGCTTTAAACTTTATGAAATTGGGGATTCGAATTCAGTGGGTGACCATGTCGATATGGTGATTACATTTGAAGCTATCAATATGGAGAAGGGATTGCCTAGTTTCTAGTAAGGGAGGAGTGCAATAATTTGCCAATGAAGTGAAAGGATATTCGATGAATTCAGCTAAAGTGCAAAGGAAGCATCTTGACATTTTAGTAACTACTTCATTACCAAAAGAAGGCCAACCGTGTTATGCACCTAGGAGAAGGCTAAGATGCACAATTAGAACCGGATCTTTGGGTGGACCACTAAACAATGCCGAATCAAAGAGACTTCCTATATTTGAACTTCTCCCGAAAAATTATCGTATGGACTCAAATCAATACCAATGTGATGAAAAAAGCTAATCAATTCGGGACATAGGAAGTCGATATACGTACATTTCACGACCGGGGTCTCCCCAGTTATACCAACCCTTGGGGATGATGATGTTGTCCATCCAAGTGTAGGCGAAGACGACCCTCGAAAAGGGACCCCATGCCCTCCCGAGATAGAGCGCGCCCGAGCCCGTAACCTTACATTTGAGGAAAGAGAACCCCGTGTCTTCCAGCATACTGCCCCTCTGTTGAGCCGTCACTGCACCTATGTTTAGTGCTATCGCGTGCACTTGACAACTCTGCATCCCACATAACCATTAGCCGCGCGCCTTATAAATCATAGTATCATGTATGCGTACGAGTTTTAGAGAGACGTCGAAACATGTCATTTGCCACATGAGCATCCTTTAGGACATTCCTTAAATTGGAGTGCACCAAGCAATCGGGTCCAACATTCTCTCATGTAAGAAAAATAATAATTTTAGGTCAAGTCACAGCATACCAGAGTGCCATTTCATAAACCAGTCTTAGATGAAGATTTTAAGGGGGCAACCTCCTTTATTGAAATTTTAATTAGCTAGATATACCATGTCTACTTTTAGTTTTAGAAGAGCTTTTCCTACCAAAGTGCCCACTCCATTAGCATCCTTGAAAAGTAAAGCTCGCTTCAGAGGCCTGCAAAATGGTGGTGCTGACTTGTGGCTTGAGAGGAATTGGACCACTGCCACATTTTTACATCTCCCTCAAAAAAATGAACTTCTAAATTCTGACTATGTGTGGCCATTAAGTTGCGTAAAAAAAAAATGAAGATGAAGAAATGAAAGGCTAAAGAAAGCAGGAAAATCCCCTGTTCTTATCAAATCACCTCTGCTCAGCATGTGACGTGAATTGGAAGAAATTCATCGTGTTTGCTTACTTTATATTTCTAGTGATAGGTAGAATCAATCATATTATACCAACAAAAAAAAAAAAAAAAGGTGACGCTAACGCTATACAATGTTGAGCTTAGGTAATTTTTTTTATTTATTAAGCAAGAATGCAAGCAAGACAGAGGACTAGAATTCCCAATCCAACCATGATGATGAATTGTTCGTTTCATAAATTGAGTGGAGGAGATAAAGATGAGAGACAAAAGATAGTTTGTAACCTCAAAGAGCGAGAGACCATTGCCGAAGATAAAATCCACAGAGCCTTCAATATAACAATCCTTGTAATAATGCCTGCCAAAATGGTCATAGAGCGTGTCCTGACCTCCCAAGAAACTGCATCCCCAGAATGCCGCCGTGTCCGCCGATATCCGGAACGCCACCGCCTGCTTCCCTACTGCTCCCGGTTTCGGCACCGGTGCGGTGTTCTGCATCGCAACACCCCTCATAAGGACAAGCTTCAATACATGTCATTGTTTTAGATAATGATTCCACGAATCATGAAGACATGAATTTGCACCCTTTCAAATAAAATACTAAAAAATTATCAATTAGGATTATCAAGTAATGTCGGATTCAAGCCGGCTCAACAGACTTCTGTATCATTTGTACTCGTGAGCATGTCAAGTGAGGCACTGAATTGTCAGGTATCAAATTGCTCCTCCTAATTATAGCAAAAAAGAAAAAAGTGTAGGTTTCGCACCTTCTTTTTACCATGACACAAATTGCCATTGAAATGTACACTATTTGGAGAATACGTGATCTCAGAGCCAGCTGAAAATCATTCTTTTGTGACTGAGAAATTAGTGATGGAACCGGAAGGAGAGATAGTGACCTTGAAGGTGATGTTCTTGGCTATGAAGAAGGGTGAGTTGACGCCAAATGTGGCAGAAGCATAAGTCCCCATGTGCTGGCCTCTTGGCCCTGGCTTGTCTGCTGTGTCTCCCCATTGGACTATCGTCTTAGCTGCCCCCGCGCCTTCAATCGTGATGAAGGATTTCAATTGAGGAATACTCACTTTCTCCCTGCAGTAAGGTTCCAAAAAAGGGAAGTTCAGATCAGATCCCATACATGCAATCTGATGGCAAAGCTGGAAAGGAGGATAAAGCAAGGGCGGTTTACTTGCTGCAAGAGTTGTTCGGTCAAAAGACAAACATTTTCCATAGTACATTAAAATATGAGGAGAGAGATAGAGAGAGAAAGAGAGAGATAGAGACTAGTTTTCCACCATCTCAAACCTGATGCCAATGAAAGATTACAAAACGAGTGTGGACAAGAAGAACTCTAGAATCAATGGTCACGGAGAGGGAGAGAGAGGGAGAACCAGACCGACTTTTTTTTTTTTTGTTGGTCAAGCCCCCAAAAGGCAAAAGAACATAGCCAACAAGACAAAAAGTGTTGCAAAAGAGCTGGGAAGTACATAAACGTGTATACAGAACAAGAAGAGGAGTGGAGAAAAAAGAGAGGAAGAGGACAATTTCGACTCACGTGTAAACTCCTGCATGAACCTTGATCACGACCCGGACGAGATTGATGAAGGGGAGCGAGTCAATCGCGTCCTGGATCGACGTGAAGTCGCCGTAGGCCGGGTTCTTGTCGACGGTGAGGGTATAGGAAGGGGAGAGCTTGTTCTTGGCGGTCTTGAAGATGGAGTGCTTGAGCCTGCCCACGAACTTGACCCACTTCATGAACTGCTGCTCGGAGTATTGGACCCGCGTCATGTTCTGCGGCACCGGCTTCCCGGCCGAGCGCCCGGGCCGCAGCCCCTTGGTGTGGCACAGCGAGGTCCTCGAGCCGAGGAGGAGGAGGAGGAGGAGGACGATGAGGTGGGAAGCGAGGGAATGTTTGTTTTCTGGCATTGGCACGGAGAGAATGAGAATGGGAATGAGAAAAGTGGAGGGAATGTTTGGACGTGAGAGTTCGAAGTGGTGGAGGGGAATGCCTTAGCGGTTGAGTTTTATATGCGTCGATGGCCATTTGCCTTTTTCCTTTTCTCACGTAGCATTTCGGTTTTAGGTGGAAAGCGATGCTGAATAGGAGAATCATTTGACAGAACACAGAGAGTCATAGGTCACGGGCGCTTCTAGTACTGACATTAATGTGGAGAGAGAGAGAGAGAGAGAGAGAGAGAGAGAGAGAGAGGTCACAAGAGAGGAATGCTAGCCACAGGACAGGCTTCTGATGGGTGCGCTTTTTGGCTTTACAAATGATTAAATTAATGAAGAAATGGAGGAAAGGTTGGGACAAACGAATTGAACTTTTTGCCAAGCGTTTGTTGTTGTTGTTCCTGTTAGTGCCCGTGAGTGTCTCTACCCTTGCGTTTGGATGGGGATTGTTAGGTATGCTCTTGGATGGGCATGGATCCAATCGATCCGCAAGTTGATTACTTTATTATGAATTTAGAGTGTACATAACGTTTGAGCTAATGGAGATGAATGTCATTGACATCATCATGGATTTTCAAAAATGACTTTTTTGCAGCTCGATGTATCTACGATTCTTTAATCGAATTGATTTAGGTCTCATTAATGTTGCCAATCGAACGAGAGTTGACATGAGCATTGGAGAAGTATTTGCCCGGTATGGTCTTGTCCGTATATTCTCTTTAATTTTCTTACATATTTTCTTTTACAATTTATGACCTAAACGTAGAAACTCGACTATTTGAAATCTCATAAAATATCTTATGAACCCTATAAACCAATTAAATTTAGATCACGTGCAAGTGATCCCGACTCATAGTAGTTTATATGCAACCGATAGATTCAATCGGGTGACTTTCGATTTTCAAATTGGAAATTTCCTTATGCCCCACCAATTCCGACCTACCAATTCTGAGATTTGTTTTTTTTTTTCCCTACATTTTGATCTTTCCTAACTTTGGACTTAAAATTGGATGGCATCGATATAAGCTCGACCTAGAGCCCGACCACCTGAGCCAGTGTTATCCGAGTCGATTGCCGCTCGATCCTTCTTACTGGACCGGTCTAGGAGAAGGCGATTTCGGCGAACATTCCCAGATGATTAGTGTAAATGTACGTTAGCTTTAACTAGCCAACCTAATCTTTGGGCCGATTGGCAAAAGAAATAAAATAATCACTTGGGCTTGCAGCTCCGAAAAGTTTATTAAGGAATCAAGAACAGCCAAGCCCACCAGGTGCCAACACCTCTTTTTTGGGATACCGACATTAGATTGAGCTAGGTCTTCTGTTTGGACGCAAACCAAAGTCTGTACAGCTCATGGGGCCGATTCAATCTTTGATCTGCCTGATATACGCCTTTTTTTAAAAGCCTTCCTCGTGCGAACTCCACCAAAAACCAGTGCGGCTACAACGTGGCATCTTTCAAGGAGAGACTTGGAAGCTGTTTTCCATAACAGATGTTGAACCACAGTGAGTCTCTAGGGCTGATTTGAGTTCTAATTCTCTTTTACTGGAAAAATGAAGATGTTACGTACTTTGGGTCGTCGCCCTTTCGTCAAATCTCAAACTGCAGATATTCATAGGATCCGATCATATGATTTGATTTTCTCTTAACTAATATGTATGATATCTGAGTAAAGCACTTTAATCGTCTTTTAACACTTCGAGATTGCATAAGCAAAAATTTGTTTGTTTCAGAGAAAATTTCAGGATAAAAGAAAATGATTTTCTAACAAATTTTGGAAAAACATTTTTTTTTTTTTCAGGTTAGAAAATTCATTTTCCTAACTAAGCATATATATATATATTCTTTTATATATATATATTTATCGTAAATGATTTTCCGTTAACTATCATATTCAGCAAACCAAAAGTATGAAGTCCAAAAAATTAATTTACAAATTGTCAAACAAATAAACCCTATGAGTAAAACCTTCGCCGTGGCAAGGGGTAAGAAAATAGATTTATTACCAAGATTTCGCAGTATCAAGATTTTGAACTGTAACACCACAAGAGAGCACAAAGAAGCACGTAGAAACTCACGGGCCGAAGTGGCTCTGGGGTCTGATAAGAGGAACGTCTTATTCTGAAAATCAACCACCTGTTTTAGAACCTCTTGTGGAACTGACGAAACGGAAAACGAGAATGATTTGGAGATTTTTCTCTGGCCCGTGAACTGGTCCATCCAAATCACTAATTGGACTTTTGATGCCCGATGTCGCAGCACGAGAAGGGCTCATTGGGTAGATCATCGCGTCCAACATCAGAATCCGGTTCTGGGAAAATGGAAGGAAGGCTCATTTTTTTGGTAATGAGAAATTGTGGCGACATCGACACGGTCGGCAGTGCGAAGATAGAATCTAGGTAATTATAGAATGAATGGATCAGGATGCCAGCAAATTGCACTCGAGGTTTTAATCAACCAGCAGGCAAGAAACTGCGAATCATTATCTCAACGCCAAGGGAAAATCAAGGGTTAGAAAAAGAATCTAGCACGTAACCCCTTGACCACAAAATACGGTAATAGAATATTTATTTTCGTAAGATATACGTAAAATTGCCTAGGCAATTGACAAGCAATCTTCAATCTCTCCTTGGACTTACCATCGAAACAACAATCTCCTCGAAAATTTCAAAAGGGTCTAGGTTCTCCCCGAGGACAGCGACATCACGTGTATCGGACGCTGATGGAAAATGATTGATGGCAAGTGAAAAGGACAATTGGGTTATCCTTATTTCTGGTTTGTCTCGTTCCTGTAGCATCTCTGTACTTTTGATGACACCGAAGGGCGTGCCCCGAGGAGAAAAGGTTTAGGCCCTCAATTATTGAAGAATCCAAGGGTTTGGAAGGTGTCTCTATCATCAGAGTCATCAGATTCAGATAGACTCGAAGCCTTTAGCAAAAGGCGTAATCGATGACTTCTTATTATGCCCCACCAGCGGCCGTCGATTACCCGAAAGACCCACCATTTGTAAGGCTGCAAAAATCTCCATCCGACCTCCCCTCTCTGCAACAGAAATTCTAGAGCTCCTCTTCGTACCGGGCCATCAAGGAGTACCAACTCTTTTACACACCCAAAGCTAGAAACTCCCAATGATCAAACTAGCCGCATCGACCTTTTTCGCCGTAACCACCACCCTCACTCTCTTCTTCTCCTTCCCTTCCCCTCCGAAATCATTCTATCACTCCCTCTTCCTATCGGCCTCCATCTCCGACAATGCCTCCGTGGCCCACCACCTCTACACCCTCACCCGCCGCCCCCACGTGGCGGGGACGCCCGCCAACGCGGAAGCCGCATCCTACGTCCTGTCCACCCTCACGTCCTACAACGTCCGAGCCCACATCGCCTCCTACGACGTCCTCCTCACTTACCCGATCTCGCGCTCCTTGACGCTCACACGCCAACCCCCTGAGCCGGCGGTAAAGTTCATCCTGCGCCAAGAGATCTATGATGGAGATCCCTATGCCGACGTGGCTAGTGAAGTATTCCCTACCTTTCATGGGTATGCCAAGTCCGGAACTGCCACTGGACCCGTGGTTTACGTCAATTATGGGCGAGTTGAGGACTACGAGACATTAAAAGAAATGGGAGTGAATGTGACGGGTACAATAGTATTGGCGAAATATGGGCAGATATATAGAGGAGATATTGTGCGTAATGCATACGAGGCAGGGGCAACAGGGGCGATCATATATACTGATAGGAAGGATTACGGTGGCGGAGGGGGCGATGTGCGGTGGTTCCCGGATGACAGGTGGATGCCGCCAAGTGGGGTTCAAGTGGGGTCGGTGTACACAGGGACCGGTGACCCGGCGACACCAGGATGGCCAAGCACGAAAGGAAGTGAGAGGCTCTCATATGAAGAAATAGAGAAGGAAGGGGATGTTCCTCTGATACCTTCATTGCCAGTGTCGGGAGCTGATGGTGAGACTATAATGGGGTCGCTTGGTGGTCAGTTGGCAAAAGATGATTGGCAAGGGAGCAAAGATGCTCCTCCATATAGGGTTGGACCGGGGCCTGGGATCCTGAATCTCACTTATTCTGTAAGTACGACACGGGTCATTAGTTCCTATCCACCAAAGTATCCACTTAAAACTAATCTATATAATGGCCAAACTTTACTGAAAGAGGGCATTTCCTTGTTGTCAGGGAAATCAGACAATAGAAACAATAGAGAACGTTATTGGAGTGATTGAAGGAGCAGAAGAACCTGATAGGTAAGTATTTTACTTTCCAAAGGAAGAATGCAAATGCATTCATGGAGTGTTTGTAATACCAAATAAGCTTGCATCATAAGAACTGTAATGTTTGACTATAACTAGCTTCTTTCTTAATGTACTAATCACTCAGATTCTACTTTTTCCAGGTACGTTCTGCTAGGCAATCATCGGGATGCATGGACATTCGGAGCAGTTGATCCTAATAGTGGTACTGCAGCACTGTTGGAGGTAATTAGTTCTCCAATGTGCAGAGAGATTGTGAGAGTGAAAATGAATCCGAGTCACTAAAAGTAATGTAGAACAGTAAAACTCAAGCAAGTTAATCCATCTCGCCCCCATACTGGCTTTACCTGATTCCTTGCAAGATGTAGGTTGCACAAAGGCTAGGAAAGCTACTAAAAAAGGGGTGGAGACCTAGAAGAACAATCATCTTCTGCAATTGGGATGCTGAGGAATATGGCTTGGTCTCTCTCTCTCTCTCTCTCTCTCTCTCTGCCTGTGCCCCGTGCGCACTTGTGTTTTGAGTGCCATGCTTAATAGAACTAAAAGAAAATCTACCAACTCAGGTAGGGTCAACTGAATGGGTAGAAGAAAACAGAGCACTGTTAGCTTCAAAGGCTGTCGCTTACCTGAACGTTGATTGCGCAGTATCAGGTGCAGGATTCCATGCCGCTTCAACTCCACAGCTTGATCAACTGCTCAGACAGGCTGCTCAGCAGGTACCTTGTAACTAGCAATCCTGGCTTGAAATTAAATGGAACATATAGGCAATGGAGACAAATTCTTCTGGCATTAAAAAGTATTTGCAGAAGCAGACTCTCCTAATATTATTTAACTTGAGTTGTCTGGATTTCAATCTTTGTGATGCTGCATTCAACATCTGTAACTAACTCAATCACTCAGTTAATTCTCTTTTAAAGGTTCAAGATCCAGATAACTCATCCCAAACCATATACGAATCTTGGGCTGGGCAAAGCAAATCTTCCCCCATGGTAAGCATAAATTTTGTTTCATAGCAAGGCCTCATTCCAAAGATATAAGCACATGAACTACAGTCTGATATACAAGAATAGAGATATAAGTACCTTGCCTCCAACAACAAGCAATCATGTTTATTTTGCATTGGCTTCTGTGATATGAATATTACTTCCACAAAGCAAAACCTGTCTCATCCATCCTCACTAATTCTTGGACCTTGATTATGGAGGTTGATCGGCTAGGAGGTGGTGGATCAGACTATGCAGCTTTTGTTCAGCATGTTGGTGTCCCAGCAGCAGACTTATTTTTTGGAGGAGGTAACGTTGACAAAAGTTTCTGCTATGAGATGACTTAATACTTAGCATGGAAATGCTAGTTCAGAAGGTCACACGAACAAGACCATTATAGCATTTATTTATGCACGCTAGTGTCTATGATTTTCTTGGAGGTTAAAAGCACTGCAATATGTAAGCAACCATTTTGACTAGGAGGCTGTGGAAATTCATGACCGCAACAATTTTGCTTATATTCATGCCTTTACTAAGATGGATCTAGAAGAACCCAAAGCTTCCAATCACTCCTCTGGAAAGAGGATGATGAGTAAGTGCAGTTCTTGAAATTCTGTTCAAAATAAATGTAAGTACTTACGATCATTCTGTACACAAGACTGCCGATGTCTCTCAACCAATAGGATACATAGTCTTATATGATGTGGAGGTTTTAGCAACATCACTCGCATCACCAACTACAAAAGGACACATCCAGAAGGAACTAGCACAAGTGGTTGTTTCATCGTGCTAGGAGCAAAGCCTTAGCATGTCATTCTCGACGATGAAAGCAACTAGAATGAAAAGTCGAGAAATTTGCACCGTCTCATATGTTCTTCGTTCTTCAGGAATTCATTTGTCAACATGTCTGTATTTTTCCAAAATCAAGCGAGCAAACAAGCCAGGAGCGCCAAGGAAAGGGGTTAGGAGAGAAAGAAAACATAACTCCATCTCTCACTAGCCAATTTTGACTTTCTACATTCTAGTTTTCACCTTTAATCATTTGGTTCCATCATTTTGTACTTAAGTATGACTACCGTAAGCATGATATAATCCAAATTTGTAAAATGAAAGTTCTTCTAATGCTACCTTCTAGTTAACTAAGTTTTGAGATCCTTCACAGAACTACAGCCTTCTGGTTCCTCATAACTTCAAGTTCTAGACATTGCTTTCAAAAGCATCTACATTATAATTCACCAATAGCATGTTGATGAAGTAATCTTCTTCTGCATTGCAGGATACCCAGTATACCACTCTATGTACGATGATTTTGTTTGGATGGAAAAGTATGGTGACCCAATGTTCCACAGACATCTTGCAGGTACCACATAGACCTTCACATGATCAGGAGAAAAAAATACATGTGCATGAAGAAGAGACATCAGTTGGATCAGTAATGCCTCATTAGCTTATAATCTGTCCCATACTATCACTGAAAAATTGCACCTCCAGTACCAGTATGTTGACTGGAACTTGTACCAATTTACTGCCATATCATTTCGTCTCCAAAATACTGGCATCTGACTTCTCTTTTTTTCTGTAAACAGTGGCAAGTATTTGGGGTCTCATAGCTCTCCGTCTAGCAGATGAGGAATTTCTACCTTTTGATTACCTCTTGTATGCATCTGAACTTCAGGTATATATCAATGCTGAGTTGGATGTAGTAATTTTGACTTTTGAGAAATTCAATAGTTTGCAGCAAGTTGTTGGAAATATGGATAGATGAAAGTAAAAAATCCAAAAATTACAGGAAAGTGCAAAGGATCTAGAAGATGAGCTCTCAGATAAGGGGCTGAACCTCTCCCCCTTGTTTAATGCCATTGAGGATTTCAGAGGAGCAGCCACCAAAATAAACATTGATGTAAAGGTAGGTCTTAATAGATAGCAACAGTAAAATTTTCATTCTCATAGTAATCACTGATAGAAGAAATTAATCCCAGGTGATAAAAGAAAGCAAAAGCTGGTCATCAATATGGAAAGAGTACCATATGAGAGTAAGGGAGCTGAATGACAGATTAATGATGGCGGAAAGAGCATTTGCAGACCCTGATGGACTTTTCGGAAGGTCGTGGTATAAGCATTTGGTATGCTCATTCTTCCTCATGTAATTCTAGCAGTTTTAACCAAGGGCAATTTTAACAGGAACAAGGTAGTGGAAATACTCCTTGGTGACCACTATATCCACATATTTACTAATAAAGTGACTTGTGAATTTGCATATTGCAGATTTATGGCCCTTCAAAGCATAATGATTATGGAAGTAAATCCTTCCCTGGAATAGATGATGCTATTGAGGAAGCAAAGAAAGCCAGCACATCAGACTCATGGCATTCTGTACAACATGAGATATGGAGAGTCTCTAGGGCTGTCAAGCATGCCACACAAGTGCTCAGTGGCAAACTCACATGATAAAGCAAAGTCTTTCATGTGCTCCATAAACTTTTCATAAAGTAGGATAGGCAGTTTTAGTGAAGTCCAAACTATGACGGTTGTCTTTATCTAATGACCACCAGTACAACTCTTAATCAAAAGAAACTGTTGTTATTGCGATGACTTACTCTGAGCTGAGTAACACTAATTTTGTTACCCACAATGTGAAATGCAGAGCAAAGGGCTTCTAAATCGTTGTTCCAGTGTCATTAATTACATCCATAATATATGTAACGCGGACCCCTGATATATGCTGCAAATTATTTTCTCCTCTTTTTCTGCATTCACACTATATGGAAAATTAGAAAGTACCTTACATCAGCCATTCACCTAGCAAGCAGAACATAAATTTGCTCTGCATTAAACTGCAGATTGCAAACCTAAACATCCTTTAATCAAGCACTTATTTGGGCTAGGCTGATTACAAGAATCAAAGGTAACTTGCTGCTAAAGTATGCGACTCTTACTAGCAATGGTCATGGGTAGTTAGCATTGGAAAGATCACATTGGCAACCTGTATAACTTATGATCAGAAGTAATTATTTCTATTCCTTTTGCATCTGCCAATTTTGTAGCTCTTATTGATTGAAACATGCTTCAAAGACACATCCCTATTTTCCAAATTGCACTCACATAACCATTGAACCATAGTCAACTTTACCCATCAGATGCCTTAAATACATCGCTTATACTAAAAATCATTAGTCAGTTCAGTCACCATAGCTTTTGAGAAAGCAGTTCCTTGACATGAGGACAGTTTCTCTGGCCTCCTTTATCCTGACCAAGAGTTGGCTCCTTAAAGCCCCTTTGGCATTACAAACTCTGGCATTTCGAACTCAGATTTGGGCCCCAAAATCAAAAGCTCAAGTGAACATATGAGGACACATTCGTTTATCAGATCTTATATAATTAGCTTTCATACAAATGAGGTTGAGAAAATAACGTAGAAGAGGAAACAAGGCAAATTCCTGACTGACAATATATGTTACTATTCTGTACAGACTGTATCACTGGACTATAAGAAAAAATTCATGGAGGATAAAGTTCGACTAAGTTGACTCTACATATATACAATTAGTAAAGTTATGCATGGTCTATTTACTTCCAAACCTTAATAGCTCCATCCCTACTGCTTGAAATCAAGAGTCTCTGGTTCAACTTGACCGAGGCTAAAGAGATGACAGAGTCACGATGACAACCAGCAGAATCGGTGGCCGCAGCAGCAAGGACAGCTTTTGCTGTCAGCTTAGTTGTTAAAGGTCGTCTCCTAGTCTCCTGTTCACCATGAATAAAGGCTGAAATGTCAGCTTACTGACCAGTCTGACAGAGTAATAGTCGAATTTTTTCTTTGGAAGTCTTTCTACCAAAAGTTCCCCTTGGTTTCAGATAACTACAAACAAACCCTAGCATGCCCAGGAGAAAAAGAGCACAATCGGTTAACAAATCTCATTTCAAGGATGTTTGGTTTCCAAGAGAAAACTGAATGGGGGCAAGTTGCAGAGAAGTTTGGTTTCCTTAGATGAGGTGACAACAAAAAGGCAGTGATAAGTTCCAATGCCATAGAATATAAAGCTATAGAAAAGTGATATAACACAAGCTATGGAGTGCATTAGCCAATAGTTTCTGCTTCGAATAGCAAGGAGTTTCCAGCTAGAACTAATAGGTATGGTCAAACTGCCAGCATCTAAGAGCAAACAAGTTTAAGGATAGGCAATTAATCTTCATTATCACCCATAACTCAATCATGGTTCAAGTAAGCATAAAAGATTTTTAAATGCAGAAGAATCAATATTATGGTACATGAATTCTAAGTATCTTGAAAAAATTGTCAAAAGAAAAGAAAGTTAAGGCAATGGAAATCCATACTGAAGTTTTCTGCGCTATATAAAGAGCAGTAATGCCTGTGAAGGCAAGAAAAACTTTCTGTCGAAGTTTGTAATGGTAGGGTTCACAGAAGATTGCTTTGGGTTCAAGAAGTGCCCATATGCTCTCTACTTCTTTCTATAAAAAAGAAGCATGTGGCCTAGTAAATCAGAATGCCTACCTGCACAATTTGCACCCCAAAAGATGATCTGGATTCATAAAAGTCGTCATTTCCTATGCCCTTTATGTTTGGTCCACATACACAGTATGTTCGATCAGGGCTGCAAACCCATTAAAGTCATTAATCATAAAATGAACTGGTTTGATACATACCAGCAAAAAAGTATAGAGTCAAGTCAAACCTGCAATGTTCCCATCGGCGTATTTTCAAATCGGTACCCCCTGTTAACAAATCACCCCCAGGTAACGGAAGCAATGAACGAATGCCGGGAAGCCGAGGAGGAGGCTCATTCAACTCATCAACTCTGTACTTTGGGTTCACATTACGTCTCAGATCAGCTTTGTAACTTGTTTTGTTTGATGGTCTGGCCAGTGCCCAAGGCACATCAGACACTTCACCATCACCCTCATAATTTGCAACCCTCATCACCTGGAAGTATAGGCGTATTAGAGAGTGAAGGAAAGAAACAATTCATATCAGAGGGCACCAAACATTTTAAATAAGAGAATGTATAGTTCACTTTTCACATTTGAAGAAAGACTGAACATTCCTCCTGTACTTTTTGATCAGCCTAAGGTTCATATTTTGAATAAGTCAAAATCCACAGTCGGGCAATGACCTAAGTAGGATGTCGGAAAGGCGCCACAAGTATTTTTTGACTCAGTAAGGCTTAGTTCATGGGAACACTTCGATGCTAAAGCCTGTTATGGCCCGTGACAGTATGTTGGTGGTTTAAATGCAAAATATAAAAGCTCTTCCTGAGGTTAAACAAGTTATAATTATTGAGGATGATTATACTCTCAGAGCAATGAAAAACAGGATGGATGAGCTGTTTCTAACTTTTCAATTTTGCATCAAATTAGTAACCATGCCCAGCAATCAATGACTAATCCAGGTTGTCATTGACACATCTGTTTCAAATCTTCCAATATAACTAATATCTCTACATGAAACAATTGCAATCCTTTCAAATCTGGTGTAAGAGAACCCATAAAATAATAAGTATCATACCCAAGGCTATGATTGGGATATTTGGGTGAAAGTTGGGAATAGTTGGGAGAGAAAAATGGAGGGAAAATTAAATTTTGTGATACTTTCTCTGCAAATTCCATCACATTGGTGCTTCCAAACATAGTGCAAAGGCTATTTATTCTCCATCTCCATTTACAGGTAGAACTCCACAAAAGAGACATAGGTTCCATTTGCATGGTGCATGTTTAGGGTGTCTCCACTTTCAATGAGGAGCTGTACGTGCATTATCTCACAAGTGTAAGTCTCCAAAGCACTAGGCTACCTAGTGGATCGGTTCTTGATAAAGTTGTACGGAGGAGTATGTTTTCTCTATTGTCTTTGGCCAGCTCAATTGCCTCATGAATTATTTCTCTTGCCTGTTCCTTCTTATCGATCAGCAAGGAAAAGACAGTGCATTAGCCAATGTATGCATGATGTTCTTAATTTTATGTTTTTCATTCCTGTTTAGATCATGGAATTGACTCCTCATTACAAAATTACACCAATGTTACTGTGGCAGATTCTTAATGCTACGATTTAGAATAAGAGACCCTTATACCTGATGGCAGCTCCCATTCTCTGCATTCCAAAGGGAAATCTCATTAGAGCCAGCGGCAACATAAACAAGTGGTCTTGTCATGGCAGATGCAGAAGCATTTGGAGGAGGAACGAAAAGACACATCTTCTCTATAGGGCAAACAACAGAATACTGCCATGAATTGACAGGTATAAGGAACCTCAGGTCCCAGAGAGTAAGCACACCCCTTGAAGACCCTGAGACAAACCAATTTCCACAAGGTCCTGCAACTATAGAAGAAACATAACCCTCTTCAGGTGTAGTTGCCAAACTCCATGCATTCAAATTACTTCTTGCATCAAACAGATGAATCCCACCATTTTGGGTGCTGTACATAACCATTTGACCGGACATATTATCAGCACTATAATTCATTAGGCTGAGCACAGCACCTTCCTTAGCATCTTTCTTTTTAATATCAGCAATACCTGAATACTTCTCAACAACATTGCCAAGACCTCTGGAGATGTAATCCACAGAAAACATATGTATTGTGCCATCGCAAGCTCCAACAATCACTTGAGCAGAATTTCGAAGAATTGCAGTACAAAGTGCACGGCTTCCTTCCAAGTGATACGTTAGCCTTGACCTAAATGATATGTCTTTTTCCAATTTTCTTGAATCCCACACCTTGACAGTGGAATCATCTGAAGCACTAACAAAAAAGCTATGATCAGTTGAAACTGCAATATCGTTGACAGCAGAGCGGTGTTCCTGGAGATGCGCAACTAACACTCCACGTGGCCTCCAACCTAAATCTGGAATGGTCGATGCACGTTGAAATGAAGATAATCCCATTATATCAGACAATGTAGAAGCATCTTCCATACTAACTGTGCTCCCTTTCACCATGCTAGATACTCCCATCTCTTGAAATTTGCTATTACCAAAATTTGCTTGATCATTCTCTCTGCTATCTGGTTCATGTACCACCCTATAAAATTGTTTCGAACCACCGCTGATGCTGAATGAACCAGAAACAAGCTTTGGTGCTGGAACTGAACTTGCCAAGGAAAATGATTTGCTTACAGTGTCCATCCAAGGCATGGATGATGAATCAAAACCCAAGGAATTCACTTGCACTGAAGAAGCAGATGGTGCAGAAGGATTTCCAGTTGATCGCTTATCTACACTGAAGGAGTATAAAGGAATCCCTTCTGATGATTTTTCGCACATGAAGCTATTCAAACCACCAACTTGTGAAGCCATCATACCTGAAAATTGCACTTTTTCTGAGCATGCAGCTTCTATAGTGCTAGTAGTCTTTGGCATATAGCTCCCTGTGGACCTTAGTTTTGCCACATTATCGTCAGACTCAGTTAGGCCTGACTGATTTAAGGTACTGTCAATTGAGCGTTGTGTATCAAGATTTAGTGGCTTATCTAGCCAGCTTTTCATTGAGTTTGTTTCTCCTGAACCACTCTTCAAGGATTCGACAGTTTCCCATTGTTTCACTTGTGCTGACGATTTGTACCATATTTTTCTCTGTCTCTCCAACATGTCTGAACTCCTTACACTTTCCAAGACTTCGTAGAACACTTGTTTTGCTACCGGAGGATTTAGACATGAAAGAAGAACCTTCTCAGAAGCTAAAGATGCCGGTTGCCTCTGGAGGAAAGGGCGTATAAGTGGTGCAAGGAAAACATAGGAATCGACAGCACCTAAACTCTCACTGCTAGCTGAGATGAAGGTGACAACCAGTCTTCTCACCCACTGGCTGGGATAACATAACAACGGGAATGCCCGCTCTATCATTTCAAGCAGAGTCCTCTTCCTCAATAAGCCACCTTTACACAAAATGGTCAAACAATCCAATGCATTGACAACAACAGCCTCAGTCGGATCGCTCAAAGCTTGCTCAATGTAAGGTAAGAGATATTCCTCCACACTTCTTTGGCCAACAAAAAAGCATACATATATGATCTGCCCATAGAATACTGCCCTCAGCTGCTCATCTCTATCATTCAGGAAAGCTGGCAGAATAGGTAGCAGAAAGTCGTTACTCTGTCTCTGTCCAAAAAAACAACATAAGATACCAACATCCTGGAGGAGTGCTCTCCTAATGCTTGGAGTTTGCTTGAGACCCATGACAAGTTCCTGAACAACCTCAGCAATTGACTTCCTCAGCTGGGCAAGTTGTGCATCTGTACTTGCTGCTTGCAGCTTTTTAGTTGTTTCACTAGAAACTGAAGGTGATTTCTGTTGTAAACTCAATTCATCCAGTACCCCTGCCTCACTCAAGCTTATGGAATGAAGCAAGAAACGATAGGCAGTGAGAGCCAATTTTGCTATATTGCTGGCATAGCATATTCTCACACTTTCCTCTGGATCATCAGGTAGCATCGATAGCATGGGAAGAATATATTCCGGAAAAATTTTAGCATCACTGGGAGGAAAATCCCGGACTAAAGGAAGAATATAGCATAAAGTCTCTAAGGCAGCAGAACGCACGATTGCTGCTGGATCGGAAAGCATAGCAATCACATAAGGAATCACACGCTGCAAGCGGTCTTCATCATCAATATATAGGGAGCATGCAGTCAGCAAAACCAGGGCCCCTCTCCTCAAATGAGGTAGCTTGACATTGCGTATACATGCACAAAGCAAGGAGGCAATGAGTACCATACCTTCACACTTCATACTATTTTCAGGTACTTCTAAAAAAGGCATGCCAAAAGTATCCAAGCTGCCATCATGTGCAGACATCAGATCATTCAGCTTCTCAATTGTGATCTTTTTCATGCAGGGATGGTCAATTACCCTAAACGCATGGGAAATGTGTTTACTTGGTTCATTAGGATCTTTTATCCGACTTGTTTTGAAATTCGGCTGCATTGAACAATTGGACTCATCCTTCCCTGCAGTCTTTGCATCATCCCTAAGCAGATCGCTCTCATAACTGAAACCACCACCATGGTCCTTTGATGAGTTTTTCCCCAGATCCTCTCTTTTTCTCCCTGAGTCATTTTCCAACTTGTCATTTAGTTTTGCAATCATCTTCACTGATCGATTACCAGATGTTCTAGCTCCAAGATAAGATTCCTCGGATGACCTATTGTTCATCATGTGCTTAAGTATCTCGTTGAAAACACTCTGACACATTGCAACCTATAACAGATATTAAAAAGAATCAACGGTCTAATATGAAATCAAAGCAGCAGTAAATTTTTTGATTGAAATGAAAGGGCATTACCCTTGCATCCGGCGGAAGAGGATTGCAACAGCAGTAAAGATTGTGCAGAAAAGGCGAGAAGTAGCCTGGAAACACAACGCCAGCAAAGGTCTGTAGGTAACTTTCGGCAGAAAGGCGACATTCTGGCTCCAATTGAATCATATGAAGGATCATCTTCCGAATTCCAGAATCTGGGATCTATGATCACAAATCAAACCAATGAGAGTCCAACAAACAGAGGAGCTGGAATGTGTCTGTGTATGTGTGAGAGAGAGAGAGAGAGAGAGAACCTTTTCAAGAAGCTGACTAGGATCATACTGCCCCCTCCGATAAGCAAGAAGCTGGGAGAGCTCAAAAAGCGGTTGGCCCTCAAGGAAAAGCTCTGCAATTACGCACCTAAAACAACAATATGGTAACAAGCTAATGTAGTTGCACTGCAAAGCTAGACAAACTAGATTCAAGCCAAGCAATATTTCAACAGATACAATCAAATTACTTATACTCAATAACTTTGGGGAAAAAAAACAATCACTTGCACCATCTAATTACCATATCAAATGGAATCAACCAACAGCCGATTGATATGAACACCTCAGTAATGCATCCATTCCATAGAAATAATCTCTAGAATCAGAAGGACTGGGATCAGAAAGAGACGCAGAGAGTGTCTGGGAAAGGTTTTCTTTCAGGTGCCATATCTCCAATGAGGCAAAACAAAATCCTAGAAATTAATGAGTTCACCACTACTTGCTCCATTATAACCAATGTCCAATACTACATATACAAATATGCTGTCTAGCCATAAATTGATGTGTGCTCAATATAGGCTATAATGCAGTATAATATTATGCAAACAGATAAATGGGCAATATGTACCATAAGTGCTGTTCTTGAAACACCTAGCTAGACTCTCCTGTAAGCACATTATTGGTAACATAGAGATAGACTTCGCATTTTTTATAAGAAAGTCTGTACAGATGATTTATAATAAAATTTCCAGCAATAAAAATAGGAATTTGGGACAGCTTCTGCTGTCCTCGGGAAGTGACAATCCGTAAGCTGCTGCTTCCCACGGTAAAAATGCTTACCCTACAGCAAAGATATCCATAGATGGTCTTAAAGGTGCATCTTGGGCAACTTGCATCTCACCTCCATGCTCATAAAATCTCTGAAAGTTAGGGAAAAACTGGTTGGTCATTACCCAAGTAAAATCCTTAGACTACATGAAAGACTAACTTCAGAAAACAATCTCCGAATTACACAGAGGACCAACTGCAAAGAACAATCTCTAATAATTCCCGGCAACAAATGTATATGCTTGGAGAAGGCTCACAAGGTTTGAACAAGAAATTCTCAGATACATCTCATGACTTCTAAACAAGGATTAAGGAATTGCAATAAAAAGACTAAGGAAAAGCATGCACACCTAATGAGTTTTGCAAACATGACCAAATCATACATCAGATGGTTTTCTAAGAGTCTCCTGCTGCCTAAAAATTGGAATTGTATGCAAATAAAGGCATTACCAGGGTCAGGCATGGAAAGGCTATTGGTACAGAAAGCTATTCATGTGGCTACCCTTTCAATGTGAAAGATAAGTACTGACCTATAGATAGATTGTATTGATCTGTACCCCAGATTGTCTTGATTCAAGACCATACACAAGGAAACTTGCTATGCAGCCATACTAATTAGAGGAATCATAAATCCAAATGCATATCCAAACATCTAAGACAGAATTTTGTAAGGATTAAATTTAAGTTGGCCTGTTGTTCATTTTCTAAACAAGAAGGCACAGCAAGGATGTCTTTAGATCAGTATTATTAAGAAACAAGAAATCACTCTTTGGCAGGAAATAGAAGATGTACTGCTCCTATTAAGTTACATCACTTTCTTGACTAACTTTACCAAACAAAGCAATAGGAAATTCCCTCAGATGTGTTGTACAGAAGGAGACAAAATGTCCTCAATATGACTACTTCTTCGTAACATCCGCAGTTTAAGATGAATGTGGTACTTCCTATGGAAGAAAGGGTTGAAGTCTTGGCCTTTCTCTTAAAACTAAGACTGCTGAACAACACATTGCTTCCTTAAGCATATTGTTGTTATATGGTTGTTCGTTTGATGCACATCCACAAAGTCTTCATCTCATAGAATCTCAATGAAGTAAAAGGAAAAATATATGGTATAACTAGAAAAGAACCAAAGTTACAGGAAAAACCAACCTCAGGGGCAAGATAGCATAGTCTTCTACCTCCAGTGTCAAAGAAAAATGAAAAATCCGAAGGGTCATCATAGGGGATATAGGTAGGCTTGAAGGAGGCAAAATCAGCAAGGTAAAGCCAATTCCATGAGGTTACAAGCACATTCTCACACTTAATGTCCCCTAAACAAGGCAAAGTGTCAGAAAGCCAAAAAAAAAGTAATAAGGCTAAAGGAAAAAATAAACATTAGTGATAGACCCAACCAATTGAACCCACCATGGCAGATTCCCTTTTCATGGCACTGCTTCAGTGCAAGGAGTAACTGCAGAACCACCAGATCATAAGAGCTGAGATCGGAATGCATACTTGACACCTCAAATCAAGAGGGTTAGAGAAAAACCTGAAATGCCAACCATTTCTTCTCAATGATGTTAAGGAAAGGACGAGTACTCAACCGATCATGCAGATTATTGAAGAAGTACTGCCTTAACAGATAGGCCGCTTTGTCAGTTTCCTGCCACGACTGCAAGAAGACACGTCCGCATGAGGTATTGAACAAGCACTCTTCTCATATTTAAAAAGCAGTTGGTTTTGGGACCCAAAAAATCAAATTGCCAACAATAAAGTTAGAAGCACATTTCTCATCTTTGTCCACATTGAGGTCAACTAAGCGAAGTACTCCAAGCCAAAAATGCAACTATACTCTATCACAAAAGAGAAGTTCAATCTAATTGGTTATCATGATGAACATACACCTTAAAAATCCTTCGAGCGCCGAACACTAGCATCAAGTTCAACCCGAGTGAAAGTTTCAATGTTTAGAATCAATATGTCTCTAAACTAGAAAGGAAAATAGTTAAAAATGACCCAAATTTGAACTCAGAAGAAACAGAATGTTATAACATACTGACCAGCTTATACCTCATGTTCCTCAAATTACACATAATCTTGGGCATGTATATCTCTTTTCCTCAACCTACACTGTCACCCACACGTAGTAGTCTAATTCGCATCTTTGAAAGTAGAAAATGCTGGAGAGTAATGCCCCATTCCATCCATAAGTGAAAGCAAATGCATTACGAGCGCCAAAATTGTCATCGTTTCCCTCTACTTCACGAAACCTCCCAGCAATTCCCGCATTCTCAAGAGAAGGATAAGCAAAATCCACATTTTCACTTTTCGACCCCCCCCCCGGACATACTAGAAAATTCGACGAAGCGAAACTACCACGCAACTACATCCTCCAGAAAAGAAAAAGGCTTTAGATTCACCCGCAAAAAGAAACATCACTCCGCAGAGGATGATGAACTCGCAAACAAACTATAATTGACCGAAGCAAAGAGAAAAGGCACTTCCGAGCACCAATCGCAACTTCCAACTCGAACGACTCCCCCCCGCAAACCTCGCCCTCTCTCTCTCTCTCTCTCTCTCTCTCTCTCTAACACCTAATCGAGCTCCGAAAACTGCAATCGAGCTCCGAAAACTGCAATCGAGCCACGAATCCGACCTGGAAGGACCAGACGTGGGGGTGATCGATGGCGCGGAAGGTGTCCTTGATGTGGAGGAGGCGGCGCTCGTACTCGCGGAGGTCGATGCTGTCGTCGCGCTTAAAGTAGACCTTGACGAGGACGAGCCCCTCGTCGTGCTTGCACTGGATCGTCTTGAAGAAGCGGCCCTTGCCGAGGACCTCCTTGAGGACGAGGTTGTAGGAGGAGGGCAGGTCGTGGAGGTAGTACTCCGACGCCGACCCCTGCTTCGTGCGCGCGATCTTGTTCCCCATGGATGGGGACGGGCGATTCCGTGAGGTGCAAGTCTTTACGCAGACGACGCCATGGATGGGGATTTCTTCCGGAGTTTACTTTGAGCTTCGACGAGCGAGAGGGAGATTTGATTCTGGCTTTTTTGTTTTCACGGGGCTTGCGTGCGGAGGTTGGGGGGCTGCGAAACGGCCAACGGCAAGGGGCGATCGGATCAGCGGGAGGTGGCCGGGCTCGGGGATGGGCCAAACGTCGAGACGTGGCGAAATGCTGTGATTATCGTATGGTACAAGAATTTTTTTGAAAGGACAGGATGGGGCGTTCGGGCTCCTTTGTTTTTGTGAAAAAATAAATGAGGTGGAAAATATTTTTTAAATAATTATTTATATTTTTTATTAAAATGAATAAAAAATATTTTTATTATTTGTAAAAAATTTAAATATAAATTATTATCAATAAAAAATATTTTTATTAGCTAATTATTTCAAGCAATTTAAGAGGTGATTTTAGAAAGATCTCCGTCAAGTTATTTATTTTCATGTTTAAATGTAATTTAAGAAGTAATTTTATTTGGATCAAAACGCTTGTGTCTTTGAAAATTTCACCAAATATCCAATTGCCAAACACCTCTCTCTCTCCCTCCTTTTTTGCCTGTCAATGAAATGTTGGTGCCACCACACTCACCACATCGCCATTGTCGCGCCTAGTCTCATCACAACTCCCACCTTTTTCCACCAAAGCTTGGCTTGCCGTCAACCGCCGTGCCGTACCTCTGTTCCCATAGTGAAGGCTTGCTTGTCATGATCTTATGACCCCCATGACATTGCTGTTGGGGTTTCATGAATCATGTATAAAAAAAATTAACATAAAGTACGCAGTGGAAATAAAGATATATTTTATACATGATTCTCCTAAGGCGTTGTTCCTGCGTTTTAATCAAAAATCTAAATATAAAATGGAGTTAAACGAATTACCTCTCGAAGCGCGCTTTGAAATGAATCGGTTCGGATGTTCTACAGTTCGAGTCCCACAAGCGTCGGACCTCTAGTTCAGACACACCAACAACGAACGTCGAACGGAAGAGAGAACTTTCGGATATTCACCACTTCGATCGTGCTAGCAATCACGTGGAAACAATCCGTTGTATTCTTGATGTATAATAGTCACAGCCTGAACGATATAAGATTCTTCTTTCTTGCGACTCAAAGACACAAGAACACGCACACAATTTACTCTCTATTTTCAGCAAGGCATCTTCTCTCTTAAAAACAAAATGCACACCCACTTTTTCTCTATATAAGCAGCCCATCGTTTTTTCCTCAAAACATTTTTCAATTTAAAATAAAACCGATTAGCAACCGTTGCTGATCGTCCGCCAAGCACGAACGATCGTGCATGAGCAGTTGCTCATGCATGATCTTGGCATTGTTGACCATCCATGCTTCGTGCGTAACGGACGAATTCGTGCACATGCATGAAGCTTTAATTTAAAAATTTTTAAATAGTTAATTAATTAATTAATTAATTAATTAAGTAAATTAATAATTAGTTAATTAATCAATTCCCTTTTTAAAATAAAAAGAACACAATTTTATATGTACAATTGGAATACATTAATATGTATCCACTTTGAGAATGCGTGTGCATCATATGCAAGTAGGCTCGTGACTATAATACAAATTAAATTAAGTCTCATTTAATTTAATTTCAAATCGACTCAATTCGATTATAGTAAATGCAAACACGTTTGCAATTATATTTCTCTCTTGTTTCACGTTATCCTAATTGTTTATGGTGTGTGACATCCCAAGGTTCATCACTAAGCTAGTAGTAAGACTTGTATTAACACATTAATATTCCCACAAGAATTAATTGTCCCGATTAATTTTTGGGTCTTACAAGCCATGATTGACATCTAGCAATATGTCATGGCTACCTAGATAGTATGAATATTTTAAAAATATAATGAACCTGTCAACTTTGGTTACAGTATAATTCAATTCCTCTGTCTTACTATGTCCCGATCAAACAAAAACCATGGAATATTAGTCAAGTTATTAATTCGATTATATGCACAAATCTAATTGACATACATTTTATTCGAGACATAAACAATTTATTCTCGGTTACAACCCCGGCCGAGAATTTCAATGTAGTGTCACAATTAGATTGCATAGGACATCATTATCATACCTTGCATATAGCAAGGAGACAGATTCCATATTGTGCACACGTGTAACTTCATACATGAACAAACTATGAACATCATGTATAAAGACGGATCAACGACCCAGCATTATGTGCACCCGTGAACCATAGTTGTTCAATACACAAGTTAACATTATGCCTCAGGTCTAAGGATTATTTACACAAGACCAAAGCATGAACAATTAGACATTGACCACGCTAAAAGTTTCCATGTCGCTAATCGTTCCATATGCGTTACGTACAAACACTTGTGTTCTAACTCAGGCATCATAATACCCAATGACATGTGACTCATCATTTCCTTAAGTATCCAATACTTAATGACGAAGTTAAGAACACACCGGTCTCAACAGGATTATTAATATCCACTCAATAATCCATCAACCGAGAACGATTTAAAGATTCGGTCTAACTATGAACTCGTCACATATATTCTTGACGTCTCAAGAATAGGTCTAGTTACAACTGATCTTATAGAATCATTCATTTTTTTTTTTTGGTAAAGGTAAAAGGTATTATAGCTTTGGACAATAATACAGGACCGGCTCCAAAACATACACTCTCAGGGCGCTACGCATAGAGAGTGTTAGGGAGCCGAAACAAAAAGATTACAAAGAAGAAAGAACAAACACAAGCAAGGAGCGAAGACCAACAGGTCACAAGCGAAAAGAAAAACGCTAAACAAAACCTTAGCCGCCTAAGGACCGAAGGCCAGACACCCAAGGAGGGAAGGAGAAAAGATCGCACAGCTTGGTCTTCATCCGGATCTACGCATTCTCCTCACGATCAGCGAAGATGGAAGGGTCGAAGCCCCAGTTTCTCTCAAGCCTTCTATTTCTAGGGGTATTCGAGACATCAGAGAAGGTGAGAGCTTTGTCCTTGACCATCTTGATAATGTGATTTTTCATTGCAGCAAGAACCACCGCTTCGTCGCGGAATATGATAGCATTCCTCTTCTTCCAAATTAAGTAGCACATGGCAGCAAAAGAGTAACGAGCTAAGTTATGAAAGAAATCGTTGCCCTTTAGGAAGGAGGTAGCCCATTGGAGATTCTCCTTCCACGGCCTTGGGCGCCAAGGAAGGTTGCATCGAGAAGCCCAAAAATAAGCAATGGAAGCCGATATGTGGCAATCAAAAAACAAGTGATCTATAGAGTTAGGAACATCATCACAAAAGGCACAGGTGACATAATCAATTCTACCATAGGAAATGAGAAGTTCCTGGGTAGGCAAACGGTTTCTAGCAATCAACCAGAGATTGAATTGAAACCTGGGGGTGATGACGTTGTTCCAAATAAGTGAAGCCCAGGGTACTACGCTTCTTTTGGTCCTGAAGTGGTTCCAGGCAGATCCTACCGAAAAGGATCCGGACGGATGCCAACGCCAAGAAAACCGGTCCAGAGCTTGGGAGAGCATTGGGATAGAGAGACCCCAGCTCTCCATAATACTACGAAATGAAAGGCCCATAGGCGAAAGGAGATCAGCCACCACTGCATGCTTGGGTAGACCAGACCACTGAATAACAGGATCCGGCATAATAATATCAAGAAGGCCTTTTGGGTGCCAATGATCAAACCATAACGAAGTGGAGCGTCCATTTCCAATCTTCCAAAGGAAGGAAAGCCGAGAGTCACTTCTTACTTGCAAAATTTTCTTCCAAGCCCAAAAGCAAATTTTAGGAGATGAAGCTTTCCAAAAGTTGTTCCTCTTTAAAAAGTTGGAATGAATCCAACGGCACCAAAGGGATTCTTTATTTGTGAACAGAATCCAAATGTGCTTCATCATGGACGCCTTGTTGCAATCTCTCAATTTTCAAATACCAAGTCCCCCTTCTTTTTTTGGTAAGCATATATCATCCCACGACACCTTCGCCCCCCCTTACTGAGGGCGGATCCTTTCCAAAGAAATTGCTTTAAAATCTTTTCAATGCTATTGAGAACTGAAACCGACAATGTGAAAACACTCGACCAAAAGGTTTGGATAAAGTGCAAGACTGACCTGATTAACTGCAACCTTCCAGCAAAAGAGAGGAAACGATGAGCCCAAGATTGGGCTCTAGCTGTAATCCGATCAATAAGGGTGATGCAGTCAGCTTTCCCAAGCCTGGAGGATATGATAGGCACTCCTAGATAGCGTACCGATAGTTTTCCTTCTTGAAACCCAAAGGCTAAGGAAATGTAGTTGCAAAGAGACGGAGAACCACCCAAGAGAAAAATTTCGCTCTTGTTCTTGTTTGGAATCAAGCCACTCCATGAAGAGAACAAGTCCAAGCCTTTCTTCAGCAAGGTAATGGACGCCCAATCAGCCGACTAAAAAGAAAGACATCATCGGCAAAGAAAAGGTGAGATAGCTTGACCGCTTTGCACCGCCAAAAGTATTTGAATTCCTTGTGGGAGGTGCGAGCACTCAAAATTCCTGAGAATACCTCCATCACTAGGTTAAAAAGATAAGGGGACATCGGGTCTCCTTGTCGCAGCCCCGGCCACCGTGAAAGAACCCATGAAGTTCTCCATTGATTGATAATGAATATTTCGGCGTCCGAACGCATATCATGATCAACCGGATCGAAATCGGGAAAGTCAAAGGCTACTAGAGTTAGCTGAAGGAAATCCCAATCAACCGTGTCGTAGGCCTTTTGAAAATCAACTTTCACAAAGACATTTAGGGAGGTACGGGTCAAGGTGAAATCCAAAGAAAGACTTTCTGAGCTATCAATATATTATCCCTTATTCTCCTACCCTTAATAAAAGCATTTTGGGAAGGATCAACCACTTCGTTCAAGACAGTAGCAAGGCGTTAGCCAAGATCTTAGTAATGAATTTGTATATAGTATTACAACAAGCAATGGGTCTGAAGTCAGAGACCACACAGGCATTAGGCACTTTAGGTATCAAGGCGAGGATAGTATTGTTTACCTCTCTTAAGAGACGACCCAAAGTGAAGAATTCCTGGACCGCCTTTATGACAGAAGGGCCAACAATGTCCCAATTATTCTTAAAGAATTCCGCCGTGAAGCCATCGGGGCCTGGAGCTTTGCCTCTAGGGAGAGAGAAAACTGTATCTCGAATTTCCGAATCAAGAATCGAGCTAGAGAGGGAACTAACCTGGTTCGTAGATAAGGGTCTTTGAACGAACTCTTTAACCTCTTGTAACGAAGGCTTGGATAGGGCCAAATGAGGAGCAAGCAAGTCCTCAAAGTAAGAGACAAAAACTTGCGGGACCGTATTTGTGTCCGTGATTAACTCGCCCAATATATTTTTTAACCGAGAGGATTCTATTTCTCAGTTGCCTTTTTTTGACGGAAAGGTGAAAGAATTTGGTATTCCGATCACCTTCCTTAAGCCACCAAACTCTAGATTTTGTCTGAAGAAAGATTCCTCATCTCAGCGCAGGTCCACAAAAATTCTACGGCTTGTCTTCTCAAGATCGGCCAACCCTGAGTTGTTTAGATCAAGTTGAAGGTCATTTTGCACAAGCCGAAGGGCTTCTCTAGCTTCCTCTGTCCTTGAAGAAATATTTGAAAAGGCTTCTCTTATAGAATCATTCATTAATATAAAATAATTAGACAAATGAATGAATACGTAATTGCCATTAATTAAATAATAATAATGAAAATACAACTAAAATCCCTAATATATAACCATTACATAGTAGCTTTATGGCATACATCCAACAATCTCCCACTTGCATTAAAGCCAACTTGTCTAGTACCTCAAACCCATTTTGTCAATATGTCTTTCAAAAGAAGACTGAGGTAAGGCCTTAGTGAAGAGATCTACCACGTTTTCTGCTGAGGAAATTTTCTACAAGGCGATATCACCTCTCCCAACAATTTCTCTGATGAGATAGAAGCGTCTCTGAATATGCTTGGACTTCTGGTGAGACCTTGATTCCTTAGCTTGAGCTATCGCCCCATTGTTGTCACAAAACAATGTGATCGGTTACTCAATTGAAGGAACGACTCCAAGTTCAGAAACAAACTTCTTCATCCAAGTGGCTTCCTTTGCTGCTTCAGAAACAACTACATACTCTGCCTCAGTGGTAGAATCAGCAGTTATACTTTGTTTGGAACTTTTCCAACTAACTGCACCACCATTGAATGTAAAGACAAACCCAGACATAGACTTATAATAATTAGGATCCGATTAAAAATCAGAATCAGTATAAGCTACAACTTTAAATTCTCCTTTTCCATATATCAAGAATAAATCTTTAGTCCTTCGCAAGTACTTAAGAATATTCTTGACTGCTATCCAATGCTCTTCTCCTGGATCAGACTGATATCTGCTAGTAATACTTACAGCATACGTAATATCAGGTCTAGTACATAGCATAGCATACATTATGCTTCAAATAGCGGATGCATATGGTATCTTTGCCATCCGCTCTCTTTCTTCAGGAGTGTTGGGACACATCTCCTTAGAAAGACGGATATCTTGCCTAAAAGGCAATAATCCTCTCTTGGAACATTGCATGTTAAACCGTGTTAACACTTTGTCTATGTACGTAGATTATAAGAGGCCAGTCAATCGTCTTGATCTATCTCTATAGATCTTGATACCTAAAATGTTTGTTGCCTCTCCTAAATCTTTCATGGAGAATTTCTGTGACAAGAATAGTTTTATCGATGATATCATTGGTACATCATTTCCAATCAAAAATATATCATTGACATACAAAACTAGAAATGCAATTGCACTCCCACTGATCTTCTTGTATACACAAGGTTCATCCGGATTTTTTATGAAGCTAAACGATTTGATTACCTCATCAAACGGATGTTCTAACTTCTAGAGGCTTGTTTGAGTCCATAAATGGATCTCTTAAGCTTACACACCTTCCGTTTTTCACTATTGAATTCAAAACCTTGTGGTTGTTCCATATAGATGTCATCATCGAGTAAACCATTTAGAATAGCCGTTTTGACATCCATCTCGAATATCTCATAATCAAAGTGTGCAGCTGTAGCCAACATAATCCGAATGGATTTTAGTATGGCCACAAGTGAGAAAATTTCGTCATAATCAATTCATTCTTTTTGACGATATCCTTTCGCCACCAGCAGTGCTTTGTAAGTTCCAATTTGACCTTCTGCATTCATCTTCCTCTTGAAGATCCATTTACAGCTGATTGGTTTAATACCATCAGGCAGGTCAGTCAAGGTCCAAATCTCATTGGAATACATTGAATCCATTTCGGATTTCATGGCTTCTAGCCATTTACCAGAATCAATGTCTAACATCGTCTCCTCATAGGTTTTAGGATCACTAGGTTGATCACTATCATTCACAATGAATAATAGTTTAATATGATCAACCGAATGTCTATAACGAGCAGGTGGGCGAGACATTCTCGCACTTCTCCTAAGAGGTTGTGTATCAGAAGCTCCCACTGAATCAGAGATTGGTATCTGAACTCGGTTGTTTAACACTTCATTATTTTCTTCTTGTAAGACTATTTTCCGTCAAACCACTTTCTTGGATAAACTTATTCTCAAAAAAGAAGCATGCTTGCATACCAAAATTCTTTAGTTTGAACGAAAATAGAAATAATATCCAAGAGTTTCCTTTGGATATCCAATGAAGCAATCTTGTTCAGATCTTGCCTCCAATTTTTCCATTTTTAACTTTTTCACGAAAGCTGGACAACCCCAAATCTTAATATGATTAAGACTAGATTTCCTATTATGCCATATCTCATAGGGCATAGTTGGAACAGATTTGGACGGCACTCTATTCAGTATATATACAGCTGTCTCAAGGGCATATCCCCAAAGGGATATTGGCAAATCGGTGTAACTCATCATAGATCGTACCATATTTAATAAAGTACGATTTCTTCGCTCGATACACCATTATATTCGGAGTTTCAGAGGTGTCCATTGTGATAAAATGCCATTCTCTTTAAGATAGTCCAGGAATTCAGTACTAAGGTATTCACCTTCTCGATCCGATCGAAGAGCCTTAATACATTTTCCCGTTTGTTTCTCAACTTCAGCCTTGAATTCCTTGAACTTTTCAAAGGATTCAGATTTATACTTCATGAGGTATAAATAACCATACCATGACTGATCATCGGTGAAGGTAATGAAGTAATTATAACTATATCTAGTAATTTCATTAATTGGTCCACATACATCTGTATGTATTAATTCTAATATGTCAGCAGCTCGCGCACTTTGTCCCACAAAAGACGCTTTGGTTATTTTTCCTAAAAGACATGCCTCACAAGTCAAGTATGACTCAAAATTTGAAGGATCAATGTATCCATCATTACTCAACTTGTTAATTCTGTCTTCTCCAATATGACCTAATCGGAGATGCCAAACATACTTTTTATTTGGACCGTCTCTAGGGCGTTTATTAGTTATGGCATTTATATCAATTCTATTTTGCTTATTGACATTGGTAATCGCATTACCGGACATTGTAATGGTATAAAGATTATTGGTTAATAAGCTAGAACCAACACATTTTCTATTATGATAAATAGAACATACATCATCAGCAAAAGAAAATTCATAATTCTCTTTACCCAAACGAGGTATATAGATGATGTTCCTAACAGCATTCTTATAATACAAACAGTTCTTTAAAACCATTATATGTCCAGAAGGGATACATAAATGAAAAATCCCTATAGCTAATGCAGCAACTCTTGCTCCATTGGCAAATGTCAGGACAATCACATTTCGCCCTAGCATCTTTCTTATTTCCAGATTCTGCAAAGACATACAAATATGTGAAGTTGCAGCAGAATCTAAAACCCATGAGCTGGATTCAACACTAACCATAAGATTAGTTTCAATAAGCATAGACATCATACTTTCATAAGGTTGGTTCTTGAGCTTGACCTTCAAGCTCGTGAGGTACCTCCTACAGTTCCTCCTCCAATGCCCTTTGACACCACAGTAATGACATTTCCCTTTATCAATCATTGGTTTTGGTTGCACAATAGGTTTGACAAGCCTCTTCCATTTATTCTTCTTTAAAACAATCTTACCCCTTGAAAAAGAATCCTTAGCCATAGCCACTACATTTGGCCTCGTGTTATGCATTTCATTCTCATAAACTACCAGCATGCTATGTAACTCACTAAGAGTTTTCTCCATCTTATGCATGTGAAAGTTTTGGACAAAACCAAAGAAGGAATCGGGTAAAGATTGGAGGATCAAATCCACAGCTAACTCATTGTCCATAACAAGATTCAGCCGAGCCAATTCGTCAATGTACCAGATCATTTTCAAAGCATGATTATTAACAGATGATCCTTCGGCCATCCTCATACGGTACAATGCCTTAGATATCTCATATCTAGAGGTTCGATCATTCTCATCAAAGTGTTCCTTTAAGTGCAAAATGATCGACCCAAAGATCTTCTATAGATTCATACTTCTTCTGTAATTCATTATTCATAGAAGCAAGCATATATGACCTAACTTTTAAGTCATCATCATGCCACTTATCATAAGTGACACGCTCATCTTGGGTCCCACCCTCAGGAAATGAGGCATCTTTTCATCAAGCACATACCCAATTTTTTCTAAATTGAGAACAATTCTCAAATTCCTCACCTAGTCAGTGAAATTAGGTCCAGTCAAACAATTCTTGTCAAGTATAAAAGCGAGTGGGTTTGTGGTCACAATTTTTCAGAGTAATAATATATCTGTTGTAGAAAATAAATTGTTAGCCGTTGTACTTTTCATAATAACTATTTCATTTTGGTCTTTAAATAAAATAGATCCTCTCACTAAATTTATCTTTGAATCCCATACTCCTTAAGATGGGAAGCGGTAATCTTTGTTGGGTAAAGATTACTAGTGGAGATTGGAGTCCCACTAGCCCAAAGTCCACCTCACCTAATAGTTATTGGTGTCCTATGAACTTAGTGAGTGAACCAGCTTGTTCAACGCATTACATGCGAGTCCCAATCATAACTTCGGCCTCTAGACCATGAAATCATCACCTAACAATTATTGGCATCATGATCATAATTAAGTCTAGCCCATCGTCTCATGCAAATATTGAAAACACAAATGATTCCCTCACCTAACGGTTATTAGAAATCATTTGGCTCCAACCCCACAACATCATATGCATAATTGAGTGGTCCAATATTATAAATGGTAATTAACCTCTATGTATCCATAACCGGTTAGTTAACCACTATAATATTGGATCAAACCACGACGATGGAAGGCCACGAGTCCGAAACCCGTTTTGACTTAATATTCTTTATAAGGAGATTTGGGTCGTTGTTAACGGTATCACTTTACACATTAACCGGTTTAACATGCACGATATCATAAACTCAATAAATAAATAGATATCACATAATATCTATCCTATGTGGTGATCATGGAATTATAGTTCAATGGGTCTCGAGCCAAAGAGACCCATTTAGCTATTTTAATGTTTTAATAATATAGACCCGCTCTTTACTTTTTCTTCAATCTTTTAACTCTTCAAAGACCGGGCCAAAGAGCTCACCGGTTTAATGGCTCCTCCAATGGCTCCTCCTCTCTTGTAGTATTCATATCAACAATTGAAATTCTAAACTATACTAAAATTACATATCAAGAAAAATTAAAGTAAAATAAAAGAAAGGACGCATCCTCCATTTAATAATTACATCTCCAAAAAGAATACCCGTAATCATCATACATTCATCCATACAACAATCACAACATTTAGGAATTTTTCTATGATCACCACCCTTCCTTACGAGCTATAAATTCAAAATTTAAAGTTCTGGAAGGCATGCATAAATTCTGCATATCATTTGTAGAATATAAACACAAAGTATAACAAGTTATGGATTTTTGATTCAAAATTGATTTAGTTCTAATTTTTCTTAGTTGATTAAATTTATCACATAAATTAATCAACTTCTATAGGCCACATAAAAGGTAAGAGAACCAATTCTCTTAACAAAAATAAATTGGCCATTAGAACGCAAAAATATATTTGAACTACAAATCAATTAAACGCACGAAAAACGCCTAAGGTTGGCTCTGATACCACTGTTGGGGTTTCATGAATCATGTATAAGAAAAATTAACATAAAGTACGTAGCGGAAATAAAGATATATTTTAGACATGATTCTCCTAAGGTGTTGTTCCTGCGTGTTAATCAAAAATCTAAACATAAAAAGGAGTTAAACGAATTATCTCTCGAATCGCGCTTTGAAATGAATCGGTTCGAATGTTCTACAGTTCGAGTCCCACAAGCGTCGAACCTCTAATTCAGACACACCAACAACGAACGTCGAACGGAAGAGAGAACTTTCGGATATTCACCACTTTGATCGTGCTAGCAATCACGTGGAAACAATCCTTTGTATTCTTGATGTATAATAGTCACGGCCCAAACGAGATAATGTTCTTTTTTCTTGCAACTCAAAGACACAAGAACACGCACATACTTTACTCTCTATTTTTAGTAAGGCATCTTCTCTCTTAAAAACAAAACTCACGCCCACTTTTTCTCTATATAAGCAGCCCATCGTTTTTTCCTCAAAACCGTTTTTCAATTTAAAATAAAACCGATCAGCAACGGTTGCTGATCGTCCGCCAAGCACGAACGATCGTGCATGAGCAGTTGCTCATGCACGATCTTGGCATGATGGTCAGCGGTTGCTGACCATCCATGCTTCATGCATAATGGTCAGCAACCACTGAACATTACGCTTCGTGCATGTGCACGAATTCGTGCACATGCATGAAGCTTTAATTTAATTTTTTTTAAATAGTTGATTAATTAATTAATTAATTAAATGAATAATTAATTAATTAATTCCCTTTTTAAAATAAAAAGAACATAATTTTATATGTACAATTGGAATACATTAACATGTATTTACTTTGAGAATGCGTGTGCATCATATGCAAGTAGGCTTGTGACTATAATACAAATTAAATTAAGTCTCATTTAATTTAATTTCAAATCGGCTCAATTCGATTGTAGTAATTGTAAACACGTTTGCAATTATATTTCTCTCTTGTTTTACATTATCCTAATTGTTTATGGTGTGTGACATCCCTAGGTTCATCACTAAACTGGTAGTAAGACTTGTACTAACACATTAGTATTCCCACAAGAATTAATTGTCCCGATTAATTTTTAGGTCTTACAAGCCATGATTGACATCTAGCAATATGTCATGGCTACCCAGATAGTGTGAATATTTTAATAACATAATGAACCCGTCAGCTTTGGCTACAGTGTAATTCAATCCCTCTGTCTTACTATGTCCCGATCAAACAAAGACCATGGAATATTAGTCAAGTCATTAATTCGATCATATGCACAAATCTAATTTACATGCATTTTATTCGAGACATAAACAATTTATTCTCGGTTACAACTCCGGCCGAGAATTTCAATGCAGTGTCACAATTAGATCGCATAGGACATCATTATCATACCTTGCATATAACAAGGAGATAGATTACATATTGCGCACACGTGTAATTTCATATATAAACAAACTATGACCATCAGGTATAAAGACGGATCAACGACCTGGCATTATGTGCACCCGTGAACCATAGTTGTTAAATACACAAGTTAACACCGTGCCTCAGGTCTAACGATTATTTACACAAGACCAAAGCATG
This sequence comes from Eucalyptus victrix, assembly GCA_016097545.1. NCBI lineage: Eukaryota > Viridiplantae > Streptophyta > Magnoliopsida > Myrtales > Myrtaceae > Eucalyptus > Eucalyptus victrix. The sequence goes on along the minus strand of CM027837.1, from coordinate 51,433,482 downwards.
AACAATTAGACATTGACCACACTAAAAGTTTCCATGTCGCTAATCGTTTCATATGCGTCACGTTCAGTGAATTTGTCTAATACAAACACCTGTGTTCTAACTCAGGCATCATAATACCCAATGACATGTGACTCATCATTTCCTTAAGTATCCAATACTTAATGACGAAGTTAAGAACACACCGGTCTCAACATGATTATTAATATCCACTCAATAATCCATCGACCGTGAACGATTTAAAGATTTAGTCTAACTATGAACTCGTCACATATATTCTTGACGTCTCAAGAATAGGTCTAGTTGTAACTGATCTTATAAAATCATTCATCAATATAAAATAATTGGACAAATGAATGAATACATCATTGCCATTAATTAAATAATAATAATGAAAGTACAACTGAAATCCCTAATATGTAACCATTACATAGTAGCATTAGGGTATACATCCAACAATTGCCACTTAATCTCTAGCAATGCTAGGTAGGGGTGTCAACGTTCGATTTGGTTCGGTTTTTATCGAACCGTTAGAAAAATCTTCCGAACCGAACCGAACCGAATACAAACGGTTTTTTTTCGATTTTTTGGTTTTTGATTTTTAACCTTTGATTTTCGGTTTTCGTTTTTTTTTCTATTAAACTTAGATTTCTCCACTTTTATTTGTTAGTTCGGTTCGGTTCGGTTAATCGATAAAAACCGAATCAAACCGAAAAATTTCGATTTTTAATGAAAATCGAATCGAATGAAAATCGAACCGAAAAAACCGAATTTTTCGATTTGGTTCGGTTTGATTTTCGGTTTGATTACTGACACCCCTACTAGTGACTCGGGCTTGATGATGTTGAATTCAGGCATTGCGTGCCCAGACCCCACTCTTGATGCCCATGGGCCATGGTGGCCACGGTAGCGAAGGGAACGTCTCGGGTGCAGCGAAGGCTGGCCACCAAAGCTTGGCTAGGCATGCTCGAGGTCGACAGTCGAGCTTGGTAAGCCATGTGCGATTCGCATCGTGCAAGGGAAAATTTGGAAAAAGGAGACGGAAAAAAAGTATAAAAAAAATGAAAGGAAAAAAAATTAAATTTTCTCAGTGCTGACGTGTCCAAATTTGAGGGGGAAAACTTTACTTTATTCAAGAGAACGCTAAATTTGAGGATCTTAATTCTTATTAAAAAAGGCCTAAAAGACTAAATAAAGAGAATCAAAGATGTACCAATCAAGCACCCATCTTTATTTATATAATGCTTGGGCTTTGCTAATATGCCCAAGTTATCTAGGATCGGAACGGAACAGGTAGTGGACGTGGATGTCGAATCATCCTCAACAGGTCGCATCAGTTGCCCAGTTTCTCTCGGACATCACCATGGCTTGTGTCGTATCACGTGCGTCGCGAAGTTCAGATGCGACAATCTCGTCAAGCAGTGAGTGAGTGAGATCTCCGTCGCCGGCGAACCGATTTCCGTCCGGCGATCGGATCTTCATCGTATGCAGAGAGAGGGAACAGAAATAAGGAAAAAAGGAAAGAGAAAACACCCAACGAGATCAAACCCATCGCTGTAGATAAGACACTATGCACAGAGTACATCCCGTTCTAATAACATTTTGTTTATTGGTCGTTCGTCAAACATCAGCAAATATCTACACTCCGATCCACCCGGGGACCGCCGGCCGTCGAGATCGCCGATCAAGCGTCCCGAGTCCGGCCCTCGTTCTCGTCCTCCTCCTCCGGATCTTCGAAGTTGGGGTCCTTGGCGTCCACGGCCTCCTCCCTCGCGAGCCCCATCTCGGCCCGCGAGTACCCGTCGCCGGACCACGTGAACTTGCCCCCGTGGCCGCCCTTCTTCGGCGACCCGTTCCACCCCGTCGCCGACTTCCGGCCCTTCCGCGCGTCGGGCCTCGGGTTGGCCCTCGGGCTGTTGCCGCTCTTGCCCGCGTTCTTCATCTCGCGATCGGTCGATGGATCGATGATGAGGTGGTGGCGAGAAATGGGGCGGGGATTTATACTGGACGGAGACGCGAGAGGGGACAAAGCAGCAGGGCTAAGAAGAAACAATGGAGAGAGAGAGAGAGTGAAGCTGTGGGAGATGGTAAGGTGTGGGCATGTGATTCGAGGAACATGGCGAAACGGATAAGAACGAGCACTATCGTTGTCACCATCATTCTTATTACTATTATTTTAATTTATTTAATTCAATCCATAAATTTTAATTTAATATTTATTGTGGTATATAAACTTTTAAATATTTTCCTATGATTTAAGGACTACATTAAATAATTATTGATAGTTCAGAGATCATATTAAGCATATTAAAAGTTGAAAGACAACAATACATATTTGGCCAAAATCTAAATATCATACTATACATAATTTAAAGTTCAAGGTTGATATTGTGTATTGAATCAAAATTCAAGGATTATTTATGCTATTATCCATTTTTTCTCCGACCGTTTAATTATGGATCAAGAATCTTCTTTTACTTGAGGATTTCAATTGATCACGTCTGCTGTGCATTTGGGTTAATGATAAAGGTGGGGATGAGGCAGTTATATTTGATTTTGGGTTTGGAAGTCAATCTCTCAACATAGAAGAATTCAAAGAAAAAAGTTCAGTCGACTTGATTTATTAAATTGAAGTAACGTGAGTAGTTTTTCTGTTTTGGTCGAGAGAAAATTATAGTCATTATTTATGCAGAAGTATTTAAGTCTTCATGACAAAGCAAATTGAATCCGAAATCCATAACACAAGGAGGATCAATGGAGCATTTGCATAGTTAAACACAAATTCGTTCCACATGAGCAAATCTATCAAACAAAATGGACGGCTGATCACTAAATCTCATATCTTTATTAGTGATGAGCACACGCCGAAAATTCATTCATCAATAATTACGATATTGTTAGTTGGCAGTGCATGCCTAAATTCGACTTCTTCTATACTATTGTTATACGAAAACAATTATAATGGTTAAACAAACACAGATCTAATATGTGGATGAAGTTCAACAAGATACCAAAATTCTTACGATCATCATCGTTACGACGGAGGCAGAGAACCAGTACATGAATAGAGTAGAGAGGCATTGAAACCCTAAAAGCATATTTATTAAACTCTCATATCTAAATCAAGAAAAGATAACACCCAAATTTAGAACTAAATTGAGAGAGTTCAAATTCTCAAATTAAGAACTAGATCGGTAGAAGAAAACTCCCAAATCTAAATCGGAATGTGACAAGTCCGCCTTTGTTTTCGCCTTTGTCCTTAAGTACCCGAATCTAGTGGTCGTGACCTCGCCTTTGCCGTCTCTGCTACCATGGACCTTTGGACCCTGCCCGGGCAATGTTCGGGCCGACTCAATGCCAATGATGTTAGTTCTTTAATTATCTTTTTGCTGTCGAGTTCATGCTATCGAAGACTTCAAGTTCGGCAACATTAATGACAACCACGTTGGAATTAACATCAGCAGCTCGGTGTCGAATGCTTCTGCTCCAACCTCCTGTTTCATCGCTGATGGTGACTTGAGCAAGCTAGATATTCCAATGAGAAAGTGATCAATATGACAATTGCTCCTAGTTTGGTGAAACCCAATAAGCCAATCTTGTCCTTCAAAGTGGATTTGTCATCGATTTTCCACGACTTCATGTATGTTGGCTTCCTTGTTTCAACCAGTGTGCTAGCAAGCTCTCATTACATGATGGGCCAGAGTGTTTGCATTGATGTGGTAGCAAGAGCTCTTAAGATTTCATCTTTACAATTGTTACGAGGCATGGAGAATAAGCATCTCCACACAACATAGCAGTCTCCATGTTATCAGATGTTCTTGCAATGTTAGGGGTTCTCCCGGTGATCCTAATCATTCGAAGGATCAAGAAAGCCGATGTGGTCTAGCAGTTAGGGGTATGTAAAAAAACTGGGAATCGCTCGAAACAGGAATCAAAACTAGTAGTTCCCATGTAGATCGGTCTGGTTCCCAATTCCAATTTAATGAAACTGGTGAATATTGATCTAATTCCCGGTTTTATGTGTGGAACCGCTTGTCCACCCACTCGGATCGGACTGGTATATATATATATATATATATATATATATATACCATCTCAATTACTTAATTATTTTGTAGTTTTTAGACGAGATATATATAGATTTAGGTGTATAATAAGTTTTTTTTTTTGGTGTATAATAAGATTAACCCTATACTTTTTTTTTTCAATTCCATTTATCCATTTACTTACTTTCTCAACCAAAACAAAATAAATAAATGTAAAGGAAGGGGAGAACGGATTGGAGATATCCATAAGAGCCAATGGATTGTCTTAAGAGTATAATTAGGTCTCTCATTAACCATTCCCATGATTAAATTAAGTTGACATTAAAAAAAGATGAATCAAGCGATTGATGTTTTAACTTCTATGGAGGTAAGGACTTTTAACTTGGAGTTTAATTTTCCACATCTTTTCAGTATCAATAAAGTTTAGGAGGATCACACCATGACCTTCGAAGAAATTAAATTTTTAGTTAATGAATATTATCTATTTGTTTTATCTTATAGTTTTCAATCCTTAATCAAAATTAATGGCTTGCAATTCAACCAATATATAAGGTCAAACAAGCTTTGTAGGCATTAGGGACCGGATCCATGGACTCACCCAAGAACCAAATCGGATCGGCGATCCGACTATTGAGTAGATCAATGGAACCAACGAGTGGGTCCCAGTTCCAATTTTCATAATCGACCCTTAGTGGGTGATTCTAGTTCCAAGATGAGAACTGCCCACTCGAATCATATTCATTCCTATTAGTAGGGGGAGCTCAAAATCAATCCTCACCAGCTTGTATCGTTGGTGAGCTAGAGTGAGCTTGAGACCTGCAACTTCCTTCCAAAGCTCTCACCTAGCATGGAGAGGATGAACATTGAAAAGATAGGAAAATAAAAAGAAGAAAAAGAAATGTCTCTGGACAAAAATGTGCCTACTCGTGCTGTCAAAATAAGCATATGCTAGCTGGCCGTTGAAAATTTGGCCAATTTGGTGAGTCGTTTGAAATTAAATCGCCACTTTAGATTCTTATTTAAAATTAAATGGTCATTTTAGATCCTTATTTGAAATTTTCCCTTACAAGAGAGAGAGGGAGACCACCAAACATGTTTGGGGAATTCTTGGTCTATAGATTGTCAAAATAGTTAAAGACAGGATCTTTCCCTACAATTGAAGAATCTGATTCAATGTCGAGGAATAATAAACAACCATTACGAACTAAGATGGAAATACTTATGATATTTTTCACCCAACTTTACCTATACTTTTCCAAATTCTATTCTCTACCATCTTTATTATCTTCATGCCTTTCCAAATTCTATTCTTTAGTGTCTTTTCCCCCACCTCTTCGCTGCCTATTCTAGCCTTTTTTCCAAATAAAATGGTAAAGAAAAAAACAAAGAAATGGGTGCCACCTTAGGGTTGCTGGCTCTCTCCTTGCGACGATAGAGGATCCACAACCCACCCTGCCTTTCAATGTTTAGCAATATAATAGGATTTGCTCAAAACTCTCCTATCGACAGTAGAGAATCCACGACCCTCCCCCCCTTGGCATTGGGTGGTGACATGGTGTGGCCCACTCTAACCGCAACAAAGGGTTGCCTAACCCTCTGTTGATGCTTGTACCGGATCACGTCATCTCGAGCCGTAAATAGTGGCAGTGCCCTTTGCAATGATGCTAAAGGCTCCATGACGCCTGCATCGGAGGTGGAGGAGGATAATTCCTTGTGCGCGATACACATTTACGTTTGAAGAATTTAAAAGTCTGTTTTAAGGGCCGAAGTGGCTTTTGCTCGGAGAAATTTAAAGCAAAAAGCGAAAGCTTGGCCCACTAAATAACAAAGATCAAAATTAAGAGTACGCATGATAACGTTTTTGATCAAAAACATTTCTTTTTATAAATAATTTTTTTCTATTTTTATTTGGAGAATAACTTCGAGTAAAATAAAGTGTTTGTTAATTACACAAAAATTCTATTTTTAAAATAGAAAAAGAATATAAATGCGTTTGGTGCGATTTTTTAGTTTTTGTATTTATTTATTTTTTTTACTCTTGCTCATGAACTGTCGACTGCCTGTCATCCATTGCCGCCACCTGTCGCCATAGGATCGCTGGGCGTTGGCGGTCTTGCTACGGCAAGTGGCGATCGTGATGGCGGTTGGGGGCGGCAACGACGGGTGGCTAGTGGTCCTGACGGTGGCAATGGTGGCCGGTGGGCTATGGGTGGCAACGATGACGATCAGATGGCGGCGACGACAGTGGCCACGGTCAACTGGAGGTGGCTAGCGATTGGCAAGTGGCCACCCAAGGCCACGACAAGTAAGAAAAGAAAAGAAAAAATTGACTTATGTTTATAAATTATTCATAAGAACAAAAAGTTACTTTTTTTTTTCTGTTCTAAATTTGTTATCGGGAACAAAGACATAGATTTTTTGTTATTGGGAAGAAAAATTTTACCAAACGGATTTCGTTTTTTTTTTTTTATTATTTCTGGGGAACAATAAAATTGAAATTGAGAAAAATAGAAATGTTATCATGCATGCCTTAAAGTGACCCGATTGTAAATACTCGCTTACTACCATAAAATAAGGGCGCATTTGGTAACGATTCTATTCCCCGAACCGATTCGACCCGAATTTAAATGATTATTTCGATTACTGTTCCCGGAATTGATTCTCGAGTAAAAAAATGCGTTTGATAACAAATAAAATTTCGATTCTGGAATAGAAAAAGAATAAAACGCGTTTAACTAACTATATAAAATTTCTATTCCAATTCTTTTTTAATTACCTTTTTAGATTAAAATGAATTTGATATTGAATTTTCATAAACCATTCACGATTAATTATATTTTTATACTAAGTAATAAAAATATTAACTAATCAATTTTTATTATATAGTAAATAATAAACCATAGTATAAACTATACTAATATCCCTACAATATGTAATAAATAAAAATACTAAATTATAACATAAAATTAAATATGTATTCTATATACAACAAATATATATTTCATACTAGGAAGAAATAAAAATAAAATATAGAAATAATTTTTTTTTTATTCGGACTTTTGATTCTCTTTTTTGATTCTCTGACGGAGAATCATATTTTTTCCGATTCGAATTTTTGTCCAAAACGATTTCGAGTAAATTTGTTAAATCAGTTTTTGACAAAAAATTTACCAAACGCACTTGCTCCCAACCGATTCTAACAAAAAATCGAAATCGGGACTGTTTGGATGGTTGCGAAACAGGGCCTAAGTAAACTTTACTCCCATTTCCTTTTACTCCCACGACAATATTTTCTAGAAACGAGCCAACCAAAATATCCACCTGGACCGCATCCGCTGACGTGTCGCCGCTTCATTGGACGGGCCGCGAACCAGCCGAAACCGCGGACTCTGCTGAAAATACCCTAGCGACCAGCACCGGCGCCGGCGGAAAAAGCACGCATACGGCCTGTGCCTCCACCAGCGAGAGAGCAGGGGGAATAATAAATAGAGAAGGGGGCCGTTATGAGAGGTGGTCTCGCGCTGCTCTCCACCGTCTCTCCTCCTCCGCCGCCTCCGCTCCGCCGCCTCCGCCTCCGCCCCCTCTTCTCCTCCGGTGAGCCTCTCTCCGTCTCTCTCTCTCTCTCTCTCTCTCTCTCTCTAGGTTTGGAGTCGTTTCGGATTCTTCAGCTCCCGCGCGCGCTCCGCCGCTCGTTCCTTTCTACTTTCGCCTCCGGCAGCCGGTGCCGATTTGCCGGCGGCGATCGAGAGGGCTTGCCGCCTCCGCGCGCGCATTTCGAGATGCATTGTCCGCTTAGCTTGTCGTTTGTTCTACTGAGGCCGTCATCCTGAGGTCGCGATTGCCGAACTGGCGTAGTTCGCCTGCGACTGAGCTCGTTGTGCGGTTTTTTTTGGTAGTCGGAGAGTGTGAGGTTCGGAGGTTCGGGGTTTTCAGGTTGGCGGTGCTGTTGTGGTCGGGCTTTGGTGGAGATTCTGTGGGAATTGCGGTGGTTTGTGAAAGGATTTTTGGACTGTGATGATGCGTGCGCCTTGCCGTTTGTGCTTTTAGGGATATGTTTTGTGACTAATTTTATTATGCATGCTTCAAGTGATGTTTGGTGGTCGATTGTGTTTGTCTCTCGTGCGAGTTCTTCCGGTAATTTCTTGTAATACTTGTGAAACTAGACAGATATCCTGAGAGTGAAATCTAGAAGATCGGTTTGGACCATAAGGACGCGAGCAGTGACAACAATGGCAAGTGTAAGTAAACCAAGATTGTCACTTTTCTTCGGGATTTGGCTTTTGCCGCCGCTGCCAGCACCGATAACTGTTCTATTGAAATTGTTTTTGTGACGATCTCGCTTGGCATTTCCCAGGATCAAGAAAACATTGGCAATGTGAGGAAACAGGTGGCGAAGCTGTTTGAGACATCTCTTAGGACAACTGTCCCTGAGGAATCAGATGTTGAGCCCTTGGTTGCTGCTTGCACTGCCAAGTTTGGTGATTACCAATGGTAGTTTTTTAACCCACCTTCTGATAATTTGGAAATCAATAAGGTTGCTGGAATTGTATGAATTTATCGCTGTGCATTTTCGAAACATGAAGGTTTTTTTGGCCTCATCATGTTTTTCCTCTTTTGATTTCTTAATACTAATTTGTGACATCCATGTGTGATAGCAACAATGCTATGAGCCTATGGCCAAGGATCAAAGGTAAAAAGACAGAATTCAGGGGTCCCCCGGCAGTAGGACAGGTGCAAACTATGTACAGCATAGTTCTTTAGTCCATGAATTCCTGGCTGAGGATCTTCTAACTTATCAACTTTATTCTCTTTAGGCACTTATGAAGAACCTTCCTTCATCTGAAATGGTAGAGGCGTGCTCTGTTGCTGGACCTGGATTTGTGAACGTCACATTATCGAAGAATTGGATTGCCAAGGTGATTATGTCTCGAAAAATTCTGTTTGCAATTGAATGCTATTGATACTGTTGTGGCAGTTGAAATAGATCTTATGTAGGAGGCCAAATTGAGCACCATGACTCACCTAGTGGTAAATCTTTTATTGGTACTCCAGAACATTCAGAAGATGCTGATTGATGGAATTGAAACATGCGCGCCAGGGCTCTCAGTTAAAAGGGTGGTGGTTGATTTTTCTTCTCCTAACATTGCAAAAGAAATGCATGTCGGACATTTGAGATCTACTATAATTGGAGATACACTGGCCCGCATGCTGGAGTTTTCAAACGTTGAAGTTCTTCGTAGAAACCATGTTGGTGATTGGGGTACACAGGTGATTCCTGAAAATTTGCTTGTTGTGTTGACTATTTTGATAAGTTGGAGACTGATTTCTCTTTAAATTATAAGGGGGCATAAAGCTTATTGCTTGTGCTTCACTGGGGAAATGAATCTTTTACAATCTGAATTTTCATCCTTCTCATCAGATTAACCATCCTAAAAATTGAGTGCTAGCTGCCTTTTCCACTTTGAGGGAACATAGGCCTACTTCATTTCATTGTCCTGTTGATGACTATTGATGATGCAATATGCTCTCTTGAACAAATTCAAAATTTTGTTTTATTGTATTGTCATGCCATAAGTGACTTCCCTGCTGTATGGGTTTTGCAGTTTGGCATGTTAATTGAGTTCCTTTTCGAGAAGTTCCCAGATTGGGAAAGTGCTGGTGACACTGCCATTGGAGACCTGCAGGTTAGAGATGTTTTATATATCTGACTACTGAAGCTTCAACTAATGACATGCTGTTTAGGACCTTGTAAAAAATGGCATAAAATGCTTTCTTGTCTGCCTTTGATCTGGGGAGTGCTCATTAAATTCCTATTGGCAGTTAGTACCTTTATTTCATTCAGATTCAGACATTAATCCGTGAAGTTGTCACCTGAATCTAGCATTCCATCATTTAGATAGTTCCTCCACTAACCCCTCTCCATCTCCCTGGGTTAAGATTTTTCAGTGGAAGGTTTTTCAACCCCCAATGTTCTTCTCCACTTGAATTCCTTGTGCTTGCTTATTAAGTATGGTAGGAAATAATGGAGTTGGTGAAGAAGAACTAGCTATTCGATAATAGGCTTTTGATGTGACTTATTGTGGTTCCTGTGCACTTCAGTTTGTTTTTGTGTAAATGGGGTGAGGTATGGGCAAATGCCTAATTCAATCATTTTTTTTTTTTTTTTTGGTTTTATTTCCTTTCCTCTCGTTATTACGATGGTGGACCTATTGTGGCAAATTCTCTTTTCTGGTCTATTTGATTTTCTCTCTTGTAAACGATTCTGTATAAGGTTATACTTCCCCATAATATTAGGTGATTTTTTTTTTTGTTGAAAATTAATTTGCAACTAATTCAGGAAATTTCTTGTGACTCTGGATTGATTTGACAACTATTTAGGAATGAGAAAATTGATAATAATGGAAATAATCAGTTTGGCTTTCTGCTAACTCTTGATCGATAATTTGTCTCAGTCATTTGTTATTTTCACATAATCTTCGACATCTTATAATTGCAGGCCTTTTTAGGGATACATTATTTGATTATATCAGCTTTTTGTCTATTTGACAACTTATTTTCCTAAAGAAGTTTTCTTTTCCTACAAGGGATTCTTGAGTTTTCTTAGCATGCATCGCGAAAAGTTTTAGGCATTTCAATTCCTTATACTTTTGAAGGTTGTTTTGGCATGTTGATGAAATTATTTTTACAAAGTGCTTCAATTGGGAGATTTTAGTGAAACTTCCATGGGAGACCTGCAGGTTACAGAATTCATTTTTTTTTTCCTAATATATTTCTGAGTGCTGTTTATATGGGGAATATGCTGTTTTGTTTGACTGTTTACAAGGGGCATAATTATGTCTTGATGTGTGCTGTTTTTTATTTTTTATTTTTTTATGTCTAACTAGTTTTATTATTTTATCAGAATTGGTCATTCATATTCGAACTGACACTTGAATCTAACATTCTCTATTTTTACCACACATATGACATCATCCCATCAACCCCCGTGTTTCCATTGCCACCCCCAGTCATCGCCAAAAGGATTCTGGATCTCTAATTATTTGTTGCCACTCAAGTCCCTCTGGCCTTTCTTATATAGCATGGAGAGGGAAATAATGGAGTTGGTGAAAGAGAAGTAAATGTTAGGTTCGATAGGCTTACTACTTAATTGGTTGTGCGGTCCCTGTGTAATTTAGTTTGAACTGGAGTGAGGATATTTTCCAATGCCAACATTGGTTATCTTTGATTTTATTTCCTTGTCCTCTAGCACGTGGAAGGGGCATAGGCCATACCAGCAGCCAGCATGCGTTTTGATGAATGTTATGTTTAACTGCTTTAATTCTTATAAGACAGCAATTTGACTTTGTTATTTGTTTGAAGTGATAATGAAGAAAGAGAAGGAACCTTTAATGATGGATTCTCTTTTTAGACATATAATTGTAAATATTCTCTATAGGGCTGTTCATATTATTTCCTGGTCATCTCTTCGGTGATTTTTCTTTTGTTAAAAATGAAGTTACAACAGCTGGGAAATTTCTCATATGTAGGAATGGGAAAAGATAAGAGAGGAAACTATTTCCCACCTCTTGATAGCTGTTTTACCTTGTTCATGTTGTTCTTTTCTCAATTTCTCTTTCTTTCTCCTTGATGTTGCGGTTGCTGCAGGCTTTTTATGGCTTTATTATTAGCAACATTTCTTCTTTATTTGACAACTCTTTCTCCGATATGAAGAAACTTTATTGTTTTCTATTGTTAGTTATTTATTGTGTTTCGCATATTTATAGCTTAAATTTTGGAGGGTTGCAGTTTTATCCATTTGTGATGGAGGTTGTTGTTGTTTCAAATGGATTTTTTAACATAAGTTGGGTGAAATCTCACTAATTTCTATGCACAGTAGCCCTCTCTGTGTAGTCAGATTTTCCGTGCTTAATACCTTTTTCTTCCAGTTGCTTTTGTCTTTCTTTGATGTTCATTTTTCAAGGATCCAAAATACAAGCAACACATTGAACTTTAACATTAAGCATGATAGCTTACGAAATCTACATGGGATATTCAAATTCTTCTCTGCAACAGAATCAATTGGGCTTAAAGATTTGCTTTACTAATTCAATTGGTGTATTCCAGGCATTTTATAAGGCATCAAAACAGAAATTTGATGAGGATCCTGTTTTTAAGGAGAGGGCACAGAAGGCTGTGGTTCGCCTCCAGGTTAGTATCGTGTACTTAGGACAGCTGCAATTTCTATATTCCTATTTTTTTAACTGCCATTAGGACAAGTAAGTCTTTAGTTGGGTGACTGTTGAACTTGTTTTCAGGGTGGGGAACCAAGGTATCGCAGTGCATGGGCGCAAATCTGTGATATTAGCCGAAAGGAGTTTGATGGGGTTTATCAGCGCCTTGGGGTTTCATTGGAGGAGAAGGTACTGTACATTGTGGAATTCCTGCCATTAGTCAGCATGTGGTTTTTATTTTGTAGAGATGTCTAATGATTTAAGAACTATTTTGACTCATGCGATGCTTTTTTCTGTACATGAGTGATCATTGATCACTCAGTTGAGATATATTTAATCTGCAGTGTGCATTTTGACTCAGTAATCAATTTGAGGAAGTCATGGTGATGGAATACTTCTATATTTTCCATAATATTAGCTCCATGGAAAATCTTCTTCTTTTGAATGCTTTACTTATCCTTTTTAGCAATGAGAAAGATGATCCTTTATGTGGTGTTGAAGATTTTAAGAACATCGCTATATGAGCATTGGGTCCTAATTTCCTCTAATTTTGTTTTCTGTGACATAGTGTCGGAGCTATGAATTTCTATTTGACTTTAGTGGCAAATGTTTTTTTGTTCATGGTGGGAATAGTGCATTTCCACAACTAAGCATCTTAACTGGCAAATCTTACTACTTTTTTATGCATTGCCTTTTGTCAGGGAGAAAGCTTCTACAACCCGTATATTCCTGGTGTACTGGAGAAGCTGAGCGTATTAGGGCTGGTAGAAGAAAGTGAAGGAGCTCGTGTGATATTTGTTGAAGGTTATGAGAGACCTGTTATCGTGGTGAAGAAAGATGGCGGTTACAACTATGCATCAACTGATCTCGCTGCTCTTTGGTTAGATTTCCTTAAACTTGGTCACAGTCTTTTCTTATTTTACATGACCATCTTTTAGGTTAATTTCTTAAAATTTTTCTTTAAAATGATTTATCCTTCTGCTTAACATGTCCACTTCATGCATTCACATTCTAGCCTGTAATGCAGTCCATTCCTTTGATTTGACTGTATATTTGGGAGGCATTGGCTAAAGGTTTTTAGTGAAGAAGGAACTGGATATTTAGTGTATGGTGGTTTCGATTGTTATTAGAACTGATGCAGGTAATCAAGGTTTTCACAAAAATAACGAAACACAGAAAATATATTATAAGCTGTAGATATGAAAATGTCTAGGGTTAAGAAAACTGAGAACTCCTAAAAGTGTAATCTGCTGTAAAGAATATTAGAAAGAGGATGGCTTACGCGTTACGGATAGGGTTTAAGGGCTATCTATAATTGATTCAAAACAACACTAAAATCTCAGCCCTTTATCTACTTTAAGATCTAATCTCCATCACTGAACATCATTGAAAATCACATGCTGGTGGTGCGACTCTTTAAACTCTAGAGAGACAAATGAATGTTAAACAGAAAATGGAAAAATTCCTGTAAAACATCCAGCATCGAGAACTCTTATTCACAGACACTCCTCTCGTCTGCCTAAGTTGCTCAACATTATGATGTTTTCCTCAATTTGAGGAGGGGCGTTAATGGTCATTCAGAAGCATTGTTGTTATTCCAGATTCACTTTTACATTGGTGTTCTACTATTGTTACTTTTAAGCAATAAGGTCTCACCTGACAATGGTGCAGGTATCGCCTGAACATAGAAAAGGCTGAGTGGATTATTTATGTCACTGATGTTGGTCAGTCCGAGCACTTTCAAATGTTTTTCAAGGTGAATATTCAGGGCTGCATGCCTTTCTGTTTAATTTCTTTCCCTTGTTTATTGTGCTATGGAGTATAATGATTCATTTGTAAATTCACTGCATTCGATCTTTATGAACTCATTGACTTGAGGATACATGCCGGCATTGGCTTATACATTATAGGTCTTCTTTACAAGTCCATATGATTGGTTAGTGGCATGGAGTTCTTACTTATACCCTTGTTTCTGTTTTTTCAGGCTGCTAAGCGTGCAGGTTGGCTTCCTGATGATGATAAAGCATACCCTAGGACCAACCATGTTGGCTTTGGTCTTGTTCTTGGTGAAGATGGTAAGCGTTTTCGAACTCGCAGTACTGAAGTCGTTAGACTTGCGGATTTACTGGATGAAGCCAAAGCTCGCAGTAAAGCAGCACTTATTGAACGTGGTATGTCACTGTTCTTTATTTGGGTTTCATGAAACTCATTGGCTCAGTTTAGGATGTATACGTTGCATTGATACCGGAATTTCCTACATGAAATTAATTGTTTGATTTGCACCTTTTGACTACATAAATATTGTTATCAGCCTTTCATTTAGAAGCCTTTGAAATTTATGGTGGAACTTTCATCAGGCAAGGATAAGGAATGGAGCGAGGAGGATCTTGACAAAATTGCAGAGGCAGTGGGTTATGGAGCTGTGAAGTAAGTCCCCTATCCTGCTAGTGAGCTTGCCATGGTTTTTGTTATGTTGGTTCCCTGCTCAGAAACAGCTCTGATGAGATGGTTTATGTCATCAAGTGGGTCTATTACCAAAATTCAAGTTAGACATTAGTGCATTGAAGAAGGCCTCAGTAAAGCTTCAGGAAGCACAAGCTGAACTAAACCTAGACTCTAGCAACTGACAAACAAGAAAATTTTCAGGGAGCAATATACTAGTATATAGAAACTGTGATGGTTTAGAAAGATCCTCAGAATATTCTTCTATGCTTTTGCTTTTTGATAAGATGTTATTATATGCTCTCTATCTAGAATTGCTTAGAGCATTTTCCTTGCTATAAGAGAAATGGTTGAGCATTTTTTTGTGAAAATTCATTGCATGCCTATGAAGTAGTCGTCTGTTCTGTCCTTTATATGGATTTAGGAGTAAAGAGAATTGATATCCTGAACTTCTCTTGCAGGTATGCTGACTTGAAGAACAATAGGACCACCAACTACACCTTCAACTTTGATCAAATGCTTAATGATAAGGTGAAGATTTATGTTCTCCATTGATAGCTCTGTCAATAATTGATGGGTGTAGCTGACATTGTTATCATGATTACCAGAGAAATAAAGTCCTCTCTACTCCTTAAATTTTTACTGTACTAGGTGAACAAAATTACTTTGGTTGTGTTGACTGGATTTGGTTATTAGATTTTTTATTATGTTCCATTCAGTTCGTGAGTTTTATATCCCATTTTTACCTGCTCTCACATGCATGCACGTGCTCCTTATTTCTTTATGTCTTTTCTTGATACCTTTTTGGCTAAGTTGTATTTATGATGACAGGGGAATACTGCTGTCTATCTGTTGTATGCCCATGCTAGGATGTGCTCAATTATCAGAAAATCTGGTAAAGATATAGAGGAGCTCAAGAAAGTAAGTAGTCTGTCTGTTATTTATGTTCAATTGGATATGGGCATATGCATTGATAATGCAATAATACCAACCCTCCCCCCCCCCTCCTTCTCTCTCTCTCTCTCTCTCTCTGTGGAGATGCGAGATAATAAAGTATTGCACCTTCATTTTGCCATATATAATTGTCGTAAAGTTTATGGAATTTTACAACAACTCAACTAACGATGTCATCTCTAATGAATGCTAATTAAATTACCTCCTGGTGATTAATTTGGGACTTGAAGCTAAAAATAACTATTCCATGGTGCTACAAGTTCATCATTTTTCGTTTGTTTTTTAACTCATGCTTCTTGGCTGTAGACCGGAAGCATAGCATTGAATCATCCAGATGAACGAGCATTGGGGCTTCATTTGCTCCAATTCGGTGAGGTAGGACATGAATTGACCATGATTTTGACAATGTCAGGATATTCTCTGCTGCAGAGTGGGATATATATTAATATTACTTTCTTGATCGTCACTTTGCAGACTGTGGAGGAGGCTTGCACTAATCTGTTGCCCAATGTGTTGTGTGAATACCTGTACAATTTGTCAGAGAATTTTACCAAGTTCTATTCAAACTGCCAGGTACTATTACATCTTTTGCCTTCGTTTTGCTTCCAGATAGCAGGACATGAACTGCTACTTGTTTCAAGCATTCATGCCATGTGCGCTTGTTTCATCTCTTCACTGGTTTATCCTTGTCTGGTTGTCGAGTTTGCTAAGGGCTCAAATCATTTTGTTTTTTTCTTTTCTTTTCTTTCTTTTTCTCTTCCTCTAAGATGAGGTCCGGCAACCTTGCGGGAGCCTCGCTGGCCCTCAGCGAGGGTCGACCTCCCTTGTCTAGCTGGTCGCTAGCTAGAGGATGAAGAAGAAGAAGAAAAGGAAAAAAGAAAAGAAAAAGAAAGAGAAAAATGTAATAAAATTATTTAAAAATTAAAAGAAATTCTTATTCATAATAAAATTTGAGGGCCATATCAAACGCATTTCTATTCCAAGAATAGAATCTTAGTGTAGTTACTAGATGTTTTCGAATATTAAGAAACTCATCTAGGGAACAAAATCAGAAAAAACCATTTCTAAGCAGAAATTGTTCCTTGGAACAAAATTGTTACCAAATGAAGAATCTCAGTCCATATATGTAAAGTGGTATGATTTTAATGGGTGGTGCTACTGAAAAATAATGGTGTAATTTCTGGCTCTCCTCAATCACTTCTGAGAGCAGATATGCAACTGGCTCCTTAAAAGTGCTAAAATTTTAAATTTGAGGTTTGAGTTGCATCTCTCAAGTGGCCAGAGTACTCCTGATATTTTTGAGAAACGTTGTTCTTTCTGGATAACCTCCCTAAGGTCTGAGCATTGCCTCTGCACATTCGCAGTGATATGAGGTTGAGAGGTTACTTCCTTTTGATGCTATTTCCATGATGCTTCGTTTCCATATTTGACCCTATTCATCAGTGAGGGAAGTGGCTATATCAGGATGCATATGGATGAATTACATTATGTTTATCCCCTGCTTACACATAGACTTAAGCTATGCTCAATGCATCTTTATGCAGTTTAGCTGCAATGTTACTGGAAATTGTCCTCAAATGTTGAAATTGCCCGCAGGTGGTTGGATCAGCAGAGGAGACCAGCAGGTTGCTGCTGTGCGAAGCAACCGCAGTTGTCATGAGGAAATGCTTCCATCTCCTTGGGATAGTGCCCGTCCACAAGTTATAAATACATTTAAAAGAGAATTCGTTTTTCCAAATTTTGTGGGTTTTACCACTGATTCGCCCAAAGATTGGGTTAATTATAGGAAGCAAGATATGAAAGTGGAAAATTTTTCGCGTTTAGCTTGGAATGCATGCCGGGGCAAGAAGATTTTTTGTTGGGATGGCCTCAAATCTTCTCTTTGTTTTCCATGTATTGCGTTGCACGGCATTTGTTGTATACCAGAGAACACCGACATGCTATCACGGGTGGAAATAGATCTATTAGTGCATACCGAATCTAATCCTTTTGCTTTGAAATCGCAATTATGTGCTTCGCGTTGTGACTTGCGTTATGAGTTTCAATCTGCTCTTTTTGATTTCCTGGCGAATTTGAAATTGTCAAAGATCAAGTCGAAGCCAATAAACGCTAATCAAAGTAAGAAAGTGACCCTAATCGACCCTGATTTAACTGGATAACCACTCCCGTCGTTCCTCCCTTCCCACGATTGCAAGTGGCATCATCAATGTCATTATCATCCTATGCTATTGGCGTGAAACATCTTTATCTTGACGTATGCATTCTTGATCTGGTACGAGATACGAGAATGCCATATGCTTATCCATTCTCTTCGATGGAAAGGATCGCACAATAACATGTGAATCGTATTTATCTTGTACTATGCATTCTTGATCTAGTATAAGATACGAGAATGCCATTTGCGTGTCCATTCTCGTCGATGGAAAGGATCATAAGATAACACGAGAAGATGACGATGCTTGCTTCTTGCAGATCATTTTAGCCCCGACGAAGCCTCAACAGATCGGGAATAGGAAAAGCCTCTTCAAACCACCTCGCGACTACGCTCCACCAGCATAAGCGCCTGTTATGCCGATCGAGGCAAGGCTATTTTCCGACAGAATAAGCAAACGTCTTCAATTTTACTTTACACATAACTTGTTTAATGCCTCATCTCATCGTACAAGTGTTGTTGAATACATATTAGATGTTTCTTTTCGACAGTCGATTTGGAACATTTCATCCTTCTGTAGATGCATCGATAGACTAGGACTAACAATTGAAAAAAGAAAAAACCGCATCAGGTACTCCTCCAAAATTACCGGCTCCTTGATCATTTGCCCTAAACTCTTCCCAAGTCATACAAAGCAAAAATGCCAAAAAAAGCCAAAAAAATAAAAAATAAAAACAGAAAACAAATTATCCATGGAATGGACGATGTATCGAAGACCAAGTGCTTATGCATATCGAGCAAAACTCAAAAGGTCTTGAGTATCGGAACGGGCGGTCTATTGCCGAGTGAAGTAAACCTCTTCCCTAGATGTGAAGCAGCAGAAGAAGAAGAAGACGACGATGAGAAGGCAGATCTTGATGACGAACCCTTCTTCGATATGATGGCCTTGGGACTGAACGACTTGCCGGAACTGTCCAGGCCTCCTCCATAGCTCTTGCACAGCTTCAATCTCTTCATGCAGGGCCTCTCCTTCTTCACCAGATCCTGCAGGCTCTCGCAGCTCGCCAACGACGTGAACGACTGCGACTTCCCGTCATAATACCTCGAGAGCCCTCTCCTGCACCACCACGAAATCAACGAATTCAATCATCGTCACTTCATGAATGTGTACACTACAGTTTTGTAGCTGTTGTTTCTAGGGTTTTATTAGGAAGTTCAGCTCCACATTCGGCATGATCCCAGTTCGACCAATTTAGTGGCTTGAGATAAACCCTTTCTTTCTTTTGTCGAGTCGGGATTTTTCGTTCTCATGCAATCCGAATGCTTCAAGAACTACCGTACTACGATATTTCCTTGTTCTTCTCTCGATGAATCAAAACTAAGAGCGACCATTTTCGGGTTCGCTCTCGTGCTTGTGCCTTGATTCGTGCTGGACTCTATGATGTCATGAAACACAAGAAATTCTCTAGATGACTAGCCTATCAACACGAGCGTGAGATCAAGTTTGAGTTAGGTAGGATGACATTTTATTCTTACACATCTGATCGAATCGAATCGAATCGAATCGAAGCTATGATAGCAGAACTAAGTACTACGGATCAAGTTCGAATGCGGGACAAGAAATGATCAAACTTACTTTATAGGAAGCTGAGCCATGAGGTCCGATAACTCGTACAGAGGTCCGTGCTGGCCCGCAAGAGACGACGAGGACGAGGAAGATGAAGGAAACGAATAAATGGTCGACTTCGAAACCGAAGGCGAAGAAGAAGAAGCATCCTCTAGGAGATCGGACGAAGATGACAGCGACGACGACGAGGATTCTTGAGAGTCTCTCGAGCCTTGATCTTCCATAGACGTCTCTCTCGATTCCGAATCACCGCAGACATTATCACCACCACCACCACCTTCCGTGATCCTCCACCCCTCGTTCCTCGGACGACCGTCGAGAAACTCCAAACCCAGATCGCCAAAGCTCTGGTCTTCTCCACCCATTATTGATGTCATGTATAAGAGAGAGAGAGAGAGAGAGAGAGAGAGAGAGATTGTATTGTGGTCTTATCTCTGAAGACTTTCTGTGCAGGATGGATGAAGTGATGATCTGCAGGGTCGCTCTTAAGGAAGCATCTGGGTGCAGCATATAAATACACACGTACTCAAAACACCGGCAGCAAAAGGATAAGGTAACGTGATGTGCTTGAATGCGCAACGGAGAGAGAAAATAGAAGTCTATCTCCACATACCAAAACGAGGTGGCACGTGGACAGGATAGGAAATGGACCCATTTTTTTCTAATTCAATTCATTAATTATGTAATTATCTAATTCACTAATTATGTAATCATCTAATCTTTCTTCTTTCTTCCTTTGGTCAGAATATAATTATCTAATCTATTATTTGCTTACCTATTTATTTTTCTTGGTACGTTATGGCCTTTATCCTCAAGCAGTTGTCGTCATCGTCGGGCTTCTTACCCCCGATTCTCATTCCTATTCTCGTTCTCCAATAAATGGTCCGAATTCATTATTGGAAGGAAGCCCTTTTTTCCCCATCTGGGAATGAGGATAAGGCATGATTATCTCTTTCTTTTTTCATTTTTCAATATTTTTTTAAATATTCTTTCGAAGACATCCATACGGATATCCGAGTCACCAGTATAAAACGCATCTATCCCTTTCTCCATTGATGGGTAACTGATCAAAAAGAGGAGCTCCCTTTACCATTTTGGCCTTCTTTTGCCTCATAAAGCAATGACACACCCGCGTCCGAATTTTGACCTCTCGCCTTTCGAATTTTATACATCCCCAATTTCCTTTTCTAGAATCCATTGAAAATAAAATGGGTTTAGGTCACGATTTGGTCATCTTATTTAGGCAGATAATTAATCATAATCCCGTTGTTGGTCGCTGATGATTATCCGTTTAATTGACAAGCACACGACTATTCTCATTCATCTCTGTATAATAATACTAAGTAGAATGTGATTGACTTGCCGGCCAAAGTCAAAATTACGTGGAGTTGCCTTGTGGGTTTGCGTTCTTTGCGGGGAGTCCAAGATTTGCTTTTTCATTTTATTTTCTAGAGCTAGACCATTTCAAAATTGACGGGGCTTAAATGTTATCTCTCGTTAGGGCTCTAAGTCCAACCAAGAAGTCCCTATCTTGAACTCTTCTTACCCCATGTTGATTCGACTAGTAAGTAACCTAGGGCTAATTTTCAATGTGAGGCTTGGAGTCCAATGGTCATACTTTTGAATCCCCAAATCGCTCCTCAGCCTTAATAAGCATTGGTTCATTCACAGACATAGATTTGAATCCCATAAAGGTGTAAGATAACCCTGACTCTACTCTCACTAGTATTATAACAGATTCTACGAAACAAGCAATAGAACATGGCTTGAAGAACGGTCCATCGACGCCAATTACCCATTTTCACCCTATTATTCATAAAAAGAAAAAAAAGAACTTGGACACTTATCTCTGTTTTGCACTGTTTTTCTTGACATGAAATCGTTAACAACCTTTCAATAGAACCCGGCTGCTCATCGCCATTACATGGTCAAAAATCGAGGCTATTGGAATAAACTAATCCACAAATGGAAAACACAGGTACCGACAAGCCTCCCAAAAAAAATATTCTCCCTGTCCCTCTTTCTATCTTAGCCAAAGCACCAATCCCAACTCGCCAAAACCCCGAATCCCCAAAGACCAAAACAGCGTCGTCTTTCATTGCGTTGTCAGATAACGCACATTATTAAAGTAACCGAATCGAATCGAGAGAGAGAGAGAGAGAGACCAGTCCGGTCCACATAACCCACGAATTAAAAATGAGAGTTTCATTTTTATAATATATGCAAAGATATCTACTAATAAATGCAATTCACTTTTGGGTTTTCAAGGCGTGGGGAGCTGGGGGAGGAGAGCTGGCAGCAGGAGAGGATAAGAAGGTTGACCTGGGGAGGAGTCATCATGGTGATTTTGAGGGGGAGGACAGAGAGGATCTTCCCTTTCCTTCACAGGTTACCACACGTTTTTGTCTTGTCTTTTTGGACTGCTCTTCGCCCCAACCCCCCAACCCTTTTCCATTCTCATCATCTTATCCACGCACTTTTTTCTCCCTCCTTGCCGCCTTACCTAATTCATTTCCATTAACGCCCATAGATTGTAGATTGGGCCCCCACAAAAAGTTCCTTATCTGTCTCCGATGCCTACCCTTCATTTTTTGGTCTTTTTTTTTTCCCCTTTTTTGCAAACCTCACCTTTCTTTCTTCTTATCCTTCCTTTTGAAGAGCTCAGAGCAAGCGAGGACGGCGGGCCAGGAGGGGACCGATCCCGTTCCAAAACCCTATTCCGGTCGATCCCCAAGAAAAATGTGACGTCGGCTCGAGCCCAAGACGGTATTTTTAAATAGAGTCTCAAAGCCATAAATTATGGAAACTTGCTAAAGCCCCAAATGTATGGTTTTTAAACACATGCATTTCAGGATAAAATAGGGGTAATAATCAAAACAACTCTTACACCTATTTTATGACGGTTAATTTAGTCATAATTTATTTAATTTATTTAATTTAATATTAAACATATTATACAAATTTTAATTAAGCTATAAACTTTTTAATTCAGTGGGCAAGGGGTTGCAGCCCCTCTCCAGATTTGGTCAAGGCCACAACACCCAAATCTGAAGAGGGCCCGCGAGGGCATCCTAACTCTCGCCTGTGTGCGGGGGATCTATACCAACCATCGTTGAGGCTACGAACCAGCAAAGAGAAATAAGAAAAAAAAAAAGCAAAGACAAGAAAATCAAAAGTTCGAAAAGTTTGAAGAAAATGTAAAAGTGTCCACATTAACATCGATTGTGCCACATAAGACAATCGATTCATATTAGTGATTTATGGCCTAAAATTAACCGGAAAGATTATATTGGTAAATCGTTAAGATTTAAGGCTAAATTAACCATATCAAAAAATTTAGAACTTAATTGACATATGTATAATGGGTTTATAATTTTTTTTTTATGGTAGTTATCCCAAAGACAACGTGGAGCATTTAAGGGCAACAAAGTCCATAATTCCAACATTATAATTAATCGCGTTCGGGTCTTTCGGGTGCCCACCAGCTATTTGCCATTGTCCCCCTCGAATCCACCAGGATTGATTTGGAAGAAAGATTGCTCCACCCACCTTTTTTGTCATGCAAATTTATTGACCTCGTCTTGTCCACACGACTAAAAATTTGCGATGTTTCATAGTCGCACGCGATTCACGCATGCCTCCGTCAATTAGTCCGGGCGGGGACCAAAGGGTGGGACCTTTTTCCCTTCTAGAATCCCCTGAATCATTCAAATTCTACATGGTCAGACTCTAACGATTGACTTGGTTGGAAGAAATTAAAAAAAAAAAAGTTAGACCGGGTATATAACTATAAATAAGAGGCAATGTCCATGCTCGCATGGGAATATAATCGGAATCTTTGATTTGCAAAACATGATCATGCCCCCTTTTTTTCGGTCAAAAGTACGATTGATATTGATTTACTTAACCAAGTTCCGTGCATACACATCAAGAACACCGGCACATAGAAGAACAAAGAGAACAGGCCCCGGGGGAGGGGGAGGGGAGGGGTTTGCTACCCAATTACTAGGGAGGCTGTTCGTTCTTTGGGTTTTTGCAAGCCAATCTGTTCCTGCAATGGGCCAGAGTGAGGCCTGAAAACTCCTTCATTTTGGTCTTGATCACGCCCCCTTGACTAACTCACTATCTTAGAATTCAATTGTGGATGCGAGGATACGGTTATGAATTCGGGATGGACAAAAAAGTTCAAAAGCATTATATATAATATAGATTGGGAATGAGAAATAATGACCGAACTAATTATCGTGTCCGCTAAGCATCGTGTTGCAAGAACTGGTCTCACCTAGTTATTTGAATATAATTAGTAAAATTATTATACTAAATGATTGGATTATCATCCCCTAAAGATGCACTTATCTTTAGCAAACGAATCAACTAGTAGCCCAGTTCCGACAATAATACTTGTTTTTTTTTTTTTTATCTGACAAATGCTACAATGACAACGACAACAAAGTGATATGTTAAGGACCGATGAGGCCAATGCACGATCCACGTCGCCGTTTCTTGCAAACCAAGTGAAGCCCTTTGTTCCCCCGGGCAGTTCGGCTTCGACCTGCTCTGTCGACAAATCAGCTCATGCAACTTGTACTCAAGGTTCCCAAAGGACTTAAGTAGAAAGAAAATTTTCAAAATACAAATTGCATTTGATAAGTTATAATCTAAAAGTCTATTGTGAAGCAAAATATTATTTGAATAAATTTACATTTATAAATGACTTTTGTGATTAAAAGAAAAAAAAATAGTTGCTTGACAAAGAGCAAGTAGTTGCTAGCAATTGAAATTTGCCGTCGGTGGCCGACGTCTCAGGTTGCAAGACCTCAAGCAGCCATTGGAGACCACCAACAAGGGCCACCTGGGGTTGGGCCACCCATGGCAAGGGTCGCGTGACTCAGGTGAAGTCGCCTGAGGTCGCATGAACTCAACGAGGGCCGCCTAATTGCGCGCCAAGATAGTGTGACCCTTGCAACCCCCAAGGTGGTTGCGCGACCTAGATCTAGGTCACTGCAACCTTTGTGAGTCGCAGCCGATGGCCCCTCACAGTAGTCAACGCAACTCGAATCTAGGTCCTCGCAACTTGCAGGGGGTTAGGCAACCTAGATCGCGTGCCGCCACAACCGACTTGTGGAGGTTGCGGCAACCCATATCAAGCCCCTCAAAATGGTCGTGCAACTCAAATCTAGGTGGCCACGACTCATTGGGGGTTGTGCAACCCAGATTGTGTGGCGCTGCGACTCACGAAGGTCACCTAACCCTTCAGCAACGGTTGCCTACGTCATTGCAACCATGCCAACATCTCTCCAATTGTCACCGGCCCCTTGCAGTCAAGTACAACCATGTCGACCGACTTAAACAGAGAAGATGAATAGTGTCATATAACGAGGGCAAAAACAACAAAATAAAAAGTTGATGAGGATAGTTTTGGGAAAAGAAAATATACACCACCCTAGTTTTGGGCATGCCGAGAAAACTTAAAGTCTAAGATAGCCTAGGACCTACCTTAGTTTTTCAGCCTCCTAAATACTCACTTTTCTCCAATGGGATTCGCAAAATATTTGTCAAACACCCAATATTTGGCTCAAGGCGCTTTTGGGTGTCCAAAATCCCTTCCAAAGCCTACGCCCAAATGCATCCTTAGTACAACTAAAGTTTTGGCTATCAGATATATCAAGAAACGCATCTTCGAGGACGATACCAGCCGCGCCGGCATCCTTAGAACGTCTTGCATCTGCCTCGTGCGAATATGGACCCGAGACATCCGAATCTCGCGAGTGTCTCGTCTTCATTGACTTGAAACGCAAGGTGTGCACAGAGAGATGAGGATGGTCTCGAGACGCGAATTGGCTAGGGAAATTTTGGACACAGGATTGAGGAGGTTGAAAATCTTGTGAAGTTGAACTTCATAATTATCTCACCACAAAGGAGGGCAAGAGCATTTGGTACAATCCCATAAATTTTTATGACTTAAAATTTCTTTTAATTTATTAGTAATTTTATTACTTTTTTCTTCTTCTTCCTCCGGCCGGTCACTGGCCAGCAACCGGTCAAACAAGGGCTGATGAGGTCGCTGGCCTCAGGGGGCCTCACCAGCCACCGACAAGGCCACCTCAAGCCTCACAAGATGTGGGCCAAGTCACGCCTCGCCCAACCTTAGCAAGGCTCTAGGGGGAACTCGCTAGTGGCCAGCAAGCTCGGGGCAACTTCACCAGGCCTCGTCTAAGCGGTCACTGACCGACAACCAACTCGGGGAAGAAGAGAGAAAGAGAAAGGAAAAAGAAAAGAAAAAGCTTGATTCTTGTTTCTTGAGTTGTTTTAGGAACAAGAGATAACTTTTTTTTTATTTCTTATTTCTATTCCAAATCCGTTTCCGAATCAAAATAATTTACCAAACGTGTTTCTGTTCTATTTTATTCTCGAAACAAAAGAACAAAAATACCTTTTTATGGGTGCGTTACCAAATGCAGCCTCAACCACTTAAACAAGCAAGGATACATTCAAAACCCTTCTACCATGCAAGACGACACATGAGTGGCCGAAAATTCAATGTCTGAATGTTCAACCGCAAAACAAGAAGAGAAACCACATGTATGTAAAATAACATATAAACGTTGAAGACAAACAACGTGGGAATTGTTCAAGGGCAACATCAGAAAAGGCTTGATGCATCTGCCTTTCTTCTCGCATACATGAGCAGAAAATGTTAAAGAAGATGGATTATAAAGGCCAAGCATGGATTATAGATGCCTGTCTTCTTGTTTTTCTTGTTTTTTCAGCAGTCAGCTCTTTAAGGTTATGGAGCCAAAACAAGTACATCTCGGGTAAGCTCACTTAAGCTGGTAGGATTAAGTAGAAGGCAGAATTTTGTCAGTACAGAACCTTGGCATGCTGCTCTTTCTATAAGTAAGAGACTTCTATCATCATTTGCTCAATTGCTCAAGCGAAGTCACTCTGTGCGAATCCTCAACCACGCGCAGGAAGGATGCATATGAGTAAGAGGATTTTACCCCATAAACACCCACAGCTTAACATCTTGGAAAACTGACGGGAGGTTCCAAGCTGCCTACAAGAATCCCAAGATCGATATCTTTGTCTTCAAACTTTTTGATGAAAGCATGACTCTGAAAGACGAAAGAATTCATTGTCAAAAAACCATCAGGGAGACTGTTAGATCTAAAACAGAGTTTGCATCACATATCACTTACCAAAAGGTCCAAAGATGAAGATCTTTGTTGAGGGTCCTTTTGTATGCTGAGATTCACAGAGGAAAGTGCACGTCAAAAAACAATACTGAGTTCTGATTCTACAAAGAGAAGATGAGGAAAAAGTTGAGGGAAGTATTGTAATTTGTCTTTTGCATTTGTTTTGGCTCGTGCCCAGCACCAACAAGCACTATGGGTCACCTTCTAGTTGATAGATCTTACTTATACAAAAAAAAAAAAGGATAGCGTGATCTCTTTGAGTTGAACCTAACTTGTTTCTTTAGGGTAAAGGCATATCATTTTGCCACACCACTTCAAAGAGGATCATGCAATTGTCTCAGAAGAGCACCAAATGCTTTCCCCTGTTCAACTAGTTTCAAGAGACATCTCTCCTATTCTCAAATTGATATATTCGATCCCACATAAGCTACTGTGTGACTGACGCAATAACAGAGGATGTGTTACAGCTGGGAATTGATCACAGAAGTGACTTGTGATGGATAAAAAAAAACCATTTTCTAGGGCCCTAGGCCCATAAAGATCACAATTTAGGTGGGATCAAACACCAGGTTTGAGGGGTGGAGATAGCTTGCTGTCAATCCAGTAGGAGACAAAGAATGTGCTAGATAGATTTAATATTGTGGATGAAATATGAAACTGCCAAAGAGGTAAAGGCACGAGCTTGGCTTCACGTGAGGGCAAAAATAAGGATACATGGCAGTTACAGCAAACAAGTAACGAGACAGTGCTTTGTCCTTACCAGGAAGATACAAATGAGCAGAACTCTGGGGAAAACTGATCTGCTGGAGCAGAAGGTGGTGGACTTTCGACGATTGCCTCCAAAAGCTCATAAAAACTTGGCCAGCTTTGCTGATCTTCAGATTGCATGTAAGGAAAGCGTCCTATAGCACATTCAAGTACTACCATGCCCAAACTCCAGATATCACTGCTATAGTCATATGTGCTCCCGCTAATCCTCTCAGGCTAGAAGTAATAATGAGAGTTAGTTGAACTTTCATAAACCTGTTTCATGCAAAAATGCTTGTTCGATGTGCCAACACAACTGGAAGTTATGACTTGGGACTGGAATGAGTTTCATTTTCATGAAGGTAGTTCAAAAGCAGTGGTACCCACATACCGACATATAATTGTAAGTTCCAACAAATGTATCTCGTTGACCCATTGAGCTCGCTAGCATAGCACTGACACCAAAATCTGTAATCTTGACTTCACCTCTGTGGTTCACAAGCAGATTGGATGGTTTTATATCCCTGTGTATTACATGTCTCTCATTGTGCAAATAAACAAGACCTTGTAAGACCTGAACACAAATAATCAGCCTTTAGTGTCAAAAAGCTTCGTTGGAACTCTTCATGTTTTATGAGAGATTTTTATCCACATGAGAACTCAATACCTGCTTACAGACCACTGCTAAATATGGTTCTAGAATAGTCTTAACTTGTCTGATCACGTCAGCCAGGGATCCACGGTCCATGTACTCTAACACCAAGGAGAAAGCTCCATTGTGGTAGAACGAGTGGTAGCAAATCACGACATGTGGACATTGAGAAGCTTGATTTATCTTTAGCTCTTGTACAATCTGTTTACGGATCTCTTCTTGTATATTCATCTGGATGACCTACAAGTCCGAAATACACCTCCAATCAAGCAAAGACCAGACACTTCGCAAAAGAGACTCAGAAGTAATAGTAGAACCTTCTACCTCTATGCAGTAGCTGTCAATGAAAAATTGTCAGCAGAAATGCCATTGGTATATTCAGCATGAAACTCTACCCAACACAGAGAGAAACTATGGAAGCAAATGCAGAAACGCAGGTCACTCAGCAACATATTCTGAAATTTTGATTTTGAAGATAATAGACTAACATCTAAGCTGCTTGTGTACGGATAGTTCATTCAGTAATGCCACTGCTCTTCAAGCTTGTTGATAATAATCACTTTCTGTTGGAGAACCCGAACTTAGTCTAGCCATGAACAGTTTAACCTCTGAGGTTTTAGTGCTGTGTGACAT
The DNA here is from genome assembly GCA_016097545.1 of Eucalyptus victrix. NCBI lineage: Eukaryota > Viridiplantae > Streptophyta > Magnoliopsida > Myrtales > Myrtaceae > Eucalyptus > Eucalyptus victrix. The sequence continues at coordinate 51,404,826 of CM027837.1, read as the reverse complement.
AGTTACGAGATTAATATACAAACCATGAACCTCTTAGGTTTAAATGTGAATTGAACTCAATCTAAAGATCCTGTGAAGTCCTATTATCATGTTCCTTATTATAGACACGTGCATATTAAGCAAAATATATTGCAAAATAAGATACTTTGGGCAATAGCAGTTGTCTCATTACTAGTGAGAAATGCCCTAATAACTCCAAATAGACAATCCTGACATCTACTTTGAAAGTATTGCTATCAGATATCTTTTCTAACAAAATTGTGCTGGTAATAAATATGAATGCGCACACAAATGGCATGTAAATGCATTAGAAGATCATGATGCTAGATAGCAAACTTTCGCTTAAATTGTAGTAAAACTACTAATTTTGATTTAGATTATAGACTAATAATCAAGTTATTATTTCGGCAAGATATGATAAATCATGATAGTTAGGAACATTCGGTTGTGTTATACATATATTAATGCAAAATCAATAAATCTGCATACAATTCTGTGTTCTACAAATTTCTGTTCCTTTGAGGATAGATGTTGCCTGAACCTCAATCTAAACTATGTCCTAATCAAGTCAAAAGGTGATAGATGGATTTTGATTGCTGCTCCTATTGATCGTTGACACTGGAATATATCCTCCTTTGCGATCCTACTCCTGCCCCTTTGTCATATCAGAAATTTGGTTGATGGAAAAGCAATACTTAAATAAAATTACTTGCATAAGGGATATCCTGCAGATTGCATGGACAAGATAGATTATAGACCAAATACAACATAGAAAAATATTAAATAGGAACACCTGCTGAGCAACAGAGAAGCCTTTAATTTTTACCCAAAAAAAACAGAGAAGCCTTTCATGTTATCAAAATTACCTTTAGAGCAAATAGTTTTCCAACCCATTTATGGCGAACAAGTTGTACCACACCACCACTTCCCTTTCCTATGACTTTGATAGTCTCAAGGTCTTCCAATGAGAAGTCAAGATCAAGTTCCTTACCATTGGAAAGCTGTCCATGTGGAAAAAGAACAGCAAATCTCATGAGCTCAAACTGGAACAAATTAAGAAAGAAGTGCTATGAAATCAAACATCCAGTTATGTTGACCATATTGATTGCCAACAGCAACAGTGACAAAGGAAAAGAAAATGTGAAAATCAAGTCCAACGCCATAGGAAGTTCAAGTGGACAAGGAACTGACTTTCTAATTGGCAAAGGTTCTAATAAGAAACACGGATCATCAACAATCACAGATTCTCACTTAAAAACATTTATGTTGATGTTTTCTACCAGCATTCGTGAAGTTTACACCACTCAATAGAGCTCAAATGCTACATCTAAAAGTCAAGTAATCTGGAAAGTTACTAGATGCAGAGAACAGTGGTACGAAGGAAACTATATTTGGTGAAGTAAGGAGAGAACAGGATAACAGTGGGAACAGGTAAATTCGATGGTCAATCTAACAGTACTTGAATCAAGTCCTCGACATCTTAGAATACAAATTTCAGGCCAGCAAGCCATTCATGGAGGAATCACATACTGCTTCTATTTTGCTTTGGGAATTTTAGACCATCCATGACTTCTTTCTTGGGCATCTATCTAATTGCTCTCCCATAGGTCATAGATCTAACAGCGTAGCACACGCATTATATGTAGCAATTCACCACACATTTAAGCAGAATTAGACAACTACGCTGGTTTGGTCAAATTGGCTTCTGCAAAAAACTTCACACGATCCATCTGAGTGACAAATACCTATCCTCCGCAGGAAGACAGAATAACCTCTCTTACGGCAAAGTGAACTTAAAATCAGACTTACACAAGACTCCTTTTCTTCAGATTTGAGCCGCAGACCTTTATGGTTCAATAGCAAATCACCATCATGGAACGTGCCACTTGCAGTCCTGCATCCAATTGCGCCCGTTTAGATTCACCACAAGTCGAACAAACTCCATAAGACTAAATCAGTAAACTTCAGCTGCTAACTATGGACATAGAGTTGCACATCGACTATAACAGCTCAAGCTGTCGAATCATGACGCCGCCTCAATCTCAACTCAACACCAACTGAACACCACCGAAGGTAACTTCATCCGCCGCGACGCCTCAATTGCATGCCCTTATTCATTCATCTGGCACTTCTACGAGCAACACACACGGTACCAAATCCTATGGGGCTTCTACTACTACACGGCAATCGAAACATGCACCGCCGGAGAAACCGAAAAATCCAGGTCGATTTCGGAGGCAATCGAAGCCGGCGACGACGACGGAGCTCAAATCCGAGGCCTAAAAAACGGACGAGAGCTTACAAGAAGGAGGCGATGGGGGCGTCGGGAGCGGGGACCGCGAGCTTGAGGGGCTTCAGCGGCTTCGTGCTCCTCATCGCCTTCATGCCTCTAGGGTTCGGCGCGGAGGAGAAGCTTTAATGGCGGACGGAGAGTTAGAGAGAGAAATAGTAGAGAGAGAAAGAGGGAGTGTGTAGAGAGAGAATTGTTTTAGACTCTGTCTGTCTCCTGTTTCGAGGGAGATGGTGACGAGAAGAAGTCCGTTGGAGGAACCCAAAATTCAAACCGGAGTGGCCGCGCAGAATATAATAAAGACGGTGGAGAACGTTTTTTGTCTTATTATTTTTCGAAACGAGAAATATATCATTATTTTCACTTTACTTTTAAAAGGGATTTTCTTCTTCTTTTCAATATTCTAACCTTATTCTAGCCGCTGGAAAATGTCCACCGGCAAATATTTGACTAACCAACATGATCGGACCTTTATTTGAGACCGATTTGAGAAAATGATCTCACTTCCTATATTTGAAATTTCTCCTATAAATTGATTTCAATGATAAATTGATTCCCAACTTGCTCCAACGATCCGATTTATTGTGTATGAAATTTAACTAACTTGATAATTTGTTGCCGGAAAATTTTTGTAATTCAATAAAAGGAAAAGTCATGTATGAGTAAATTAGGCTTAATTTCGCATGTATTGGCCAAGAAATATATAGGACTTTATTCAAACAGACCAAGATAAAGAATAATTCGAGTAATATTTTTGGATTATAGCGGAATTGGTTAACCAGTGTTTTTATTTTATTTTGCTTTTTTGGCTTTGAAAATTTCGAGACATAAATATAAATAGCTCTTTTCACAAAACTCAGCTCCCTCCTCTCTCGATTCTGAGCGCCAGTCCTCTCCCTCGATAGCTATCTCGTCGCTTGCAGGTGAGTTCCTGAACCGGCCCTTCATCTGCAGATGAATTTCCGACCTTTTCGCTCGTCGATTGTATCTCGCGTTTCCCGTTTTGGGTTGCGAGATCACTGCTGAAAAATCAGAGCTTTAGCGGTTGAGTTTCCTCTGCGGTTCTAGCTCGTATAGTTTCGAACTCGACGCGTTAGTTGTGGGTTTGAGTGATTCGAGATGTACGCCATTCAAATCGCCCTCGCACGTGATACCCCCCAGAATACCCCCAGAACGAGAGCACCAGCAACATGCTTACTGGGGTTTCGCTGGTTGTGCTGTTTTGGTTGTATTGATGCTGTTCGTGATTTGGTTGGCAATGCTGTTGGTGGATAGCAGCGTGGAAAGATCGCGTCCGCTGAATGAGATTTGCCCGTTTTACAAGTTGTGGGTAATGGTCGGCTGGAGTTGTGGGAGTGATTTTAGGGAATGCAAATGCAACCGCGGAGTGATGGAGGCTTGGCTTGGATAGAATGAAACTAACATGCATGAGCCACAGAGAATGTTTAGAACATTGTGAATCGATCAGCCCATGGTGACATTGGCCAGTGGGTTTCTTATGTAAATGGGGGATTTTCCTGAGGCCAAGTAGGGTTAAAAGCAAAAGACAAATCAAACTATCTTCCCTTACATGTTCTAGGAACCCAGTGAAGTATCCTTTGAGATAACTAATGTGAATGTTTATATCTTCATTGTACTACTGTGTTTCATGGATTTTGCATATCTTTATTATATGTTGTGTACTGCACAAGTAAACATCATGGTCGTTTTTGTTTTTCTCGGTTTTGCAGAAAACGAGGATGAAAGTCAAGCTCTTGAGTATCCTTCACACAATGCCTGGCTGCGCTTCTTGCTGCCCAATATATTCATAAAGTGGCCAGTTAATTTGTTTGTTGTTTTCATAATAAAAAGAATAAACAGTCCAGTAATGAGAGCTTTGTTAGTGTTTCTTTGTGCTGTCGGGCTGTCAGTCAATTCTCTGTGCTGTCTGACCAAGATTTGATCTATATGTAGCTGTTTCCTGGATGTTGCATTGGTGTAATCTTTAAACCTTTTTCTCATTCAGTAATGGATCCTTCCACTATTGATTTCTAATACATCTTTCATTCTTTCCATTTTTATTGGCCAGTGATCTTATATATCCTTCAACACATGAGTATCAAAATCAGTTATTGTCATTTTCTTATCCGTGAAACAGAAAACTTATATATGATCAGACATATGACTTAGACGAGAGATTTAACTTATAGTAAGTCCTATGCTCCTGATTTTCTCTCTATTACTACTTTGTCCTCCTGCTATTACTCTTTTTTTTTCTTTCTCATTGCTTCTTTTGATGCCCATTTATCTGTCTTTACTATTTGCTTTCATTCTTAATATAAAAAAGGCATTGGTGATATTCTTCACATTATGAACCATTTCAAGGACAACAGAAGAATTTGTAAAACGGTTCTCTTTAGTTTGCAGAAATTCATTACTCAAACGTGTGCATGCACAATTCATGTGCATTTGTTGTGCAAACTCAAAAACACACCTTTGTGCATGCTTGTGCACAAGAACAGAAGCATGCACGCATGTGGGCACACATACATCGAGAATAGCCAGTAGAAAAAGGAGACTTGAATTTTGGATTTATCTGCTTATTAGTCCCACATAGATCTTGTCATGATCAATGTTTTGATTCATTTTCACAGAAGTGTTTGGAGACTAACATCTACTGGTAGCAAGCATCTGCTCCATTCTTTTGTTACAAATGTTCTACTCTGTGGGGACAGTTTTCCTTGACCTATTTCTTCCTGAATTCCTGCTGGTATTATTGAACAGAGTAAGTACTCACCTTTAGCATATAGCTGCAATAGGCATTTGTAGATTTGTAATAAAGAGGGAAGGACTTGGTCATTTGTAGTGGCTGTGGAACCCTAAATCTTCTGTTTATCTGAACCACAGATGGCATGCTGTCGCTTCATGGACTTGGGATGCCCAGGATGAAACATGTGGAATTTGTAGGATGGCCTTCGATGGCTGTTGCCCCGACTGTAAACTCCCTGGGGATGATTGTCCACTGAGTAAGTTTTTACCATTCCGCACTCTTTTCTTAGTAAGGTATGATGTTATAGCTGATATTGCCTCATGAAAATAGATGGAGATTTCCTGCATTTCTCCTCTTGAGATCTCTGGATTTGAATCTGAAGTATCTCTACATAGTCAACAAGGCTTCAAGCTAGGCTAAATGCCCTGGGCTTTATAAGCAATTCAAGTAAATACTGAACAGTTGCTGTTTAACATAAAATGGTTGTTTCTCTTCAACATGTGCAGAAGGTTAAAAATGAATTTGGGCATCTAATTTCTTTGCTGCACTCTAAGAAGGTCCCATTTACTTAGCTTTTTATTTCCTTTTCTGCTAGAAGAGGAGCAATCTTGGATATAGCTCTTGTTTCGAAATGTATGCAGCATTTGTCTTAGGCCAAATCATCCTTCATATTAAAAGTTCCAAGCTGAGCTTTGTTTCATGCCTTTTTTCAGCTGAGTAAGCTGAGCTTGGATATTCTAAGTTGAGCTTATTGCAATTAGTTAAAACTTGAACAGGAACTGGATATTTATAATGTCAAATAGCATGGCTTTTTTCTGAAACATGATGTGCTGTCATTTCCAGTCTATGTAAGTGAACTCCCATTTCTTGAACCTGTGTCATGGATGTTTTGATATCAAGATATGGTCACTTCTCCTTTCTTCCCAATTTGCCCTTCCCTCACCTTCCTCGAAGCCACAAAAAAGAAGAAAAAGGAAAACAAGTGTGCTTTCTAAGAATAGTCATATTGATTACATATTCTGTGATTGTTCTGCAGTATGGGGTGCATGCAATCATGCTTTCCATCTTCATTGCATCTTGAAGTGGGTGAACTCACAGACTCCTCAGGCACATTGCCCCATGTGTCGGAGGGAATGGCAATTTAAAGAATGACGTGTCAAAACTCACAAATCCTCCCATCTTTATTGCATCTTGAAATGGGTGAAGACACAGACATCGCGCCCTATGAGTTAGGAAGAACAGCAATTTATGGAATTACAAGCCAAAGTGTATGAAATCCTCCAACTCTTCCTCCTTTGCGCTCGAGTGTTTTTTAATTCAGCGAAAGGTATCTGCAGTTGATTTGTGAAGAATGATGTCACTCTGGATAAATGTTAATGTGAATGGCCAACATTACTTGGTGTTTGGCCCTACCCACTATGTAATAGCCTTATTGTCATGAATGTCTGATTTATAAGTGGGGTAATGTAATCTTTATATATGCATAAATTCAAGGGATTATCATGATACACAGTAGTCCTTAAGTACTGTCTAAAGATTGCAGATTTGCATGTTTTTAATACCTTGCATTAAACTACATCTGTTCTGGTAATCTGAGTTTTACTTTTCTAAATCGCCTATTGCTGTCAACTAGTTTGGTGTCTGTAGACTTTTTTTTGGGATGTCTCCTGACCTGTGCAATTTGCTGAAACTGGGCAATGCCTTAAGACTTTCTAACCTATTGCACGGACATCTTCCTTGGGATCTAAAGTGTTCTCAAAACCAGGGCTGGATCGGTTTTGTTTCAAAGCAGGCCTTGATGATGCCCAGTTTTGATCACAGTCCATTTGCTCAAAAATGGGCGGGCCTTGCTTATGCGCTGCCTGTGCATCATCCTCTTTGTCTATAAGCCTGCATATATTGCCAAGTTGCTGTCACTTGAGGGTTGAACAAAACAGTTTAATGGAGTACCAAATTCAGGTACCCGAATAAGAAAACATCGTCCTCTGTCGGTGTCGCTATCACCAAGACCAGTTCCGTTTCCGTTTCTTGTGATCGAAGCATAAGAGAAATCCTTCTCCTACCTGTCATGCTTGAGATATGCCAGAGGGACTTCCATTTTGTTGGTCATTGTGAATGAGTGAAGTTAAGACTTAAGAGACGTGGGTCTCAAGTACTGTATAGTTGACAAACTTGGTTTATTCACATGTCTTTGTCCGTTCTTCTGATCTGCAATTTGTCTTCATTTAATTCCGGAAACTGGGAAATAGATCTCTGCTTGTACGCAACATCAAATTGAACACAACCAACTGGCGATCTTTCCCACTGCCGACCATTTCCTGAGATCGGGAAATCATGCTTGACGTATCCGCAATCACCTCAATTGGATTACAGACTAGTGGCTTCCTTTATCTCTCGAAGCTTCATACTTGGACGGCTCTCTCTCTCTCTCTCTCTCTCTCTCTCTCTCAATATAGAAAGGAAAAATTCTAATTTTTGTCACTATCCTTATGTGTTTTTTTCTAATCAAGTCTCTTTATTTTTAATCTCTATTCAAGTCTTTATACTTTCGCGAATTTTATAATCAAGTCTTCGTGGCGCAAAATTTGTGAGCTGACCTAACCATCATACTATGTTTTCCTCCAACGGGCACGTCAACTAGATTTGTCCAGATTTTTATGTTGGAAGGTGGGAAATGAAAGTTAAAAGAAAGTTAAAAGAATTGATTAGACAAGTTAAAAGTACATCAACTTAATTAGATAAGACATGAAAAAAGAGGGATGTGACATAAAGTTTTTATTTTTAAAAAAAGGAAGAAGGTACTTGTCGATTGCATTAATTTGAGACGTCACTTCTCATATAATCCTTAAGCAATTGCTAAAGAATAGTTACTCCTATCATGGACTGTTGTGATATGTATTCTTATCGTCACCGCTATCTGTCCTTGTCACTTATTACCCCATAACTTAAAATAAGATCTTTCTCTTGGAAAAAAAACCCCTTGAGAAAGCATCCTCGACCCAAAAAACCAACTTCATCCAAGAAAACAATTCCTTCAAAGGACTATCTTTTCAAACCAAAAGAGTAGACATTCGCTTCATTATTAAGCTTTAGATTTCAGATGGGCTGGTCCGTGGTGGGACTGGGGTTCGTTAGTTGAGGGGAAATTGCCAACTATGTAGATGTTGATGGTTTAGTACGTGCGTGGGTCCTTCGCCCACATGGGACCATCCCCAACTTGTCCAAAGAATCCTAGCATCTTCCTCTCTTGTTTCCCTTATGGCTAAGAAAAGCAAGTGCTCTCTTGCCTTTAACTCTAGCTAGGGTTTAGAGCAAGACATCGTTTTGTACGAAACCGTAAAAAGATAATTAAAATAGGGCCGAAATTGTCGTGATTTGTTCCTATAATTCAATGTGTGGTTGAAGATAGAGACATTAGATGGGAATTCAAATAAACTTAGACACGAGTGTCACGCATGTCCCTAGAAAAAAGTAGGAAGATGGCAAGGAACGAGAGTGCAATTGGAAATAAAAGTCCTATGCTTTCCATTCTATTTTTCAATTTGTAGGTTGTACAATTAGGATCATGACGGTCTTGAATACGTTTTTTTTTTTAATCTTTTTTCCATATTTCATTGTTTAAGATTTGAACTTGGGAGAAGATTATCACAAGTAATTTGATCATTTGACATTAAAAAGAAGAAAAAAGGGACGGCATGTGAATTGGCAACTCCCAACAAAATGAATGAATGAATTATTATGATTATCATCAAAAATGATTTCATTTTTATAGATGGCATCAATCGCGATTTTTACTTTTTCGAGATAACACAAGGATATTTTACTTTTCATTTGATTAATTCCGGCATATGTATATGGTAATCGAATGTTGTTCATAAAAGCTATTGAAATTTGGGTATTCTCAAAATTAAATTAATCTTCGGCATCTTTTGAAATGCCAATTTATTTTCCCGACTGGAAGTGTCATTTATTAAAGCAAGGATATGTTGGACCTACCTCTCTAAGCGGAAGCCTAGTTCTCTTTCTCATTGTTCTTTTTTTTTTTACATTTTTTAAATGGTTCCCAATCTCCAATTCCCGTTCTAACTGTCATTCAACGTGACGAACGTGAGCTTGCTTAGATAACAAAAAGCTACTCAGTCAATTGGAAAACGTTTTTCATTTATCGAAACAACATAATTTAAATTGGGGGAAAAAACTTCCTCTTTTGATAAGTAAGAAATCACTTTTTTCTAAATCACCGGAAAAATAAAGACCAATCATTTTTTTTTCTTTTGGCAACAATGGTTTCCATGGGAAATTTATCTTTTACTATAAAGTTTTCAATGAAACAAACACATCACAACTCTATTTATTTCGCGAAAAAATGAATTATACAAAAAAACACTTTCCAAAAGAAAATAATTACTTGTATTGCTTGATAAAATTAATCAATGAATAATATTTTCAATATGTCGATAACAAAAATATTTCACATTTATTCATTTATGTAAATTGTATGAACAATGATTTATAATGAAAAATATTTTTTAAATTATTTATTTTTGCAAAATAAACGCACTCCAAATGTCTTTGCATTCATGGACGTTCTAGCATATCCTCATTTTTTTTATTACGAAAAAATTATGAAAAAATCCTTAGTGAGGACAATCAACGAGATGAGAATAAAAGCAAATATCGAAAATCTGCCGACGACACAAAGATCATCGCACTACAGACAAGACAACTAACGACAGAACATGAAAAAAACGAAGAGAAGGTCCCCCGACATGTTCGAGTATCAAATCACCCCGAAATCAGCGACTGCTGGATTAGAGGGCGCATTAGCCTCTCACATATCTCCACCTGTCAAATAAAAAAATTAAAAATCAAAAAGCAAAAAAATCAGATTTTGTTTGGAAAATGCCTTCTTTGTGAATTTTTTATCTACTTATTATTTTGTGGAGTAATAATCGTTTTTTTCCTCTTTTTATTTTTTATTTTTTTGAGTGTGTGAGAGAGAGAATGGGGTGCTTCAATTATTTTTTAGTTATATATATATGTAGAGAAAGAGAGAGAAATTGGTTAACTGGTTTCTTGGTAATGACATAGATGGCATAATGATACCATGAATAAAGCCACACGGATCCAGAACCCCACGTGCAAATATATAATCAAAATCGAAACCCCCAAAAAAAAATGATTATTGTTTTCATTTTTTTTCTTTTGCCAATCTCAAAATTATACTCTTTTTCTCTTTTTTGCTTAATAAACAAAACGCCCAAAAGAAAAAAGAAAAAAAAAGCTTTTGCCGTCAACATGTACACGCATCAAAACAATTAAACCTTCCACCTTACATGAACTGACAAAACCTTTTGACCAAAATAAAAAGAAAAAAAAAACTTTTGCCTTCAACATGCACACGCATAGAAACAATTTGTATAGAAATTAAAGATAAATGAAAAGGGGTAAATCATTTTCAAATTTGGCGTGGTATAGGAAAATGAAAGGGGCTTCCCCGAAATGGGGGAGGTTTACTCAAAAAAAATACAAAACTTTCTATAGAAATTAAAGATGAATTTCAGGTTCATATTTTGTACAGACTTTACTCAAAAATATCTATTAAAATAGGTTTCCTTATTTCTTGAACTTGGAGCCTACCTCAAACACTTAGGAACCTAGAACCTATCATGTTGCGAAAACTTTAGCTATGTATTGACAAAAGATAGCAGTGGCCATAGAGCTTAGTTTTAGTTTGGTAGGTGTGAGAATTTAGGATTTCATTATAGGTATTTTTTAAAAGAAAATGACACTTTTGCATATAGTCACAAAGATGATTGATGCAAAGGTGTGAAGTGATTTTCAAAAAAACTCAAATATGTATATGAAAATTTTCAAAAAAAGTGGTGCATTGGTGGTATTGAGCGAAATTTGAGGTATGTTTGTGGGTAATCTTCATTTCGGCTTTATATTGAGGACTCTTCTTTGTTGTTATGGATTTTTCCTCAGTTAATCTTTATCAATGCACATCCGACTCACGCGTAGCGACAAAGGTTTTGCTCACATGAAGGCGACAAGATTAAACACAATTTGCCCCATCCGAGCTAGGCGCTTGACGACTAAGTACATTCTTTCTTTAATTGGTAATATAATTATCATACACCTGCAATCAAGTCCCATGCGAAAACCTGGCTAAACCAGATTGGTTGTTGACTAAGGTTTCGTTGCTTGCAAGCATTGTTCCCTTACTTTAAGGTTCCACAAGCAGGCCCTCCCGCTCGTAATTTTAAATCTTAGCCTTATTTTCTTTTTTGAGTTTGTCCTTTTTAGAAGAAAAAAAATGAAAACAAAAAGGAAGGGAAAAAAGAGAGAGTAAAGCACGAAGATGCCATTGACCAACCGGTGAGATCAAGCCTTTCTTCGAGACTGACATAATCACTAATCTTATTTGAAACAAAATCAACTTCCGATCCTTATCTGTGAAAATGAAGGTTTAAGGTCCTTATTTGAAATAAGGTCAAATTTAAATTTTTATTTGAGAAAATAATAGTATTTCAAATCCTTATTTAGAAATTTTTTCCAAAAAATTTGTGCCAACCCTACAGCATTCATGAGTCTCACAATGCCATCACATCATCTTTGAATGGTTGTTCCTTTAAAATTGCGCATTAGTTGATCCACAACCTCCATTGCTTTCTCTTGGTACCTGTTGACCTCGTTGATCCATACTTTTGTCAACTATCGTGTATATCGACAACTGATTAGTAGTATTCATCAAATGTGCATTAATATCAATAATAATGCTTGTGGTCATCAATAATGGGGGTACATGCTTATTGAAACTTTACATTCTTGTTACGCACTTTTATTTATATAGACAATTCGGCCATTTTGTAGTGCAAACACAATATCTATCCCAATTTAATGGAAATACATGCATTCTATTGAATAAAATGCTACAAAAAATCTCAAACTATGCCCACTATAACACAAATATCGTAAATTTTTTTTTATATCACTAAAAATCCAAATTTGTCCACGGAGACATTAATAACCCAAACTTTTTTTTGTGTCATAAAAATCCTCTTACTTATATCAATGTGATAAATATACCCTCAGATCTATATATCACACCGCTATAAGTCTAGGTAATTGTGTTATGATGGGCAAGTTTAAGGTTTCTATTATACAAAAAAAATTGAGGTATTTGTATCACGGTAAGTATAGTTTGAGCTTTTTGTGATATTTGCCCTTTAATTAAATTATACAAGTTTAATTTTATATGATGAACAAGATCCTAATCTAAGAAGGGAAATGTGACAAACCATACATCCGCCATATCTCTCACACATAATAAATTTATAAAAAAATTTCTATCTTCCTAATAATACTTATCTTCTCTTACTACTAACATTCTTCTAATATTTTCTCTTCTATAATTACTCGATCAGTTTTAAACATATTGCATGATGTTGATTTGACTATAAACTTTCTCATGATGTAGTCATAAACCTTTGCACAAAACTCTAACATAGTCCTCCCTACTAATTACTATCGAAAATTGTTAATGTGACGTCTAATCTTCACCAACCGTCCTATGTGGTATATACATAGACAACTCGTGGGACGCTATATTAGCAATATATTCTCAAGAATATCTTAAATTTCATGGAAAATGAATCATTTGAAGAAAAATTTTGAAAAAACGACCGCTCTTGTCACTTGATATAATTAGTTCATAAATGATGTTTTCATTATCAATAATGATTTACGCCTAAAATAATTCCGTGAATAATGAAAATACTTTTGCTTTAATTTGTTATCATTAGCCATTCAAACGGTCATTTTTTAATGAATATTTTTCTTCATTTTAAAATGTCTTCGCGAAAATGACTGGCGTTACTTTATTCGGCAAATTGGGACGCTGTACCCCCATTCACGAACGTTCGAGCTTATCATGATGGTAGTATTGGGAAAACTTATAAAACTCAAGTGGGGACAATTAAAGAAATGAGATTAAAAAGCAATCCGAAAATCTGCCGATATATCGGGAGCACGACATCATAAATAAGAAATGAATCCAACAATACAACAAATAATCACACTACGGGACAACTAATGACAATTACAGGAAAAAACCAAAGACAAGAAAGGACACATTCGAAGAAGATGACATCCCACGAAATCCGCGACCGTTGGATGGAGGCGCATTGGCCCATCGCGCATCGCCACCTGTCGGAAGAAGAATTGAAAAAAAATATAAAACACAAAGAGATCAGATTTTTCGCTAAAATGCCTTAACTCGCACGTAATCTTCCAGACGTGTTTATTGAATATAACAGCGAAATCTGCACACTTAGAAGCCAGCAAATACTGGACACGTGTCATTAGGCGCCGTGGTCTATAATATCTGATTTAAAAATAATAATAAAAGAGGCCCACTTAATTAACGAAGTGCCAAGGTATGGCTCATCATATGAGTTTATCTACTAATTACTTTGAGAGTAATAATCCCTTTTTATTTATATTTTTTAGAGAAAGAGTGATGGGATCTTTCTAATAACTATTTGGAGAAATAATAATTTTCATAATTATATAAATAGAGAGAGAGAGAGAGAGAGAGAGAGAGAGAGAGAGAGAGGCTTACACAATCAAGTTCAGTTACTTGGTAATGACATAGATGGCATAAATGATACCAGGAATCCAGCCTAAGATAGTGAGCAACACACAGATCCAGAACTCCACCTGCATACACACAATAATCAAAATCAAAAAGCCCTCCCAAAAAATCATATTCCTTTTTTTTTCTTTTTGCTTAAACATTAAGAAACTGGAAAACTAAAAATAAAAAATTGCCCCCGAAAATAAGATTTTCACCCTCCTCATAAAATCGGCAAAAACTATTAGGCAATTAAATATTAAATCATACATTCGTCTAACAGTTTAAACTTTTAGAACAATTAATAATAATTTCACAAAATCTTATATGATATTAAAATTAATAAATACTATTCTAAAAATTTAAACTGTTAAATGAAAGCATAATTAAATATCTAATTACGTTAACAAAAACCCTACTAAAAAGACAAAAAAACCAAGAACTCCCACCTCCGAGGCAAATTAACATTTTTTCCTCTACTGAATTCATTTATTAAAAAAAAAAAAAAAAAAAAGATAATAAGGAGCACGATCATCACCTGGCAACCAAACTTGAGGAAGACCCCGAGAGGAGGCAAGATGATGGCTAGGAGGATGTCGATGCAGTTCATCGTGCTCTCGTCCGCCATTTTTCCTGTTCCTTTCTCTCTCTTCTGCTACCTCTCTCTTTACCGAAGCGAAGGAGTGGAATTTGCTCTCTGCAAGAAGCCCTTTTCGAACGAGCTCGAGAAAATGGACAAGAAACACGGAAGAGGGAGAGAGAGATTCAAGGGATATTTGCAGGCCAAAGTGAGCAAGGGATGCGGGATCGAGGCTCGTACTTATAGGGGCCTGAGGTAACACGCGGCGGCCATGCCGGGGCTTTGCTTCCCGTGGGCGTATGCTTGTTCTGTTTATTAATTTATTCTTCAGAGGGATGGTGAATTAGGCCTTCTTTTTTCTTTTTTCTTTTTTCTTTTTTTTCCGCCCCCTCCTTTAAAAAATGACTCGAATTTGAAGCTTAAAAGAAGCGTCTTCTTTTAGGGTTGACCAAGAATCATGTCCAGCTCAGGATCAGGAATGGGGATGAGAAGATGGGCTCACGGTTCGTGATCCTAAGACACCCCCCCATGTGCATGGCTGCCAACCTTCTTACGTTGGATTTAGGGTCTGCTTGGACCACATCATTTAATTGTTGTCGTGATCTGTCCCCTTCCATCTTCCGGCGTTTGACCTCACGAAGGAAATCCGATCTATTTTTATTTTTATTTTTAGTTCGGATAGTTTCCTAGTTTAAATAGGTAGTTTTAGGGCATGTGTGATTATCATCTTTTTTTTTTTACTATTTTTCTATTATTTTTTATATCTAGAAATATAAAAATCCATTTGATAACATGTGCTAATCTTTTTATTTACCAAAATAAAAAAAAACCAGGAAATAAATTTGGTTCAGAAATAGAAGTAAAAAAGAAATATCTACTTTGTTCTTGGGATCAAAATTGAAAAAAAAAAACTATTTCTAAACATAACTTGTTAATGGAAATTACAAAAAGTAATCAAACGTACCATAAGTGGTTTCTTGAAATATTTTTGTTTTGAGAGATATTTCTTGATTAAAGAAAATACTTTTTGGATAATTATTTTCGAAAAACATTTTTCCCTCGTTAGGTTAGAAAATTCTTGGTCCTAACTTTAAGCATGCATTTTTTTTAATCGTAAATGATTTTCTATTAAATGATCATTTTTAGCAAACCAAACATAGGATTGTCTAAAAACTCAATCCACGGAAAATTCTTTCACTCAAACGAATAGACTCTTGATTTTAGTGAATTTCTTAAGAAGGGTCTTGATGGCAATAGTGAATTGTGCGGGGCGCTTGGGAATTACGTCCTAGAGAAATCATAAGTGTTTTGAAACCAAGATCTTGTGAATCTCTTTGTAAGATTGAAAAACTATTTTGTGAGAAACAAATAGTGAACATTATGTGAATTATTGGGCATAATTATAAGTTGGGAAATACTGAGAATTTTTGTGTGTGTGAGAGAGAATGGGGCAATTCAATTATTTTGTGGTTATACATATGTAGAGAGGGAGGGAGAGTACTTGACTTCTTGGTAATGACAGAGATGGCATAAATGCTACTCAAAATAAAGCCATGGACGAGAGAGTTTGACTAACAATAATGGTGAGGCCCAGCTCCACGTGGAGAACATGTCACCTCTTGATTGGCCAATGCACAGCGCCTTGGCGTGGCTAGCTCACTCAATATTTTCTCTTGATCTAGAACTCCACCTCTGAATATATAATCAAAATTGAAACCCCCAAAAGATAAGTATTTTTCTTTTCATTTCTGTCTTTGGCCAATCCCAAAATTATATGGTTTTTCTCTTTTTTCTTAATAAACAAAACGCCCAAAAGGAAAAAAAAAAAAAAAAAAAACTTTTGTTGTCAACATGCACACGCATCAAGAAAATAAAATTTTTCACCTTTCATAAACTAACAAAACCTAATGTAGAAACTATGGGTGAACGATTTTAAGCTTTGTTCCCGTTCACCATTCAGGTTTCACTTAGAACTTGGAACATACCTATTAGGGAAAATTCCACATATGGACCCGAAGTGCCATATTTTTCTCAAATAAGAATCCGAAGTAGACTTTGTTTCGAATAAAGACCTGAAGTGATTTTAGTTATTTCAAATAAGAGTTTAAAGTGATTTTGGTTGTTTCAAATAAGGACCCGACCTCGCCAGTCGTAGGTCAGCTAAATTTTCCGATCGGTTAACGGTATTTTCGTCATTTAGCATTTCCCCCCTTTTTTCTTCCTTTTTTTCTTACCTTTTTTTTTTTTGGTTCTTCTTCTTTCTCTTTGTTGGTGGCCAGCCGACCACCGGCAATGTCCATAGAGGGCTGGGCGAGGGTTGCCCTCGTTAGTGAGGGCCACCCACAAACGCCACAGGCGAGGGATGGCCTCACCTAGGCATGGCGACCCTCACCTAAGGGCCATCTGTGAGATCAGCCCATGCAAGAGGAAGAAGAAGAACCGGCCAAAAAAAAAGGAGGAAAGAAAAAAGGAAGAAAAAGCGGAAAAATGACGAAAATACTCTTCATCGTAGGAAAGTTTGGTCCTTATTCACAACGGACATAATCACTTCATGCCTTTATTTGAAACAAATATAACTATTTTAGGTTCTTATTTGAAACATCCACTTTAGGTTCTTATTTGAAAAAGTAATGGCACTTTGAGTTCTATTTGAAACAATGTCCACTTCAAGTTCTTATTTGAGAAAAAGAGGGCATTTCGGATCCCTTTTTGGAATTTTCCCTACTTATTATAACAGATTACCTAATTTTAGAACCTTAAACCAGTCCTACATACTCAGGAACCCAAAATCTACCATCTACCCACATTCCATATGTACTTTTAATTAAATGATGGGAGAATTACCAAAAAAGTCAAAAACCTATTGCAATTGTGTCAATTTAGTCCTAAACTTTTTTTTTGCTAACTTAGTCCTAAACCTTTTACAATTGTGTCAATTTAGTCCATCCGGCCAAAATTGGTCGGCCGGCGTTGACGTGGATGCCCGGCCGACGAACGATTTTTTAATAATTTTTTTTTTTAAAAAAAAAAAAATTTTTTCTTCCTATCTTCTTCTTCCTCCGGCCGGCGGTCGGCCGGCCGACCGGCCGAGGCGAGGGCTGGTGAGGTCAGCCTCGCCGGCCACTGGCGAGGCTTGCCCCCGCCGGCCACTAGCGAAGGCGAGCCTCGCCTAGCGACGGCTAGGCCGCCGTCGCCCAGCCAAGGCGAGGCTCGGCCTCGCCTAGCCATGGCGAGGTTGAGCCTCACCAGATCTGGCGACGGCGGCCTCGTCGTCGCTGGGCGAGGCTTGCCTTCGCCAGTGGCCAATGGGGGCGAGCCTCGCCTGATCTGGCGATGGTAGCCTCGCCGACCACTGGCGAGGTCGACCCTCGCCTTGGTTGGGCGAGGGTTGACCTCGCCAGTGGTCAACAAGGCCACCATTGCTGGGCGAGGCTCACCCCCGCCGGCCACTGGCGAAGGCGAGCCTCGCCTAGCGATGGCGAGGCCACCGTCGCCAGATCTGGTGAGGCTTGACCTCGCCATGGCTGGGCAAGGCTTGCCTTCGCCGGTGGCCGGCGGGGCGAGCCTCGCTAGTGGCCGGCGGGCTGATCTCGTCGGCCCTCGCCCGGCCAAAGGAAGGAAAAAGAAGATAAGGAAAAAAAAAAGAGAAATTTAAAAAAAAAAATTGAAAAAAATTAAAAAAAAAATTATTAAAAATTGTTTGCCGGCCACGTCCGACGTCCACGGTCCGGTTACGTGGCCAATTTGGCCGGATGGACTGAATTGGCATAATTGTAAAAGGTTTAGGATTAAATTGGCAAAAAAAAAAAGTTTATGACTGAATTGGCATAATTGTAATATGTTTAGGACTTTTTGGTAATTCTCCCATTAAATGATTACAGTAAATCATTAACTCTAATGACCATCATTTGCTATAATCAATTGATATTTAAATACTTGAAATTTATGAAATATTAATAAAGCAAAAGTCTTAGTCATGTACATTACCCAAAAAAAAAAAAAAAGTCTTAGTTATGTCTAATGTTAAAAATGGAAGCTCAAATTAGTGGTTTTGGATTACACACTTATCATTAGACATTATAGAATGTCGCACGATCACTCAAATTAATCAACGACACAAATCTAGAAACTATAGTTAAGAAACACGTCAAAATTTAATCAATAATATGACTTCAGAAACTAAAAGTGAAATACATGAAAGTAAAGATAATTGAAAGATAATAAATTTTTTTGTTCACAAACACAGTATTCTATAGACAAACGATATTATTTTAATGGTTATATCATAATCGCCACTGAATAGTTCTTCTATGCTTCTAGCCATGTTCCCTTACTTTTGAAAATTTTGTGCCCACACTTTCACAATGTCATGACCTCATTTCCAAATAGTTGTTTCTTTAAAATCGCGTGTTGGTTGCTCCACAACCTCCATCATTCTCTCTTGATGCCTTAATCAATAATCTATCGACCTTATCAATCAATACTTTTGTCAACTATCATTAGCCATCCACCGTTGTACATCAACAACTAAACAATATTAGTCATTGATCTGCATTAATATCGATAATAATCCCTGTGATCATCGACAATGGGTACATGCTTAATGATATTGTCAACATTCTAGTCACGTGCTTTTATTCTTATAGACAACCTTACTATTCTTCATTGCAAACAACAATTAATATCAATTTATCTTTTGTTTCTCATGAGGTAGATATAAAAAAAAAAAATTATCCCAATTTCAAGGAAATACATGCATTCTATTGATGAGGGTTACTATGACAAAAAATATTAAATCATGTCCATCGTGACACAAATAATCTAATTTTGTTTATCATTAATAACCTTAAAATTGTTTATTATAACAAAATAACCCCAAATATATTTTTTTGTCATGAAAGCCCTTAATTTATACTAGTGTGACAAATTAACCATTGATAGGATTGAAATAGATGCTAATTTTAGGCTTCTTTGTCATTAAAAAAAGAATATATAGTATCTGTGTCACGCATACCCTTAATATTTTTGACACAAATACCTTAAAATATCTCGTTATGACACAAATACCCCAAACATTTTTTTGTGTCATAAAAACTCCTAATTTATACTCGCGTGACAAATTAACTATTGATAGGATTGAAGTAAACTAAGTTTGGGTTTTTTTCGTGATTAAGAAAATAATATAGGGTTTTTGAGCTATGCCAGGCAAGTTTAGGATTTTCTTTACATAAAAAAATTGGAGACTTTATGTCATAATAGATAAAATTTGAGATTTTTTGTGATATTTATCTTTGAGTTAAATTATAAAAGTTTAATTTTATATGATGAACAAGATCCTAATCTAAGATGGAAAAAGTGACAAGCCATATGTCCTCCTTATCTCTCACACATTTTACCTTTATATAAAATTTCTATCATCCTAACAAAACTCGTCTTCTCTTGACACATCATTCTTCTAATACTTTCTTATATAACACTCAATTAGTTTCAAATATATTGTATGATATGGATTCGGTCATAAATTTTTCAATATTGCCAATGTGATCCTAAACTTTTCTGCAAAACTCCAATGTAATTATTCCGGTCAATTACCATGGAAAATTATTGACATTACTTTTAATTTAGTCACCATCAAACGTCCTACATTGCACATGGCATAGTTTCGTATGACAATTTATGGAACGTTGTATCAACAACATATTTTCTAAAAAATAATTCATGTCTAAAATAATTTCATGTATAATGATAATAATTTACTCTAATTTATTATCATAAGCAATTCCAACCGTCGTTTTTAAAATATATATATTTTTTCATCATTTTAAATTGTCATTGCGAAAATGACTCGTTACTTTATTCGGCAAATTGGGACGCTGTCCCTCCTCCGTTCACGAACCTTCTAGCGTATCCTCAATTTTATTAGTAGGAAAACTTATAAATCTCGAGTGGGGTCAATTAAATAAACGAGATTAAAAGCAATATCCGAAAACCTGCCGACAGAGCCAGGGCGCCATTTCATATATAAGAAATGAATCCAACAATACAACAAATCATCATCACGCTACGGACAACTAATGACAATTACAGGAAAAAAACGAAGAGAAGAAAGGGCACATCCGACGAAGATGATATCCCTATGACCCAAAAAAAAAAAAAAAAAAAAATAGAAGAAGATAATATCCCACGAAATCGCGACTGTTGGATGGAGACGCATCGCCCATCATGTGTTGCCACCTGTCGAAACAAAAAACAAAAAAAGTACGAAAAATCAGATTTTTCGTTAAAACGCCTAAAGTCGCACGTACTCTTTCGTGGTTCTTTTATTAGATATTTTGCGCATTCAAAAGCCCGGAAGTACTGGACGCGTATCGTTACGCGTCGTGGTCTATTATATCTGGTTTTTTTCTTTTTTTTTTTAAGATCTATTATATCTGGTTTGAAAAACAATAAAATAAAAGAGACCCGCCTAATTAGGGGAGTCCCCATGCATGACTCATCATATAATTTTATCTACTAATTAGCGAAGTCCCATTTTTTTCTTCTTTTTTTCCTTTTTTGGGGAGAGAGACAGAGAGGGTGGGGTCCTTCTAACAATTATCTGAGCTAATAATATTTTTCAAAATTATATCCATGTATATATATACAGAGAGAGAGAGAGCTTACTCAATCAAGTTCAGTTACTTGGTAATGGCATAGATGGCATAAATGATACCAGGAATCCAGCCAAAGAGCGTGAGCACCAAACAGATCCAGAACTCCACCTGCAAATATACATACTTAAGTCAAAATCAAAACCAAAATCAAGATCAAAACTATTAAGAAACCCTCCCATAAATTATATCTCCTTTCCCTTTTCTTTTTTTTTTTTTTTGCTTTTGCTTATACATTAAGAAACCATAAAAATACAAAATAAAAAATTTGCCTCCGAAAATAAGACTTTCACCCCCGCATAAAATTGGTAAAACCCTACTAAAAAAAGAGAAAACCCAGAACTCTCGACTTCAAGGCAAATTACTATTTTCTTTTTCTCACTCTAAATTAAAAGCAGAGTAAAAAAGGAAAAAAAAAAAAAAACAAAAGGAGAGAGAGATGAGGAGGGCGATCATCACCTGACAACCAAACTTGAGGAAGACCCCGAGAGGAGGCAAGATGATGGCTAGGAGGATGTCGATGCAGTTCATCGTGCCAGACATTTTTCCTGTTCCTTTCTGTCTCTTCTGCTACCTCTCTCTTTACCAAAGCCAACGAGAAGCGGAATTTCTCTCTGCAGAAAAACCCCTTTTCGAACGAGCTCGAGAAAATGGAGAACAAACAGAGAAATCGAAAGGGAACGGAGGTTGGTGAGAGAGAGACTCGAGGGATATTTGCAGGTTACGGTAAGTAACAAGTGGATCGGCGGTAGTACTTATAGGGGGCGGGGCCGACACGTGGCGGCCAGGCCATGGCTTTGCCTTTCTTGGGCTTTTGCTTGCTTCTTTTATTTTTTATTTTTATTTTTTGGATCTGTTTATGAGTTTATTCTTCGGGCAGATGATGAAGAATTGGGCCGTTCTTTTTTTTTTTTTTTTTTCCGTTCTTCTTTGTAAAATGATTCGAATTTCAATCTTGAAAGAGGAATCTTCTTTTCGGCTTGCCAAAAATCATGTACAGCTCAGGATTATGAATGATCATGGTGATCCTACAACCCCATGTGCATGTTCCCCTCCTCCTCCTCCACCTCCTCCTCCCACCGACCTGGGGTTTGATTGGACCACATCAATCACGATATGCCACGTCTCATCTTTTGGAATTTGAACTCGTAAAGAAATTTCAGATAGTTTCCTAATTTAAATAGGTAATTTAAGGATATGTTAAATAATCATATTGTTTTTTTCTTTGATTTCTCGAAATGAAAAAATAATGGATATCCGTTTGATAATGTCTATTAATTTTTCTATACCGAAATAAAAAATAACTAAGGAATGGATTTGGCATAAAAATAATAAGTAAAAATATATATAATTATTTGTTCATAGGAACATAAATAGAAAAAAAAAACTAGTTATGAACAAAAATTGTTATTGGAAACATAAATGTCACCAAACTCACTTTGAGTGGTTTCTTGAAATGTGTTTGTTTTGAGAGAAATTTCATGTTTAAAGAAAAATACTTTCATGATAATCATTTTCTATAAAAATGTCCAGCCCTTGTTAGGTTAGGAAATTCTTTTTCTCAATTTTAAGCATGTGTATTTTCTTTGATTGTAAAAGATTTTATGTAGATCGATCATTTTTAGTGAACCAAACGAATTCTTTTCAGAGAAACAAATATACTCTTGATTACAGTGGGCTTCTTAAGAAGGGTTCCTTATGGTAACAATCAATTGTGCAGTGCGCTCATGAATTATGTCCTAGAGAAATCGTGAGTGTTTTGAAACCGGTAAATCTCGTGATGGGATCTTGTGAATCTCTATGTGAGATTGAAAAAATATTTTCTGACAGATTATTAACGTACATTATATGAGTTACCGGAATGTATTAAAAGTTGAGAAATGTTGAGAATATTTGACTATAACTCGATTGTGATTGTGATTTCCATGAAATCACTTTATTTATAGTGCAGTCTTGTGCTAATCTCCCCATGAGACGAGTGACATCAACCAAATCATGTAAAATACAACATATGATTTATTTTCTTGTTTTATTTATTTTATCATTTATTCGCTTATCTTTACAACAATGACGACGAAGAAGTTGTCGAATGCAATTTTTAAATAGTAAAATGGAGACGGTCTTGAATATGTAATATCCTTTTACCTTTTGCTACTCGTGAAGTACACGCAAAAAGTTTTCGATCTCAATTTCATGGAGATACATGCATTCTATTGAATTAAATTACAATATTTAATGTTAAGCGATGAACAGCATCCCAGTCTAAGAAGAGTAATGTAACCAACCATGTATCCTCCAAAGCTCTCACACATTTTACATTCATAATAAAATTTCTACCATCCAAATAAAACTCATCTTCTCATAATACGAGGTTGTTCTAATAATTTCTCTTGATATATTGATTGATCTTAAACATATTGTATCAATATCGATTTGATCATAAACTTTTCAATATTATCAATATGATCCTAAATTTTGTACAAAACTTCAATACAATCCCGCCAACCAATTGCCATAGAGAATTAATGATGTGGTGTTTAGTCATCTGCAACCTCTTATGCGACATACTAACATGGACAATTTACGAAACATCACATCAGGAATTTCCAGCGGCAAATGACCAAAAGGACTACAAATTTCAAAACTACATTAATCAAATTGAAAATTTATAATTGAATTGTAATTTTCATGTTTCTCTTCACATGCTCATTCATTGTTGTATTATCTTTGTCCATACTTCGAATGAGTATGTGGATTACCTAATAAACAATATAATTTCGGTGTTATCAATCACTCGCAAAAATGAATTGAAATGCTACCCTCGATACAACTAACCAGGGCAATCCCAACGAGATAATGGTACAATATATATATATATTCGTTGTCATTTACACTCGAGCCATGGGTAAATGTGGGGCCCATTTGTCTGTTTACCGTAATCTTTAGATCCTCGTCACAGGGTGTCTGAATATAAACCGTTTTCCACAAAGAGAGAATCAACCTATAAACCACAAAGAAAGCCGATTTCATGATGCCGATTCGATGACGGCAAAAGCATAGAGCGCCAGCGATATTTGAGCTTTATAAAAATCAGGGTTATTGAGTCTTGAGGAAGTTCGAGCATAAATTCTTTTTTTTTTTTTTTAAACCGAGGGAATCGTTGAGGGAATCATTTGGATACTTCATTAGTATGCTTCATCTCTCATGCGCGCATATGAGGTATGAATTTGAAAAAAAAAAAAAAAGAAAAAAAAGGAGCATTCACATTAGACGCGTACAAAATTCGAAAGGAATAGTCAATGTGTAGTTCGATTGGTCAGATTGAATTAAATGAATTGAGCTCCCTTCACCCTCTTATCTTTCAGAGTGTGTCGACATTTGTTGCAAATATCGCAAACAAGGCATTTTGAGTCTTTGACCCAAATGGGTAATCGGTTTCAGGATGGGTTAATTTCCACCTTGAAACCCGAAAGCGAACTGAGGCAAGATTTATTGTCAATTTGTGGAACCTAAAATTGCCCCACCCACTCCAATAATGGAATTTTCCAAACATAAAAAGAACAAAAGATTACTATTTAAGATTTGCTTTAAAATAAAAAAAATAAAAAAATAAGAAATCTTAATCAGGCCAGATTGACCCTCGGAAACCAACCTAGAAATGGCCAGTTTTGTCCAGTTTGCAAGGTGGATTGGGATCGATTTACACCGTACCAACCAACCCATGGCTGGAAATGGCATGAGGTTGCACGACATCAATCTCAACTTGATTGAATATGGATAATTCTTGCAAAACATTGCTTATGCAACGTCACTAGTGGACCCTAAATGCCGAGCTCATACGGAATTGTGTGATTTCGATAGGATCATAGAGGGAGACGATCAACATGGAACCAAACCCATCACAACTTCGTCAATCACGTAATCTTATTCTCGCATGATCAAGCTCGATTAGAGTCACTCTAGGCTAAATTTTAATTTAATTATTTATTTTAATTCATTGAATTTTATCAAATTTACACGTACCGACATAAATTATCCGATTCGCCCTTTGTTTTGTCCAAAAAAGAAAACAATTCTCGACAAAGTGAAGTCCCGTGAACTTTGTGCTTGGTGCTTGGGGCTTGGATAACGGCGGCTACGGAGGCCGACGCTATGGACGGTGGAGATATAATCCACGGCTCAAACGCGGAGGACGTGCTCTGGCACGTGACCGAATCATCTTCTTCTATACGTCTCCCTTTTGTCGGTTCCAAAAGACAAATTAAATAAATAAAATGTGTTTATTGAAATTATTGTTTCGACCGGACATTAAGGGATTTGCAGCCGACCTGACCTTCCCACGTGTGCCAGATATGTCAGGTAGGATTTCCTTTTCTTTTTCTTTTTCTCTTTTCTTTTTTTTCAGCGTTGAATTAGTTTGATTTACCAAACGGAGCAACGTGATTAAAGGGAAAAAGAGGTGCCGATATGCGGATTTCCTTTTCTTTTTCTTTTTCTCTTTTCTTTTTTTTTCAGCGTTGAATTAGGAAATTAAAGGGTGAAAGGGTGATTAGATACTTGTTTAAGACACTTATTAACTAATTAATTACACCAATAATACATTACGAGATCATGGATTTGTGCATCTAGACAGCTCCACAATGCTGGTGCATATGCTCCAATTTCGAAGGTTTATTCTATTAACTACGGTACAATGGATGTAATGACTTGATCAAAAGGCCCAAAGAGAGGGAAAGAAATGGTGCAATAACTTGATCGATGTAATGACTTGATCAAAAGGCCCAAAGTGAGGGAAAGAAATGGTGCAATAACTTGATCGATGTAATGACTTGAGGCCTTATGCTGTTGGAGAAAGATGCATTAAAGATACTGTTTTGTGTTGGTTTTTTTTTTTTTTTTGAGCTTTTGCGAAGCATATTTGGAGCTAATTGATTGGTTAATTAATTTTGCAAATGTTGATTTTATTTGTTTGGGATGAGGTGAGGATGCAAAAGAGACTATTTCATTGTTGGTCTTTTTCGATCTTTTGCAAAGCTAATTTTGGAATGTCAAATTTATTAAATTAGGATGAGGTGTTGATGCAAACGAGATTGCTTCATATTAGTATTTTTAGCCTTTCCAAAGCTAAATTTGAGTTAATTAATTAATTAAATTAAATGGAATGTCAACTTTTGTATGTTAAGATGAGATGGTCACGCAAGAGAGACTGTTTCGTCTTGGGTCCTTTTTCAGCTTTTCCATAGCTAATTTGGAGCTAATTAATCAATTAATTAATTGCGATATGACAATTTTATTTGTCTAGGATGAGGTGGGGATGCAAAAGAGACTATTTCATTGTTGGCCTTCTTGAGCTTTTGTAAAGATAATTTGGGGCTAATTAATTAATTAAATTTCGAATGTCAATTTTATTTATTTAGGACAAGGTGGTGATGCAAAAAAAAAAAAAAACTGTTTCATATTGGTCATTTTCGAGCTTTTGCAAAGCTAATTAATCAAATTTTGGGATGTCAATTTATTTGTTTCGCATGAGATGGTGATGTGAAAGGGACTATTTCATATTGGTCTTTTTAAAGCTTTCACAAAGCTAATCTAGAGCTGAGTAATTAGTTAGTGAATTGTGGATGTCAATTTTACTGGTTTAGGATAAGGCAGTGATGCAAAGGAGACTATTTCATATTGGTCTTTTCAAGCTTTTGCTAAGCTAATTTGGAGAAAATTAATCAATTTTTGGAGTGTCGATCATCTTTGGTTTGGGATGAGGTGGGGATGCGAACATCGGTTATATATTTTTACGATGCAGCGGTGGTGCAAAAGAGACTATTTCTTATTGGTTGTTTTTAAGCTTTTGCAAAGTCATTAATCAATCACGTGAACGTTGATTTTATTTGTTCAGAACAAGGTGGGGATGCGATTTGATTGGGAAAAACAATGGAGTTAAACATGACGTGGGAAAGCCCATTCACATTACTATCTATCCTCAAAATACAAGGGCGATTCCTATTTTCAACTCAATCTTTTCTTAGGGAAGAAAGTTTTTAATTTCAATTTACAGAAAAGTAGCGTGATCAATAGGCGGGTTGAGTGGAGCTTCATTTGTCGAGCCTAGCCTAATTGGGCTACCTTCGAGTTAATTTTTTCTGGGGCCTCATACAATTTTTTTTTTTTTTTTTTTTTGGTCAGTGGCCTCGTACAAATTTACAGAATCAGTTTTTGATTGTTTTGAGTCTGGTTGGGTTACAATCACGTTCATCGAGTGGCTGGGCTTGAATAAGTTTTGAGAGAATCTTGGGCTTCATTTTGGGCCTTATCTGTATTCGATCTGTACTATATGATGAAGAGATGTTGGGCCCATGTTGGCCCTCACGCATGCAGTTCGGAGAAATTCAAAGGTCACGATCTTTCGAAGGACATATCTCTCGACCACGGCATACGAGAATTGTGTTCCGAAGAAATTTTGGAGTTGATTCCCTTTCATTGTCTTGTCGTTCGCTCGTTGTCTTATAATTCCAAGCAATCGGATGAGCTTGGATTTGCTTTGTTCTTCTATGCAAACTAAGATTGATGCATGAGGGCACGAGTGGGAAAATTATGATCTGCTCTGCATTTATGTTTATGGTGAGTAGGCAGACTCTCATTCTTGCGTACAGCTAGAAATGCAATTATTAACTTAGCTGACCCACCTTATAGATTGCATACAATCTCATGTGGACCAACCTACCTCCCTCCGCGAGAGAGAGAGAGAGAGAGAGAGAGAGAGAGAGTACAGGCTCATAGACTAAGTGCATTTCTTGAATGTGAAAGGCATGGGCAAATTTTGTGGAAGAAAGGAGCAAAATTATTTCGTAACATCTGCAGATTACTAGAGTTCGTCCACTCATGCGCACACTGTGTTCATCGTGCCCTCGTCCGCCATTTTCCCCTGTTCTTTTTCTCTTCTGCTAGCTCTCTCTTTACTGAAGCGAAGGAGTGAATTTGCTCTCTGCAAGAAGCCCTTTCCGAACGAGCTTGAGAAAACGGCGAAGAAACACGGAAGAGGGAGAGAGAGATTCAAGGGATATTTGCAGGCGAAAGTGAGCAAGGGATGCAGGATCGGGGGTCGTACTTATTGGGGGCCTGGGGTGACACGCGGCGGCCATGCCGGGGCTTTGCTTCCCTTGGGCTTTTGCTTGCTTCTGTTTATCAATTTATTCTTCAGAGGGATGGTGAATTGGGCCGTTTTTTTTTTTTTTCTCCCTCCTTTAAAAAATGACTCGAATTTGAAACTTAGAAGAAGCATCTTCTTTTAGGATTGACCAAGAATCATGTCCAGCTCAGGATCACGAATGGGGATGAGAAGATGAACTCACGGTTCGTGACCCTAAGACCCCCCAAACCATGTGCATGGCTGCCACCCCTCTTGAAATAATGGTGAGGCCCAGCTCCACATGGAGAACATGTCGCCTCTTAATTGGCCAGTGCACAAGGACTTGGCATGGTTGGCCCACTCAATATTTTCTCCCGATCTAGAACTCCACCTCCAAATATATAATCTAAATTGAAATCCCCAGAATATTAGTATTTTTTTTTTTTCATTTCTCTCTTTGGCCAATCCCAAAATTATATATTTTTTCTCTTTTTTTTTCTTAATAAACAAAACGCCCAAAAGGAAAAATGAAAAAAACTTTTGCTGTCAACAAGCACACGCATCAAGAAAATAAAATTTTTCAACTTCCATAAACTAACAAAACCTAATGTAGAAACTATGGGTGAGTGATTTTAAGCTCTGTATTTTGTTCAGCTTTCCCCTAGAACTTGGAACATACATATTATAACAGATAACCTAATTTTAGAACCTAAAACTAGTCTTGCATACTCAGGAACCTGAAATCTACCATTTACCCACATTTCGTATATATTTTTAATTAAACGATTGTAGTAAATCATTATCTCTATTGACCATCATTTGCTATAATCCATTGATATTTAAATACATAAAAATATGTAATATTAATAAAGTAAAAGTCTCAATCATGTATATCATTAAAAATGGAAGCTCAAATTAGTAGTTTCATATTAAACACTTATCATTGGACACTATGGAGTGCCACACGATCACTCAAATTAATCAACGACACGGATCTAGAAACTATAGTTAAGAAACATGCTAGAATTTAATTGACAATATGACTTCATAAACTAAAAGTGTAGTACATGAAAGTAAAGATAATTGAAAGATAATAAATTTGTTTCTTCACAAACATGGCATTTTATAGATGAACAATGTTATTTTAATGGTTATATCATAATCGGCACTGAGTAGTTCTTCTATGGTTAGAGGCATGTTCCCTTACCTCTTAAATTTTGTGCCCACACTTTCATGATGTCAGGACCTCGTTTCCAAATAGTTGTTCCTTTAAAATTGCGTGTTAGTTGCTCCACAACCTCCATCACTCTTTGTTGATGCCTTAATCGATAATCTGTTGACCTTATTGATCCATACTTTTGTCAACTATCATTAGTCATCCACTGTCGTACATCAACAACTAAACAATACTGGTCATCGATAATATCAATAATAATCCTTGTGATTGTCGACAATGGGGTACATGCTTAATGATACTCTCAACATTCTATAGATGTAATGACATGGATGCTATAGAGTGTTGCACGATCACTCAAATTAATCAATGACATGGATCTGGAAACTATAGTTAAGAAACACGTCAGAATTTAATTGACTATATGACTTCAGAAACTAAAAGTGCAGTACATGAAAGTAAAGATAATTGAAAGATAATAAATTTGTTTGTTCACAAACACGGTATTCTATAGATGTACAATGTTATTTTAATGGTTATATCATAATCTCCACTGAGTAGTTCTTCTATGGCTAGAGTCATGTTCCCTTATCTCTGAAAATTTTATACCTGCACTTTCATAATGTTGTGACCTTGTTTCCAAATAGTTGTTCCTTTAAAATTGCGCGTTAGTTGCTCCACAACCTCCATCACTCTTTGTTGATGCCTTAATCGATAATTTGTTGACCTTATTGATCCATACTTTTGTCAACTATCATTAGTCATCCACTGTCATATATCAACAACTAAACAATACTGGTCATCAATTCGATAATATCAATAATAATCCTTGTGATTGTCGACAATGGGGTACATGCTTAATGATACTCTCAACATTCTAGTCACATGCTTTTATTCATATAGACAACCTAACAATTTTTTTAGTGCAAACAACAATTAATATCATTTTATCTTTTGTTTCTCATGAGGTACATATAAAAAGTTTTTTATCCCAATTTCAAGGAAATACATGCATTCTAGTGATGAGGGTTACTATTACAAAAAATCTTTAACTCATTTCCATCATGACACAAATAATCTAATTTTGTTTATCATTAATAACCTTAAAATTGTTCGTGATGACACAAATAACCCCAAATATATTTTTTGTGTCATAAAAACCCTTAATTTATACAAGTGTGACAAATTAACCATTGATAGGATTGAAATAGACACTAAGTTTGGGTTTTTTTTTTTGTCATTAAGAAAATAATAAATGGGATTTGTGTCACACATACCCTTAACATTTTTGACACAAATATCTTAAAATTGCTCATTATGACACAAATATCCCAAAACTTTTTTTTGTCTCATAAAAACTCCTAATTTATAAACTCATGTGACAAATTAACCATTGATAGGATTGAAATAGAGGCTAAGTTTGGGTTTTTTTCGTGATTAAGAAAAGAATATAAGGTGTTTGTGCTATGTCGGGCAAGTTTAGGGTTTTCTTTACATAAACAAATTGGAGTCTTTATGTCATAATAGATAAAATTTGACATTTTTTGTGATATTTATCTTGGAGTTAAATTATAAAAGTTTAATTTTATATGATGAACAAGATCCTAATCTAAGAAGGAAAATGTGACAAGCCATATGTCCTCCATATCTCCACACATTTTACATTTATATAAAATTTCTATCATCCTAATAAAACTCGTATTCTCTTGACACGACATTCTTCTAATGCATTCTCTTTTGATATAACACTCAATTAGTTTCAAATATATTGCATGATACCGATTTGGTCCTAAATTTTCCAATATTACCAATGCGATCCTAAACTTTTTTTTCACAAAACTCCATTGTAATCATTCCAATCAATTAACATGGAAAACTATTAACATTGCATCTAATTTAATCACCATCAACTGTCCTATATGGCACATGGCACAATAACATAGACAATTTATGGAACGTTATAATGACAACATATTTTTTCTAAAGAATAATTTATGTCTAAAATATTTTACTTTTAACAATTCCAACGGTCATTTCTAAAAATATATATTTTTCATCATTTTAAAATGTCTTTGTGAAAATGATTCTTGCGTTACTTTATTCGGCAAAACTGGGACGCTTGTCCCTCCTCCGCTCACGAACGTTCAAGCGTATCCTCCTTTTTTATTAGTAGGAAGGCTTATAAAATCTCGAGTGGCGTCAATTAAAGAAACGAGATTAAAAGCAATATCTGAAAATCTGCCCACAGATCCAATGCGCCATTTCATACATAAGAAATGAATCCAACAATACAACAAATCACCATCACGCTACCGACAACTAATGACAATTACAGGATAAAAAACGAAGAGAAGAAAGGACTCATTAAACGAAGATGATATCCCTATGACCCAAAAAAAAAAAAAAGAAGATGAGATCCCACGCAATTCGCGACCGTTGAATGGAGACGCATCAGCCCATCATGTGTTGCCACCTGTCGAAACAAAAATACAAAAAAAGTAGCCAAATCAGATTTTTCGTTAAAACGTCTAAACTCGCATGTAGTCTTCGTGATCCTTTTATTAAATATTTTGCACATTCAAAAGCCCGGAAGTACTGGACGCGTGTCGTTACGCGTCATGGTCTATTACATCTGGTTTGAAAAAAAATATAATGAAAGAGACCCACCGAATTAGCGGAGTCCCCATGCATGACTCATCATATAATTTTATCTACCAATTTGCGGAGTCCCATTTTTTTCTTTTTTTTTTTTTCCTTTTTTCAGGAGAGAGAGAAAGAGAGAGAGAGAATGGGGTCCTTCTAACAATTATCTGAACAAATAATATTTTTCAAAAAAAAAAATATATATATATATATATATATATATATACACGAAAATAGAGAGAGAAAAGAGAGAGAGAGCTTACTCAATCAAGTTCAGTTACTTGGTAATGGCATAGACGGCATAAATGATACCAGGAATCCAGCCAAAGAGCGTGAGCACCAAACAGATCCAGAACTCCACCTGCAAATATACATACATAATTCAAAATCAAAACCAAAATCAAGATCAAAACTATTAAGAAACCCTCCCATAATTATGTCTCCTTTCCTTTTTTTTTTTTTGGCTTTTGCTTATACATTAAGAAACCAGCAAAAAATACAAAAAAAAAAATAATTGCCCCCGAAAATAAGACTTCCACCCCTGAATAAAATTGGCAAAACCCTCCTAAAAAAAGAGAAAACCCAGAACTCTCGACTTCAAGGCAAATTACCTTTTTTTTTTCTCTCACTCTAAATTCAAAGCAGAGCAAAAAAGAAAAAGAGAGAGAGAGAGAGAGAGAGAGAGAGAGAAAGAGAGAGAGAGAGAGATGAGGAGGGCGATCATCACCTGGCAACCAAACTTGAGGAAGACCCCGAGAGGAGGCAAGATGATGGCTAGGAGGATGTCGATGCAGTTCATCGTGCCCTCGTCCGCCATTTTTCCTGTTCCTTTCTCTCTCTTCTGTTAGCTCTCTCTTTACCGAAGTGAAGATGGAGCAGATTCGCTTTCTGAACGAGCCTTGAGAAAATGGACAAGAAACAGAGAAATCGAGAGGGAACGGAAGAGGGCAAGAGAGAGATTCGAGGGATATTTGCAGGTTACAGCGAGCAACAGATGCGGGACGGGGGTCGTACTTATAGGGGGCGGGCCCGACACGTGGCGGCCAAGCCAGGGCTTTTGCTTTGGGCTTTTGCTTGCTTCTTTTATATTTTTATTATTTTTTGGATCTGTTTATTAATTTATTTCTTCGGATGGATAATTTTTTTTTTTTCCCGTTCTTCTTTATAAGATGATTCGAATTTCAAACTAGAAAGAGCCATCTTCTTTTCAGCTTTCCCATGGGCATGTTCCCCTCCTCCTAGGCTCCTCCCATTGGACTTGGGGTTTAATTGGACCACATCAATCACGATTTGTCCTGTCCCATCTTTCGGAATTTGAACTTGTAAAGAAAATTCAATCTAATTTTTTTCTATTTATAATTTCTGATAGTTTCCTAATTTAAATAGGTAATTTAGGGATATATTTGATAATCATCTTGTTTTTCTATTTTTTTCTTTTATTTTCTGTAACGAAAGAAGAACGGATATCCATTTAATAATGTCTGTTAATTTTTCATTTATTAAAATAAAAAGTAACTAAAGAATAGATTTGGCATAAAAATAATAAGTAAAAAAATGTAATTATTTGTTCATAGGAACATAAATGGAAAAAAAAAAACTAGTTCTGAACAAAAATTGTTATCAAAAACATAAATGTCACCAAACTTATTTTGAGTGGTTTCTTGAAATGTGTTTGTTTTGAAAGAAATTTCACGTTTAAAGAAAATACTTTCCTGATAATCATTTTCTAGAAAAATGTCCAGCCCTTGTTAAGTTAGGAAATTCTTTTTCTTAATTTTAAGCATGCGTATTCTCTTTGATTGTAAAATATTTTCTATTGATTGATCATTTTTAGTGAACCAAACAAAATCTTTTCAAATAAAAAATATACTCTTGATTTTAGTGGATTTCTTAAGAAGGGTTCCCTATGGTAACAATCAATTGCGTGGTGCACTCATGAATTACATCCTAAAGAAATTGCAAGTGTTTTGAAACCAATAAATATTGGGATCTTGTGAATTTCTCTATGAGATTGAAAAATATTTTGTGAGAAATTATTAACATACATTATGTGAGTTACCGGGTGTATTAGAAGATGGGAAATGCTAAAAATGTTTAACTATAACTCACTTTTATTTATGGTTGTGAATGAGATTGTTTAACTATAAATCACTTTTATTTATAGTGCAATCTTGTGCCAATCTCCCCATGAAACGAGTCACATTGACAAAACCATGTAAAATACAACATATCATTTATTTTCCCATTTTATTTCTTTTATCATTTATTCGCTTATTTTTACAACAATGACGACGAAGAAGTCGTCGAGTGCAATTTTTCAAATGTAAAATGGAGACGGTCTTGAACATGTAATATCCTTTTACCCTTTGCTACTCGTGAAGTACACACAAAAAGTTTTCGATCTCACTTTCATGGAGATACATGCATTCTATTGAATTAAATTACAAAATTTAATGTTAAGCGATGAACAGCATCCTAGTCTAAGAAGAGTAATGTAACCAACCATGTATCCTCCATACCTCTTGCACATTTTACATTCATAATAAAAATTTTACCATCCTAATAAAACTCATCTTCTCATAATACGAGGTTGTTCTAATATTTTCTCTTGATATAATGATCCGATTAGTCTTAAATATATTGTATAAATGTCAATTTGATCATAAAATTTTCAATATTACCAATATGATCATAAATTTTGTACAAAACTCCAATATAGTCCTCTTGACCAATTGCCATAGGAAATTACTAATGTGGCATTTAGTCATCCCCACATGCTTACATGAAATACCAATGGACAAATTACGAAACATCACATTAGCAATTTCTAGTGGCAAATGATCAAAAGGACTAAAAATTTTAAAACTACATTAATCAAATTGAAAAGTTTATAATGAATTATAATTGTAATTTTTCTCTTCACATGCTCATTCATTGTTGTAATTTCTTTGTCCATACATCAAACGAGTATAATAAACAATATAATATCAGTGTTATCGATCACTTGCAAAAATGAATTGAAAAAGGTTACGAGATACTAGTTACTAGTTAGGATCTATCATATATAGTTTCAATGTGAGCTATTGAAATGCTACCCTCGATACAACTAATCAGGGCAATCCAACGAGATAATGGTAATATATATTTGTCATTTACACTCTAGCCTTATATCCGAAAATTTAATTAAAAAAACAAAAACTCGAGCCTTGGGTAAATGTTGGGCCCATTTGTCTGTTCACCGTCCGCGTCACAAGGTGTCCGAATATAAACCGTTTTCCACAGAGAGAGAATCAACGTATGAACCACAAAGAAAGCCGATTCCGTGATGCCGATTCGATGACGACAAAAGCATAGAGCGCCAGCGATTTTTGAAATTTATAAAATCAGGGTTTTTGAGTCTTGAGGAAGTTCGAGCATAATTTTTTTTTTTTTCAAACAAAGGGAATAATTGAGGGAATCGTTGAAGGAATCATTTGGACACTTCATGGGTATGCTTCATCTCTCATGCGCGCATGTGAGGTATGAATTTGAAAAAAAAAAAAAAAAAGGAGCATTCACATTAGACGCGTACAAAATTCAAAAGGAGTAGTTGATGTGTACTTCAATTGTTCAGATTGAATTAAATGAAATGAGGCCTCTTCACCCTCTTATCTCCAGAGTGTGTTGACATTTGTTGCAAATATTTGCAAACAAGGTATTCTAAGTCTCTAACCCAAATGGGTGATTGGTTTTGGGATGGGTCAATTTCCACCCAAAATCTTAAAAGAACTGGGCAGGATTGATTTCCAATTTGTGGAACCAAAAATTGCCCCACCCGCTCTAATCCAATTCTAGGGTTAGTCTCGGAATTGGTCATATCTTCTTCTTGTTTAGCTTCTTTTGTTCTCTATAAATGTAATTTTCCAAACATAAAATGAACAAAAATATTACTAATTAGGGTTTGATTTACAATAAAAATTTAAAAAAAAAAATGAAACCATCTTAATCGGCCATTTTGTTCGAACCCTGCAAAACCACCTGGATTGGAATCGATCCACACCATACCGACCGACCCATGGCTGGAAATTACATGAGGTTGCACTACACCAATCTCAACTTGATCGAATATGGATAATTCTTGCAAAACATTGGTAGACCATAAATGCAGAGCTCATACGGATTTGTGTGATATCGATAGGATCATAGAGAGGGACAAGTCACGTGGAGCCAAACCCATCACAACTTTGTCGATCGCGTGATCTTGTTCTCACATGATTGAGCTCAATTTGAGTCACTCTATGCTAAAATTTAATTTAATTATTTATTTTAATTCATTGACTTTCATCTACTCTACACGTACCCACAAAAATTGTCCAATTTGTCCTTTGTTTTGTCCAAAAAAGAAAACAATTATCGACAAAATGAAGTCACATGAACTTCGTGCTTGGTGCTTGGATAACGGCGGCTACGGAGGCCGACGCTCTGGACGGTGGAGATATAACCGACGGCTCAAACGCGGAGGACGTGCTCGAGCAAGTGACCAAAGCATCTTCTTCTATACGTCTCTCTTTTGTCGGTTCCAGAAGACACTTAAATTGAATAAATAAAATGTGTTTATTGAAATTAATGTTTCGACCGGACATTAAGGAAGTTGCAACCGACCTGACCTTCCCACGTGTGCCAGATATGTCATGTGGGATTTCCTTTTTTTCTTTTTTTCCTTTCCTTTTTCCAGCGTTGAATTAGTATGGAGCAACGTGATTAAAGGGGAAAAAGAGGTGGCGGCTTGGGAAAGGGTGATTAGATAGTTGTTTAAGAAACTTATTAACTAATTAATTACACCAATAATACTTCTCGAGATCATGGATTTGTACATCTAGACAGCTCCACAATGCTGGTGCATATGCTCGAATTTCGAAGTTATATTATATTAACTACAATTCAATGGATGTAATGACTTAATCAAAAGGCCCAAAGAGAGGGAAATAAATGGTATAATTACTTGATTGATGTAATGACTTGATGCCTTATGCTGTTGGAGAAAGATGCACGAAAGAGACTGTTTTGTGTTGGTCTTTTTTTTTTCGAGCTTTTGCAAAGCATATTTGGAGCTAATTGATTGGTTAATTAATTTTGTGAATGTAGATTTTATTTGTTTGAGATGAGGTGGGGATGCAAAGAGACTATTTCATTGTTGGTCTTCTTTGATCTTTTGCAAAACTAATTTTGGAATGTCAAATTTATTAAATTAGGATGAGCTGTTGATGCAAACGAGTCTGCTTCATATTAGTATTTTTCGGCCTTTCCAAAGCTAATTCTGAGTTAATTAATTAATTAAATATGGAATGTCAACTTTTGTATGTTAAGATGAGATGATCATGCAAAATAGACTGTTTCATCTTGGGTCCTTTTTCCAGCTTTTCCATAGTTAATTTGGAGCTAATTTGAACTCCGGCGGAGCGGAATAGTCTCTCTCTCAACCTGTGTGAGTCTCCCTCTCTATCCCCATGGTGATAGCCTGCCCCTTTTGAAATCCTAAATTTGATCTTTTCCTCGGATCTCCCATGGATCCCATCATTGCCCTGCACCCTGATTAGTTTATTCTTCATCGCATCTTCTTTCTCTTCATTATGAGCCCCCCAAATCATCACAGCATGGAATGGGCGAAATATTGAGGAGGACGAGCAATGCTGCCCACATTCTCCATCTTCAGACTTCCTGGTCAATTTTCTTTCCTCTGCACCGAACCCATCCATCCAGGTATAGCTTACTGCAACACATCAAGTTGACCCACTGTAGCATAATCGGCCATAGTTCAATATCAACAAATTAGGACTTCTCTTCACTCCTAAACACAGAACCTCGCTAGACCTACCTTTGCTACTGTTTCATTATAGTTAATATGTCATAGAATGGAAGGCAAACAGGAGAATCACCCCAGAATGTTGGCTCTTGCAAGAGCATGAGTGACTTATGGTTGGAGGAGGATATCACAAAGCTAGTTGATGAAATGCCTGATAAAGAAAAATAGGAAAGTGAGTTTATTCTGTATGGGAAACTTTTCTCAAAACCAAATGTCAACTTTCAAGCTTTTTTAAGTACGATGAAGAAGGCCTGAAAGCTAGAATCGGTGAAGTGTGAGATCATTGAACCTGGCTACTTTATTTTTATATTCAACTCCATTGAGGAGAAGAAACATGTGCTGGAATCTGGTCATTGGTCTTTCGCAAGTAATCTACTTGTACTGAAGGAAGGAGTTCCCAACATCCTCGAACATTTTTATGAATTTACACACTATGCTTTCTAGGTGCATATTTTGGGTCTTCCATGAGCTTGGGTTACTAAAAATGTTGTGTGAAGAATTGCTTTGAAGTTAGGTAAAATAGATGATATCAAAATAGAAGCAAGTAACAATAGTTCATGTAAAATTGGGAAAGTTAAAGTCCTGCTAGACTCAAATTGCCCGCTGAAAACAGGTAGTATAATAGAGTTGGGAGGTAAAAAGTGGTGGATTGATTTCAAATATGAAAGGTTGCCTCATTACTATTATTCTTGTGATTGCATTGGACACTATGCTACCTCTTGCCCAAAATATCCATATGAAGTGACAGGATTAGCTAAAAACAAACCCGGTAGATACGACACATGGTTGAAGGCTAAAGTGAAATAATATAGTCCATGTTGGAAAACTTTTATGGTAAATAGATCCAAATCTTGAGGAAGATGAAGTTGTACCAGAAACACCAATCCTTTTAGAAGATATGGACCTGCAAAATGATCAAACAAGGCTACATAAGGCTTTGGTTGTTTACAACTCAGTAGCAAATGCGACAACAATTGATAATCAAATGGCGGAATATGCAGCTATGAGTAAAGGAAAAAGAGCACAATAGACTTAGGTATTAAACTCTTCCTTTGACAAAAAGCTACAGAAGTGCATGGACATCAAAGAAAGAAAAGATGGGACTTAAAAAACAATTGCAAAAATATAGAAACCATTCACTCCTTATGAGAAGAGAGAGATATTAGGGAACTTGTTGGAAGAAGAGAATCTTCTAGAAACCCCAATCTAGGTGTGGGAAGGGGTTAATGAACGGGCTTTTGGTGGCTAGCCCTAATAAGCCACCGGGGTATACATGAAGTTGTGAGTTGGAATTGTCAAGGGTTGGGCAATCCCTTGACAGTCCAGCATCTTTGAGCTTTAGTGGCTCGAGAAAGACCCAACTTTGTCTTCTTTATGGAAACTAGGAATAAGGAAAATGTCGCTGAACGAGTTACAAAATGCCTTCAGTTTAAAGATACAATTATAATTAATCCGATTGGAATTGGGGGTGGAATGGTGCTCATGTGGGATGAGGAGGCTCAAGTGGAATTGTAAAATAGTACTGAGGAGCTCATTGATGTTAGATGCAAGGATCTTACCAGTGGAGTCATCATGAAGATCTCTTTCCTTCATGCATCTACTAATTACCAAGTAAGACTGAAATTATGGCAAACTTTGCAGTCTATTCATGGCACAAATAGTCTTCCGTGGCTATGTATTGGAGATTTTAATGAAGTCTTGTATCAATGGGAAAAAGTCGGAAAACGTGAAGTGGATCGATATAGAATGGTTGCATTTCGGGACTTTCTAAATTCATGCTCATTGATGGATATAGAGAGCAATGGTTGTGCTTACATATGGACTAATAAACGGGAAGGTGTGGAGCTTGTTAAAAAGAGACTGGATAGGGCTCTTTGTGATCTAAATTGGAGAGTCTCTTTCCCAAACGCGGAGGCATTTGCTTTTCCAGCAATTGGTTCAGATCATAGCTCGATTCTTTTGCAAACAGATTCAATCCAGGTGAGGAAAAAGAAGATGTTCATATTCGAAGCTTACTGGGTAGAAGATGCAGAGTGTAAAACAATGATATAGAGAGCTT
Organism: Eucalyptus victrix; assembly: GCA_016097545.1. NCBI lineage: Eukaryota > Viridiplantae > Streptophyta > Magnoliopsida > Myrtales > Myrtaceae > Eucalyptus > Eucalyptus victrix. The sequence goes on along the minus strand of CM027837.1, from coordinate 51,365,078 downwards.
GGAAGGTAGAGAAAGGCTATGAGATGGATATTGTTAACAAAACAAGGAGGGTGGTTAAGGGAGTTAAGGCAATGGAGCAGTAAAAAATTCAAAAATGCATCTCAAGCAATAAAATCTCTATAGGGAAGATTCACCGAGCTAACAAATAGAGCTGAAGGAAGCCATAACCAAGAGGAATATCGCTAGATAGTTGAGCTCATTTAAAACCTATGGAGACAAGAAAAAATGTACTTGGTTATGAGATCCAGGATTAATTGGATAAAATGGAGTGATAAAAATACGAAATATTTCTATGCAACCACAATATAGAGAAGACAAATGAATAAAATTTCTATTCTACAAATTGATAATCACAATTGGTGTCAGGATCCCTTGATCCTTAAACAACATATATCAAGCTTCTACCAGGCTCTATACACCACAATGGGAAGAAGAGAATATTAGCCGGTGCTTGACCAATGTCCACAATTGATCACTGTAGCAATGAATGAAGTTTTAACGGGGAATGTTATAAGGGAAAAAGTGAAACTTGTAGCTTTTCAAATGGGCGCAACTAAGGCACTAGGACCGGACCAACTCAATGGATTATTCTACCAAAGTAACTAGTCAGATATTCACGAGGATATATTTAGAATAGTAAAAACTTCTTCAGCCAAGGTATGTTTGATCCCGACATAAATAGAACCCATATCACTCTTATACCAAAAGTTTCAAATCCATAAAGCATCACTCAATATGGGCCTATTAGTCTTTGCAACTTCAATTACAAAATCATCGGTTATGGCCAATAGATTGAAACCTTGGCTTTCGGAAATCGTTTCCTAAGAACAAAGTGCCTTCGTAGAGGGTAGAAAAATTCGGGATAATATCTTTATTGTCCAGGAGGTCTCACATCAGCTTAGAGTGAGGAAAAGAAAGTAGAAATTTAAGGCGATTTTGAAATTGAATATGCAAAAGACCTATGATAGGGTTGAATGAGATTTTCTATGTGATTATATGCTGAAAATGGGATTTTGTGAGAAATGGGTTACTTTGGTTAAAACATATATTTCCTCGGTGTCTTTTAGTGTCCGAGTGAATGGGGAGTTGTGCCATTATTTCAAACCAACTAGAGGAATTAGACAAGGAGACCTACTCTCTTCCTATCTATTTATTATTATGGCAAATGTTCTCTCTTGATGTTGAAAGTTATAAGAGATGGGAGCCTAAAGGGAATTAAGCTCAACCCACATTGCCCAATACTATCGCACATTCTATTTGCAGATGATGCTATTTTTTTCCTCGATGGTACAGTTATTGAGGCCTATGTAGCATTGACATGGACACGCGACACGACACGACACGATACGCCGACATGTCATTTCTCAAAAAGTAGAGAATTCCGACATGTTTCGACATGTTAAATATTAAATAAACATTTTTATATATAAATGCATAAATAAATAAATAAATAAATAAATAAAATAAACAAATAAATAAAATAAAATAAATAATAAAATAATAATAATAAAGGTGCTATATCCAACCATAAGGACTTCCAAAACCATACGAATTGAATCCTTAAAGATAATCATGCATCTAAATAAGTTTTCATCTTTCGGTTTGAAAACTATTAGTGAGGGCAGACTTTGAGATTAAACTCTAACGATCTTTAGATTTTGACAGAAGAGTCTGGAGTTTTTCAAATTATAACACTTGAGTTTGCAAATTTTTAAACTAGACTTTTAGAAATGTTTTGTCAGCTTCAAAACAATAAATGAGTTTTCTCTAACAGAATTTTCATCAAACCATTGATCACTATAGTACATTTATTTAATAAAATAAAATAAAATTAGAAAAAATATAAATAAGACAAGTATTATATTATCATGTTAAAGAAATAATAACTATTAAAGTAATAATCTTATACAATTTTAGAACTTACCAAGCAATGAAGTGGAGTGCTATTATTTGTCCAATGATCTATAAGAATTGTGTGAACCACCTCATAAAATGTGGACTTCTCATATAGTCTCTTAACTTCATGTGCATATATAGCTTTCTTTACTTTTTCGATTATCAAACTCCACATATCATAAACTAAAAGAAGACAAGACTTATCAGTGTCACAAATTCTAAGCATATCATAAATAGAAGCCATGAAGGAAAGTATATAATCAATCAAATCCCACCAAAAATCATCCAACACCTTCTTATTGACAAACTTAGCTTTCTCTTTATTAACATCTCAATAGATATTTCATTTGTCACAAATTACCATGTTTTGAAGACCACTTTTTATTAATTTCAATCTCTTAAGCATCATAATCATCGAAGCAAAATGTGTATCCGCTACAGAAGGCAACTTCAAGCTAACAAACTCATTGTATATTGCTAATCTCATAAAATGGTTCATGATGAAATGCTTGATTTGCATAATTTCCTTAATAATATCTGAAATCCAACTACATTCCTCATAAACTATTTAATTGCTCTCCATATTTTTTGCGATACAAATGTTCTTTAAAGCTAGATTAAGGGTGTGCACCACACAAGGCATCCACATAATGGATGGAAATTCTTGCTTAATGAATTGTCCCACGCCCTTACAATTTGAAGCATTATCCGTAATTACTTGGACCACATTCTCATACCCAATTTCATTGATAACTCATTTTAGCAAGTTAAAAATGAAATGCATATATTTTGTTTCTCTTGAATAATCAACCGATTTTATAAACATTAGTTCTTCATCCAATACCACTATGAAATTAATAAGCGGTCTTCTTTGTGAGTCACTCTATTCATTACTCACAATACTTACACCCTTCTCATTTCACATGAATTTGATAGGTGCACACAACCTATTAATATTTGCCTTCTCTTTTTGCAACAAAGTGATCCTCAAAAAATTATATTTCGGTGGTACATAATCCGCAATATTATGATTAGCGGCATAAGTGAAAGCGGATTGAAAATAAAGTTTCATTGTTAGATTAAACGGCAAGCCCGTTGAATAAAACATCCTAGCAATCTCACAATTTAAATGTTTTTGTTGAGTCATATTAAATGCATCTTCAAGTGATTTTCCATTCTCACTTCCACCTTCTTTTTTTTTTTTTTTGAGTTAAATGATAAATTCATTCCATCACCATCACCACCATTAAGTAAATAACTAGCAAAAGGCAAAAGTACATTTCAAGATGTAATATTCATTAATTTAGTATTGATCTCTTTCTATAATCTTTCCATCTCTAAAATATCTTTTTTTTCCTACTTTTGTACACTTTCCAATTCATTTTCCACTTATCATTATCAAATGGCCCCTCACTCTCATGTATGAACTCTTAAAATCTTTTTGACAAAAGTTGCATCTCCAAGACAAATTTCCCCCCTCATCAATATGATTAACTAACTTAATAACATACCTTTATAATTGTTATTTTGCAATTTCATTGCTAGAGGTAGGTGGTTGTGTGCTTTAAGTACTACTAGTCATGTTTGAATTTGAAGACATTCTGTAAAAAAATAAAAATAAAAAAATAAACATGTTATTATCAAATGCTATAAGGTTTCTTAGTTAAAGTTAATTAAGGAAGATTGGATACCAACCGGAAGCACGTTATGGGAAGCAGTAAGTAGTAGTAGAGAACAGCAAAATAGTGACATACAACAATGAACAACAATAAATGACAACAAGTAGCAGTAGACAGCAGCGAGCTATTATGAACAACGTAATATAGTAGCCAACAGCAACTATATAACAGCAAATGGTAGAGAACAAGAGCAATACAGCAACGAACAGCAGTAGCCAAATTTCCATCATCAATTCCCGACCATCACACATACACGACCAAAGTTATTATGAGTATTCACAATACAAAAGTGGAAATGAAATAAAAATAGAGAGAAATCATAGCAAAACCAACATGCCCTTCTGGTTTTCAATTTCGATTCTACTTACTTCATAGATGACTCATTCAAAATAGAGCGCTCAATACATAAAAATTAAAGCAAATTGATTTTGTGTAAATGCAATATTGAAAACCACTAGGATCCCCACAAAAAGTTGATGTTCTAAAGATTTTACAAGCTGTTTAACCTAACTCCTCACACACAAAATATGATTTTCTGTCTGTGTACTAGTAATAGAGAATAGGGTAGCAACTCTCCAAAAGATGTTGCTCCAAACTACTTGTCGAAGTTCCCCATAATAACAACTTTAGACAATTTCATTCACAGAAACTTTGCTATGGGACCTTTCAATACCGGCTAGGTTAATTCCCTTCCCATGATGGCTATAGACTGCTAAACTTTACTCATTCAAGCTCAAAAACATCTACAACAAAACCCCGTGCACCATCACAAGAACCTGACTCCAAAACGCAATAGCACCAATCGAACTTCAACCAACTCGGTCCGATGGACAATAGAGGAACCCAATTCGCTACATCCTTAACTAGCACTAGCAATAGAAGTCAACAACCAAACCCATCTATTCCAAAAGGCCAATAATTGCACCCTCAATTCCACAATTGTGATTCATAGAGTCATCCAAACGAGCACAGCAAGATGAGGGTGTAGAACCGGATGGGAATGTCCAATTTTTTCGAACGAAATACATGATAACATAAAGCCCAATGATCGAGGGTGGAAAACATGATGGGAAGGTCCAATTTTTATTTTTATTTTTTTTGGGGTAGGGGACTCAAGTCTCAGGCAAGTCGATTCTCGACAAAGCATGACACTACATAACGTCTTGCTATAAAAGAACTTGAGCTCCAATTTTTCGACATCAACGAGCATAGCCAACAATGAGCTCCATTTGTTTCATTCAATTTTGGAACTCAACTTGTATTTAACAAAACATTCACTAATCCCCCTCTCCCCGAACTAACTCTAAGGTTTGCCGAAAAATCCCAAATCATATTATAAAGAAATCCAAAATGCTAACCTGACATGAACAAAAAGATGAAATCGCAAGATGAAGAAGAGTAACGTAGCAACGCTTGTGAGAGACAGAGACGACCTCAGCTACACCTTTAAGCCTTACACCTGGGCCAGACAAGATGATATGGACAGCAAACAATGCAGGAGCCTACACGGTGAAGAGTGGGTATAACATGCTTCGACAATCTAAAAGCCTCCACAAGGTAAACCAACCATCCTCATCATACCAGCTTCCTAAGAAATTATGAATTGAGATCTGGAAACTCAATACCTATCCTAAAGTCAAATTTTTCATATGGAGCACATGCGATTATGCATTACCTACGAAGGAAAACCTATACAAGAGGAAGATTGTACTTGAAAAAAAGTGCCCTTTCTGCAGCATTGCTTCAGAATCCACAGAGCATATATTCATCTTCTGCCCCTGGACAAAAATGATATGGTCAGACCATAGAATTGCAGTTGACACATTTCCAGCAATTACTAATCGAATGGATAAGTGGGTATAGGAGAATTTTGTTAAAGAAAACTCTTTAACTATTTTGAAGCTGACAAAACCTTTCTAAAAGTTTAGTCTAAAGACTTGCAGACTCAAGTCTTATAGTCTGAAGAATTCCAGACTCTACTATCAAATTCTAAAGATTGCTAGACTTTATTCTCAAAGTCTGACCTCAATGACAAGTTCTAGACCAAAGAGTGAAGACTTATCCAGATGCGGGTTTATCTTCAAGGATTCAGTTCGTATGGATTGTGGAAGATCTTATGGTTGGATATAGCACCTTATGATCAATTATTTTTATTGGAATCAATTTGGATAATCAAATCTCTTGAAATGCGAAGTATACTTGGAAGGTTTTACTTATGGAAACCTAGATCCTGATTGTATGGGCGAGCATGATTGATGAGTTCTCATTACATTCCTAAAACGATTCAAGATCTCCCTAATTGATTCTGTCTAATGGGTAGATTGGAAGAACTTATTTGGTAAGTGCCAACGGTCAAAAATGCATGAAGGAGTATTTAAGGCAAACCCTCAAGTTGTTCGAAGAAGTGTGTGAAAGAAAAATTTCAAAGTATGAAGCTTCCCAGTTCTTTACTATTTTAATCGTTGAGCTTTATTTGTACTCAAAAGAGAGAGCAAACACCTATGTGACTTTGAAAGAATGTAGTAGAGTTTCTACACTGTAAAGTCAAGGATGTAAGACTGTAAAATCTCTTTTGATTTATAGTGAAATTCAGTCAATAGGTTGTCAATGTGGGAGAATTGACGTAGGCATGACCTAAGCCAAACCATTATAAACCTTGTGTTTCTATTCTCTTTTCCTAAACTCCTTACTTTAATTCGTAGCTTCATATAGGGTCCGTTTGGAATCAGCTTTGGAAGGAGCTTTGGCCACCAAAAGCCCCTTGGGCCAAAATAAAGTGTTTGGGAAAAAACTTTTCAAGTATCTTAATGGCAAAGCCAACATTTTGAAGGCTGAAAGCCCAAGGCTACCTTGGGGGTGCCTTGGGCTTCTCGACATTCTTGGCATACTGGGGGCTCATTAAAGAAAAAAATTATTTTGCCTTTGTTGCCCTCACCAAATTTATTAAATTCCAAGTTAAACCTTTTTGAAAATCCTAGATTATTATTATTGCCGCTCACCTCTTTGGTGTCTCTTCTGTCGCGTTCATCCTCTCTCACGTCTCAGGGACTGGACAGAATAGAGAGGTCCGAGTGTGAGAGAGAGCGTGGCGGAGAGAGTGAGACTCAAGAGCGAGAAGGAGTTCTCTAGCGGATTGGCGTTGCTCGGACCCTCTCCGACGACCTCTGGCCGACGCCCTCGAGCACACGATCTTTCGCTCCCCAAATCTTCGTGCCACCGGTGAGTTTCTTTACTTGTTTCAAACCTCTCTTGCCCAAGGATCCCGACTTAAAGACACCAAAAAGCAGCAGACCATAGCCCAATTTGTCACAAGCTGGCTTGCTTGCCGCCGTCTTTGAGTCGGGTACGGAACTTCGCGATTAGATGGTCATTTTCTTGAATCCCTGTTAATCCGCGCTGTTTTGATCCAAGCAAAGCCGAGTCTCAATCTTCTTAAGCACATACACTTGCTAGGTTTAAGCTGTCTCGCCGCCCGCCGCCTCCTCCTCTCATAAGTCCCGATCAGTTCCAAGCAAAGCTTTTGACTTCATTCGTTATTGTCAAGTTGGGATTTGCATTTTCTCATGTGTTCTATCTGTGCTACCGTTGGATAACGAGAAGAACGAAGTAGATGTTCAATCGGACTTAAGGGATTTGAGCATAGCTCCGGTTAAGAAGGATCGCAGCCTCTCGATTTCGCCTTTCTCCAAGGTATTTTCAATCTCTCAGTGGCTTGTTTTTCCCTTCGTGTTAGGATTGCGTGAGTAGAGAGAGAACATGTTCTGCAGGTTGTGTTTTGCTGGCCCTCTTCTTTATCCTCTATCAGTGTATACTGGTTTGTCTATTGAGTTCCTTAAAATGTCATTGTTTGGCCCGACCACGTTGTGACCATATTTTGTGAAATCTTGGATGGGTGTTGGACGGCAATGATGCCTAGATATGGTAGCTGATGATGGAAGTTGTGCCTTTTCTGGTTGTGATTCTTAAGCACATCGTGATTTCATGAATGGTACTTTTGATGTTGTGCTTGATTAAGGATATTACTGCTCAAGTAATACAAAGTTTTTAATTGAGAAGGAAGAAGTTTTTAATTGAGATGCAAGAGTGTAAGGTACTAGAAGTAGATTGGGCAACCTGTGTATGCTTGGCTTTTATCATTCCTCGAATTGGATTGCATCCTCATCCAGGTTTTATTGTTCATGTGATGAGCATGGATGTATCCAATAGAAAACGCCCTCGTTGTCCTATTTGTTGAAGTGCTCAAGGTCTGGACTTTTGGTTCTCGTGTTGGTCGATTAAGCTTTTGGTCAAATATTAGAATTTCGTTTTGAGTAGTTAAAGTCGATTTTGAAGATGACAAGCGGAGTTCCACTTTCTACATCTACTTGCTAGGGTTCCAAAAATATGTACTTCCTTTAACATATTTGGAAAAAGATGAGAATGAACTCCTTAAGGTGGCTCAGAAAATTGGGACTTTTAAGCAACAATGTAGGATGACCTAGTAAACTAATGACGTCAAGTAAAGACATTGTTAAAGCAAAAAATGCCAACAAAACATTATGTTATGACCTATGATATGAAAAAAATACATATATCACTAACTAGAACTTTATACAAGGGGTGATCGGCATCAAGTTAGATAAATTCCAGACTTGAAACCTATCTTATTATAACTAGTACCCAATATTTGGAACTTAGAACCCATCTAATTTGCCCCAGAACCGATCTTGAAACCTATCATGTTTCTCCCATCCGATTCCAAACCCGAGCACCTATTTTTCTCTTGTTCCTTTTTTCTGTTCCATTTTTTTAGTTAAATGATAGTCCAAAGTAAAAGATGAACAATAGAAATCCCTTACCAAAAGCAACAATCCATAAGATGGCCTTGTCAGTATTAAAGGTAAAAAGTTCAAAACACTACATAAGACAAATTATAAAACTTCATTCTTGATACCACAAGATTATTGCTCCAAATTCTAACCACCTGAAAACATAACAAACAATATGGTTAACCACTTAATGATATTTTAAGTAAGGGCGAGTTGAGAATGAAGGAGAGTTGCAAGGCTTGAACAAGCAACAGTGAGCCGCAAGCAAAGAGGGCGAGTTAAGAGAGAGAGAGAGAGAGAGAGAGAGAGAGAGTTATTTGTTAAATAGTTTCTAGGTTTTAATTGTTCAAGTTATACGAGAATACATTGTATTTTGTAATTTATTATATTTAAGTGACCTACTTCTACCTAAAATTCAGGTGGTTCCCATTCCCACATTGCTGAATTTTCATTCACAACCGAAGTGCTCACCTCTCTTCGCTCAAAAGGTATCGATTGTCTTCTTTCACTTCTATTTCTTATATTTTTATTCTTTTTCCCCCACGTACATATCCAGCTTGGTGTGCTCTTTCATGAGTTCATATGAAATGCATTTTTAATTTATTTGTAGTGTCCCTTGCTTTGTATTCATAGTTAACATCATCTCTTTTCATTTTTCAAATATGTTTGTATTCATTTTATTGAAAGATAGCAAGTTCATCAAAGGAAAAAGCGTATTGGAGCCCTGAAGATATAGAAACTTTTTGTCGATTATGCATTGAACAAATTGAAAAAGACAATCGTCATGCGAGCAACAAAAGGGATGGATGGACGGATATAATTAACAAGTTTGAGAAGCTGAGGGGAAAAAAGTATGATAAAAATAAAATGAAAAGTAAGTGGGATAATGGAAGCAATTGGTTCAAAAGGAAACGGGACTAGGATGGGATCCAAGGAAGAAAACCATTGATGCAAGTGACGAATGGTGGGAGAGAAAAATTTAGGTGTTTATCTAATCTTATATTACTTTTTGTAAATTTGTCTTTTATAATATAACTCATAAAAATATTTTATTATAACAGGTCAATCCTAAACTTAGAGTCTTTCGAACGAAAGGCATACATTCAGATATTGAAGATTTGTTGGATCAAATGTTCCAGGGTACAGTTGCCACTGGAAGTGTTACCTGGAATCCTACACAAGGATTATGCAATAATGAGAATGTTGAGACCACACAAGCTGATATTGGTGATTGTGCAGGATTTACTAATGATACTTTAGAGGGTGATGTAGGTGGAGCAAATGCTCAACCAAGTCAAAGTAAGAGCCAAAAAAGAACGGTAGAAAGTTCGACGAAGCAAGCTCGAGGAAAGAGAGGAAAAAAATTGAGTGGACCTGATAAATAAGCATCACAAATCGACAGACTTTGCTCAGCTATTGAAAGTAGGAGCAATGTAACATCAGTTGCAAGGGAGTTTGATCCTTACAAAGAAATTGTGCAACCATTGAAAGCCATACCTGAGATTAAGTAAGACAGAAAGCTGTATTTTTTTTTTTTTTTTTGCACTCTCTCATTTTGCTGAAAAGAAAGACAATACATAGAGTATAATAGTCGCCACTAAGATGCTACTTACTTCTTTGAGCTCTTTCATATTAATCTACATTGTAATGTGAGATTTATTTTTAGTTGCTAATTTGCACTACTTGTGAACTCTTCTTTTGATTATGTTTTAATGTGAGACACGTGTTTTCAGTTTACGTTATTTCGATTTGGTGGAATTTGAATATATTATATGAAAAATAATTGTTCCATTGATGGATGATTATTCATAATTTTTCTTACTGTTTTGTTACTTTAAACAGATATGGATGATTCTCTCGAAAGAGAAATCAATGAAAATGAGGACGAGAAATTCAATCAACTTGTGGAAATTACTCAAGCTGCAATCGCTTATCAAGCAATATACAGTCACAAAAAACCTTGTAGAACATCATCGTATACAGGATCTGCATGGTTAGATGAGTTGATGGGCGAAGATGCTAATCCGATAAGGTGTTATCAAATGTTTAGAATGGATAAGCGTATTTAATAATTTAATGCATGATTTAGTAACACGTTATGGTCTTGAAGGAACTAGGAATATATATATATATATATATATATATATATATATATATATATATATATTTATTTATTTATTTTTTGGTGACCCAGGGAACCCCCGTACACCGCTCCGCGGCGGAGTAAACCCTGGGGTGAACTGGGCCCCCACCGCTGGCCCAGCCACAGGTGAATCGCGTAGCTGTACATTGAAATACCCGGCGCACGCTAGGTTTCGAACTCCTCCCCATGACCTGGGGTCTCCTGGTAGGTATTAAGCCCTAAGCCAACGTGGCCATCACGGGCGGTGGTAGGAACTAGGAATATTGATGTTAGAGAAATGCTTGAAATATTTCTTCATATTTTAGGATATGGCATAAGTAATAGGTTAACACAAGAGCGTTTTCAATGCTCTGGGGAAACTATAAGCAGGTACTTTGGCTTAGTATTAAACAAAATATGTAAAATGAGAAAAGATTTGATCCAACCAGCTGATTGATAATTTAGGGATGTTTCGGAGAAGATACAAAATAATTGAAGATTTTATCCATATTTTAAGGTATGTTTTGATTATTCAATAGAAAGAAAGAACTAAATGTAAATTTTGATTATATAATAATATTTGCGTTTTATTTTAGGATTGTATTGGAGCCATTGATGACACTCATATCCCGGTGATATACCTGTAAAAGATCATATTCGTTTTATTGGTCGAAAATGTACATCGATTCAAAATGTCTTAGCGGTGTGTAATTTTAATATGGAATTCACTTATGTTTGGGCTGGTTGGGAGGGCCAAGCCCACGATACTTGTATTTTCTATGAAGCTTTAGAGAGACATGATATGCAATTTCCTCATCCTCCTCCAGGTTTGTTAATTAATGATTTTTGTACATTAATATGTATAAATATGGTAAATGTTGATCAAATTTATATTATATTTATGCAGGTAAATATTATTTAGTAGATGCTGGATATCTAAATTTGATGGGTTATTTAGGACCATATAAAGAAGTTATATATCATTTGCCAGAATTTCAACAAGGTCTTGCCCCGACAGGCTATCGAGAGGTATTCAATTGTGCTCATTCATCGCTGCAATCGGAAATTGAGTGAGCTTTTGGTGTGTTGAAGAAGAAGTGGAAGATCCTAAAGTATATGCCAAGTTTCCCCTTTGAAAAGCAAGTAAAAATTGTTATAACAGCAATGACTTTGCATAATTATATACGGTGAAATGCCGTCAATGATAGACACTTTGCAAGAGCAGATTTGGATCCCAATTATGGATATTTAGTTGACCTTCATAATACAAATGAGGGGGCCGGTACTTCAAATGACAATTTATTTTCTGACATGGCGCATATACGTGATCAAATAGCAATGAGTTTAGTGGATACTTGAGGATATTTGTAATTTTCAATGAAAACCTATTTATTTCTTTGATGCATATGTAATGGTGTTTGTTATAATGAAATTACTATTTCTTTTTGTTAATATATCTCTTTTATATATACATCTTAGGGCTATATATATAAGTCATTGAATTTGTTAATATATCTCTTTTATTTAAACATCTCAATGCAAAAATATAATAAAAAATAGTCATTGAATTTGTTAATATATCTCTTTTATATATACATCTTAGTGCAAAAATATAATAAAAAAATAGTCATTGAATTTGTTAATATATCTCTTTTATATATACATCTTAGTACAAAAATATAAATAAAAAAATCATTACTTTTGTTGTTCAATTTTAAAAAATTAAAAATAAAAACTTTAATTGGTCACGTTAAAGGACTTCTCCAAATATGTGTTTACCAAACAGTATTTTCCCAAAGTTGCTTCTCAAAGCGCTTTTCAACTATAATTTACCAAACAGTTTTTGCATTTCACAAAAACCCTTTAGACCAAAGGTCTTTGCATTTCCTTGAAGGCTTTTCCCAAAAGCTTTCCCAAACGCACCCATAATTGTTTAAAGCTATTTACGTTCTTAGTCTATTATTGTCTAGAAGCAAATCTCTTTCACTAAGTCTTGAAAAAAATTTCTTTAACACCTATTCACGCCCCTCTTAGTGTTTGTACTAGCCCTTTCAAATCTTACCATAAGGAATAGCTCACAAGCCAAAGCTATGTTCATCAAAGTCATCTGGAGGGTATGGAGAGCTCGGAATAACTGGATCTTCAACACAAGAAATCCCAACCCAAGCTTAATAATTAAAGAAACTTTGTACTCGCAAAAACTACAAGCTAAACAATCAAAAGGAAGCACTAATCGAGCAGACCAACATTCTTTGGCAACAACGTCACTCACCTCATTGAACCTCAATCGTTGCACAATCAATGTGGACAACGCTTAGAGTAGCTTAGATCTAGAGGGATATGCAGCTGGGGTATGGAGAAACAAAGATGGAGTGCTCCTCAATGGCTTTGCGAAAATGATTCACACCTCATTCGCGTTTGTGGCTGAAACCCTAACTATTAGGGAGGCTTTAAAATGGCTGAAGGGAAAGTGGGATGCATGAATGGCACAAACTGAAGGAGTTTGAGTTGACTTGCATATGTTCTTGTCTCTTTAACGGTACACGATCTTGACTTCTAACAATTTAGCTGCGGTAAATTGCATTTTAGGCCAGGCTAAAGTGCCATGGGCTACTCGATCTATAATCTAGGATTGCATCACTTTGCTAGGCCAATTGAAGGAAGTTACCATCTACTTTGAACTGAGACAATTTAATCAGGCGGCCAATTGGGTCGCTAAGGCATATTAAACTGGCTCCCTCCCGACGAATTGGGTGGATAATCCCCCCATCCTTTTTGGTTAATTTGATGTATGGACTTGGAATCCTTTTGTAGCTCATCATTTTCGGGCTAGTAATGAAATGTCGTTAAATTCTGACAAAAAAAAAATTGGGATATGACAATTTTATTTGTCTAGGACGAGGTGAGGATGCAAAAGAGACTATTTCATTGTTGGCCTTCTCTAGCTTTTGTGATAATTTGGAGCTAATTAATTAATTAAATTTCGAATGCCAATTTTATTTATTTAGGACAAGGTGGTGATGCAAAAAAAAAAAAAAACCGTTTCATATCGGTCATTTTCTAGCTTTTACAAAGCTAATTAATCAAATTTTGGGATGTCAATTTATTTGTTTCAGATGAGATGGCGATGCGAAAAGGACTATTTCATATTGGTCTTTTTCAAGCTTTTGTAAAGCTAATCTAGAGCTAAATGATTAGTTAGTGAATTGTGGATGTCAATTTTACTTGTTTAGGATAAGGCAGTGATGCAAAGGAGACTATTTCATATTGGTCTTTTCGAGCTTTTACTAAGCTAATTTGGAGAAAATTAATCAATTTTTGGAGTGTTGATCATCTTCGGTTTGGGATGAGGTGGGGATGCGAACATCGGTTATATATTTTTACGATGTGGCGGTGGTGCAAAAGAGACTATTTCTTATTGGTTGTTTTTTAGCTTTTGCAAAGTCATTAATCAATCGTGTGAATGTTGATTTTATTTGTTCAGAATAAGGTGGAGATGCGACCACTGACCGTGGTGGCTTCGCTGGATAAGGCTTTGCTAATCTTCAGCTCAGAGGTGAAGGGTTCAAAACCCAGGGGAGGTGCTAGGTGTATAAAGTGTGACTCCAGGGGTGGTGGGTCCTTCTACTTACGTGTCACCTGGGGGTTATGGCACGGTTGTCGGCTGCAAACCAATTCCTCTAGAGCCAAAAAAAAAAAAAAAGCAAGGTGGGGATGCGATTTGATTGGGAAAAACAATGGAGTTAAACATGACGTGGGAAAGCCCATTCACAAGACTATCTATTCTCAAAATACAAGGGCAATTCCTATTTTCAACTCAATCTTTTATTAGGGAAGAAAGTTTTCCGTTTCAATTTACAGGAAAGTAGCGTGATCAATAGGCTGGTCGAGAGGAGCTTCATTTGTCGAGCCCAGCCGAATTGGGCCTAGCTTCTGAGTTAAATTTTTTTGGGGCCTCATTGAAATTTGAAGAATCAGTTTTTGATTGTTTTGAGTCTGGTTGGGTTACAATCACGTTCATCGAGTGACTGGGCTTGGATGAATCTTGAGAGAATCTCGGGCTTCATTTTGGGCCTTATCTATGTTCGATCTGCACTATATGATGAAGAGATGTTGGGCCCATGTTGGCCCTTACGCATGCGGTCCGGGGAAATTAAAATGCCACGATCTTTTGACGGACATATCTCTCGACCACGGCACATGAGAATTGTGTTCCGAAGAAATTTGCAGTTGATTTCCTTTCATTGTCTTGTCGTTCGCTCGTTGTCTTTCCAAGCAATTGAATGAGCTTGGATTTGCTTTGTTCTTCTATGCAAACTAAGATTGATGCATGAGGGCACGAGCAGGAAAATTATGATCGATTCTAAATCTATGCATGAATATCAATTTACTCATAAATTCTTCGATTTTATCAATGTAGTCTTAATCCTTTATATAAAGTTCAATGTTGTTTTTCTTGCCAATTTCCACCTGAAAATGTTGAAGTAGTGATCTAGCCATCACCACATTTTACGTGACACGATTGATATCCAACGCGTAGAAGAATTGCATCAAAACCGTGTTATTTTGTAGATTTTTCTAAATTTTTTTTCCTTCCCTTTTCTTTCCTTTTTCCGAGCTACTGTCCATCTTCTTCTTGATGTGTTCTTCGGTTGCTGGTCAGTGCCAACACAAAGTTGTCATTGCCATCACCAACAACTTCATTGTTATTAAAATCAAACTCGACACAGCCACCAGATCCACGATCATATAGGGCCTGCATGGTAACGTTTTCGTTTCTCCTTATTTCTCTTCTTTTGTTCTTTGCAACAAAAAAAAAAAAACAAAAATCCATCCGGTAAAGTCGACTTATCTTTTTATTCCCCGAAATAGAAAAGTAGCCGATAAATAGATTTGGAATAAAAATAAGAAACAAAAAAAAAAAAAAAGCAACTTCTTATTTCCGGAACAATTTCTAAATATAAGCCATTTTTTTCTTTTTTATTTTTCTTTTGTTCTTCTTTCTTGTCGCGGCCATTGCCGGCCGCTTGCCAACCGCCCACCATAGAGGTGTTAAAATGGGTCATAAACCCATTTAAATCTTAAATGGGTCATAAATGGGTCACTTGTTTATAACAAAATATGGTTAAATGGGTTTCACAATTAAAGGTTTAAGATAGGTGGGTCTTAAGTGGGTTTTTAAATGGGTTGGGTTGAAAACTCATTTTCAACAAAAACATTATAATCCCTCCCTTCTCTTTTTAATTTTATAAAAATTGAAATTATAATTTTTTTTATTTTCTCTTTTCTTTTCTTCCTTTTTTATCTTTCTTCTTCTTTTTTTTTTTTCTTTTTTTTTCTTTCTCCTTCCTCCTTCCGGTTGCCGGCACGGCGATGGCTAGCGACCGGCCAGGCAAGCCTCGAGCTCACCGGCGTTGGGCGAGCTCAAGCTCGCCAAATCTGGCGAGGCGGAGGCCTCGCCGACACCTGGCGAGGCTCGAGCCTCGCTGATCTGGCGAGCCTCGAGCTTGCTGGATCTGGCGAGACTCGAGCTCACCGGCGTTGGGCGAGGCTCGAGCCTCGTCGATCTGGCGAGCCTCGAGCTCGCTGACATCGGGCAAGCTCGAGCTCGCCGACGCCGGTGAGCTCGAGGCTCGCCCGTGGCCGGTCGCCGGCCGTCGTCGTGGTCGGCGGTCGGCCAAAGAAGAAGAAGAAGGAGAAGAAAAAAGAAAAAAAGAAAAAGAAAAAGAAAATTATATTTTAAAAATAAAATTAATTAAAAATTTAATCTAAAAAAATAATTAAATTCCGATTTTTTTAAAATAATTATTTTAAAATTTATAAAAATTGTTCATTAAATTTGTATTGTACAAAACTATTTTAGCAATACAATTTAAAAAATAATATATATATAAGCTTGGAAGTATTTAAATAATATAATCTTTTAAAAAAACATAGAAATAAGTTTTTCTAAATTTGTTAAATATGAAAACATTTTATTAACATGAGTTGGGTCGAGTTTGGGTCAAAAAATTTACATTAAGCATAAATGGGTCAATTTGGGTCGGACCATTAATGACCCGACCCAGACCCAACCCGACCCACCTATTTAACGGCTCTAGCCCACCACTCACGGCCATTGTTGGTTGACCGTCGCCACCTGACCTCCAACCATCGCCGCCGCCCTCCGCCGTAGGACCGTTGCCCACAGCCTGCCGGTTGATCATTGCCACCAATTGCCATTGTCGCTGCTTGACTGTCGGCTACTGACGCCAACCATCGACCACCTATTGTTGCCTAACTGCCTCTCGTTGCTGCTAGCCTTCGTCGCACAATTGCCACCCATAGCCCACTAGTCGCCGCCGCTGCCGGCTGACGATCACCACCGACCACCGTCGTCATCGCTTGATCGCTAGCCGCTGATAGCTGACCGTCACCGCACAACCACCGCCCACAGCCCCTCGGCTGGTGACGGTCGATGGTCGTTCAGCGGCAAGTAGCGATTTGCATTTGGCGGTCCGTGAGTAAGAAGAAAAAATGAATAAATATAAAACTTTATGAATTTTACCAAGCACATTTTTATTTTTTTTTTCTATTTCGAGAATAAATTTTTTGTATAATTACTCGAACGCGTTATTTTATTCAAAAATTGTTTTAGGGAGTAGAAATAAAAAAGAACTATTTCTAAAAATAAATTGTTTCCGGGAATAGAAACGTTGCCATGCACGCCCATAATAGCTGTCATCGTGTTTCCTTCTCTTTCTCTCACTGGGTGGCCAACCTATGTTAAGGCAGCTCACTTACTATGAGGTTTTTGCCTGTCTTATGTATGAGGTAGTGCAAACCAGAGCTGATCTATCTGGAATGCCCCCATTAATGGAAGTCGGCAGGCTTGAGGATCCTAGTAAAGCTGGACCTGGCCTTCTCAATGGCCCTAACCATGTCCAGCCTCGACGTCTTCTTTGTGCATATGAAGAACTGCGACCACTGCTCTTGACCCCGTCCCCTCACGAAGTTCTCGCCCTTTAACTTAGACCTATAGATCGACTCCCCATCAGCGGTGAAGTTGCTGCCTTGGCACATGAACCTAGGATCATGCGACAGAACACTGACCTCTTGGAGTGGAGCGGCTTCCTGTTGGGGCCGACGCCCTTCTCCCCGGTGTAGAGCGCTAGGAAATTTTGACCGTGCTACAAATCATATCAAATGAGACACATGTAACCTAAACTTTTCTCATTGATATTAGAAATCTCAAATTTGTACATGTATGACACATTTATCCTCTATTAAAATTCGTCAATGAACACCATCGGAAATCTACTTATACAAATAGATATCGTGTGAATTAAGTGAAATAAAAAATGACAATATTTTGACTAAGAAATCATTTGACTGAACATTGATAGGAGGTAAATGTGTCACACATGTACAAATTTGAATTTTTTATGTCACCAAAAAAAAATTAAGGGGAATATATCATAATGGATATAGTTTGAAGATTTGGATATCACAAAAAAAAGAGGGTAAACGTGTCACTATAGCTATTATTTGAGATTTTTTGTGATTTTTTTCCTAATGAAAAACATGAATAGAGGCGTAAAAACATTGCATGCACAATTAGAAAGCCCGTTCTCCACTTTACACTCTCTTGGGCATTTCTGTTACAGAAAAACATTGCATGCACCATAGACTCCAAGACTCATTTTTCAGCATCCATCTTAAACAGAAAAACTTGAGGCTTTGTTTTTGGAGAATTGCTCGGTACATTGAGACTGGTTTACAAAATCGTTGTGTACTAGGTGATGTGCCAAATCCTTAATGCTTGTTGCATACAATAAGGTCCTTCAAAGCCCACTTCGGGTATTCAGGGTAACGTTTCTTGACTGGGAAAAGTTTCTTTTTAAAAATAGTTCTTTTTTATTTCTACTTCGGGAACAATTTCTGAGTAAAATAAGGTGTTTGGTAACTACATAAAATTTCTACTCTTGAAATAGAAAAATAATAGAAATGTGTTTGGTACAAAACAATTTCTTTTCTCGTATTTATTCGCTTTTTATTCTTGTTCATTGATTGCCGATCGCCGGTTGCCGCGCCACTTTGTCGCCACCAATTGCCGCCCACATCAACCGCCACCAATCGCCACCACCGCTGCACGACTATCGATCGATTATCCGATTGTCACCGCGATCGCTGATCGTCATGGCCAGACAACCTATCGATCGGCACCTCTGGCAACCGCTCGTCCAATGGTCGGCGGCGGTCGGCAGTTGTGTGGCAGCGTCAACAGCCGGCGGTCAGTGGTGGCCCCGGGCGGTTGGATGTGGCCACAGTAAGAGAGAGGAACAAAAGAAAAAAAAATGACTTATTTCTAAAAATTATTTCCGAACAAGAAGCTACTTTTTTTTTTTTTTTAAATCTATTCTTGGGCTACTTTTCTATTTCGGGGAATAGAAAAATAAGTTGGCGTTATCAAACGGATTTCTGTTCTTTTTTTGTTCTCGTGAACAGAATAACAGAAATCAAGAGGAGCAGAAATGTTACTACGCAGGCTCTTTCAGTTTGACACTTAGAGAACGTACCCATTTTATAGATCGATCCGTGTATGCCCAGCGTTGCTCTTATTCAAGGGGTTGGTGGTTATGTTCGAACATTACCAAACTACCATTTTCAGACCAATTTGTCCATCACGCTACCAATCAATGTCTTCCGAAAAGTATTCTTTACTGCCTTCAATATTTGTAAATCCCTTGTTTCTCCTAAAACACAGTGTGCGCATGAGTAGACGAACTCTGGTAATCTGCAGATGTTACTAAATAATTTTTCTCCTTTCTTCCACAAAATTTGCCCATTCCTTTCACATACAAGAAATGCACTTAGTCTTTGAGCCTCTCTCTCTCTCTCTCTCTCTCTCTTGCGGAGGGAGGTAGGTTGGTCCACATGAGATTGTATGCAATCTATAAGGTGGGTCAGCTACGTTAATAATTGCATTTCTGGCTGCACGCAAGAACGAGAGTCTGCCTACTCACCATAGACATAGATGCAGAGCATAGCATCGAAACTGATTAGAGCAAGTAATCGAAAGCAAGAGAAGAGATCAAGTTAATTTCCCAGAGCACACGTCACGATGAAGCGTGACGAAACCAAGCCATCATTTTGAATGGTGAGAGAGACAGTGCACACGAATTGTGACATTAGGACTATGTTGTTATTCGTTCAATAATTTTAAGTTTCGATTCGGTAACTTTCCCGATCACCACAATTTATACGCGGACTAGATTTTCAAAAACAACCGACAAGGCTATGGGATCATCTATCGGAATCGTAACACGTGTGAAGTTTGCTTTATGAATCGTCCAATGTCTGTTTGAGGTCGTGGGGTAGTGAGGAATAAAGTAACAAAACAATAGCAAGGAAAAAAAGCATCGATTTGCTGCCTTTTCGGACCGAAAGATGAGTGCGAATGCAATGAAGCCCGTTCCAAGGGAGGAATGCATTGTGCAACCTCCCCTTACCTCTCATTGACACGTGTAAAAATAGAGCTCATACCATAAAAAATCCATAAGTTGGTATACATATAACAATTTTATCCCAATACATATAACAAATTTATCATTCGTTAGTTTTCGTTAAATTTTATTGTCAAATTATTAAGTTAGATGGCATAGGGTAATTAATGAGTGTACCGATTTAAGAATTTACCTTTTGTTAGTTTTATGATTGTTCGTGATATTAATTCAATTTAACACAAATTAACGAAAAGTAAATTTATTATAAATGTATCAATTTGAGGTTGTTGATAGAATTTGTAATAGGTATGGTGATTTGTGATTTTTTATAATAAAAACTTTAGTATGGATAAATTTATTACACGTATACTAATTTTGGGTTTTTTGTTGTACTATCCCTAAAAAAAGAGATTTGGCACTTTTCTTGTTCCCTTTAGACTCCTTTGTTAAATTTTACTTTATTGAGCGATTGATAGGGATATCCTTGCGGTTAGACTTGATTTTGAGATTCTACCTAACTTGACCCAACTCCTATGTTTGACTTGGGACATTGTTTTTCAAAGGGGATCCATAAATTTTGATTAGATGTACAATATTATTCTAAAATTTTAATTTATTCGATATTAATCCCTAAACTAAAAGTAAATATTTCATGGAGTCATTTTGTTTGCTTAAATGATAAATCACATTACTTGATATGTCGAGTTGGATTTCTAAAAATGACAAGTTGACATGATCCTGATTTGAAATGGATAGTTCTGTTTTTCAAAGCCGCTTAATGGAAAAAAATGATATATAATTCAAGAACTAAATTAAAACATTCATTAGTATTTTACAGATTATATGAGGATGAAATTACACGTTGAATTGAACCTCAGACTCAGAGGCCATTTGTGTTAATTTTTTTTAATTTATGTTTTCCACATTTTAAATTTCGAATTCCACGGAAAACGAGCAAAAGGACAGACATGCCAAAAAGCCCTGGGGGAGTACCCGAGGAGAGTCCGATTCAAATCCAGTTAATAAGACCATCTGAAGTCCGGTCCCTCTCTCGCTACCGCCTTTCCCGTACGGTCCGAAATTCACCGCTCGCCACCGTTCGTCTCTTGTCTGCAGCGACCCTGTCCCCGACCCATACGCATCAGCCTCCAGCCCCTGCTCCACTCCATATATTTACAGAAACGAGCCAACGCACGGTCGGACGACGCGAGCAAAGTGACAAAAACCGCACAGCTCACTCTCACAATTCACGCTCACGTTTCATCACATAATCATCTCTTGGTAAGTACAGTGTCGAGCCAAGACTCTCGACCCTCGAGCTCCCTGCATCTAAAGAGCAGAGCTTTTCTTTTTGGCACAGGGGCAGACAAGGACGCGGTTCTCAAGAAGGGGAACGTTGGAGCAGCATATTTGCTGAAGTGGGTCTCGGGAATAAAGTTAAAGGCTTATCGAGAACTATCTCGGAGACACAGAGAGCAGAGAGAGAGAGAGAGAGGAGGGAGGGAGCAAATGGGAAGAGGGTTCAGGCTCATCTTTGCCACTTCGCTGTTGCTCATGCTTCTGGGTTTGTCTTCCTTCTTGAATCTGGATTCCTTTTCTGTTCTTTCTTCCTCAGTCTTCAATGGGTTCGCTTTCTTTTCAGCTGTCCTTGTGATTGATGCGCGTACTGTTTGTAGTTTCTTCGCTTGCTTCTCTGAAGTGTTGATCTTTCTACCTCCTGCCATTTCTAAACCATTTGAAGACTTGAAAAAAGGAAAGGGAGTCACTACCCATCTTGGATTTATCTGCATTCGGCTCTTGAAGTCGCTCAAGTTTGCATTTTTTCCCCCTCGTCTTGATGCATGTTGTGTTTGGGGACGTACAATGCGCGTGCGCTGTCTCTCTCGCCAGTCAAAATGATGGCTTGGTTTCGTCACGCTTCATCGTGACGTGTGCTCTGGGAAATTAACTTGATCTCTTCTCTTGCTTTCGATTACTTGCTCTAATCAGTTTCGATGCTATGCTCTGCATTTATAATTATGGTGAGTAGGCAGACTCTCATTCTTGCGTACAGCTAGAAATGCAATTATTAACTTAGCTGACCCACCTTATAGATTGCATACAATCTCATGTGGACCAACCTACCTCCCTCCCTCCGAGAGAGAGAGAGAGAGAGAGAGTACAGGCTCATAGACTAAGTGCATTTCTTGTATGTGAAAGGCATGGGCAAATTTTGTGGAAGAAAAGGGAAAAATTATTTAGTAACATCTGCAGATTACCAGAGTTCTTCTACTCATGCGCACACTGTGTTTTAGGAGAAACAAGGGATTTACAAATATTGAAGGCAGTAAGGAATACTTTTCAGAAGACATTGATTGGTAGCGTGATGGACAAATTGGTCTGAATATTTGTCTGAAAATGGCAGTCTGGTAATGTTCGAACATAACCACTAACCCCTTGAATAAGAGCAATGCTGGGCATACAAGGATCGATCTATAAAATGGGTACATTCTCTAAATGTCGGACTGGAAGTGGGCATTTGAAGGACCTTATTGTATTCAACAAGTATTAAGGATTTGGCACATCACCTAGTACACAACGATTTTGTAAACCAATCTTAATGTACTGAGCAATTCTCCTAAAACAAAGCCTCAAGTTTTTCTGTTTAAGATGGATGCTGAAAAATGAGTCTTGGAGTCTATGGTGCATGCAATGTTTTTCTGTGATAGAAATGCCCAGGAGAGTGCAAAGTGGAGAACGGACTTTCTAATTGTAGTATACTTATCCTGCCACCCTCATGTAAGCTAATTGGTCGTCCCATTTATTCAAGCTAATGATTAGTCAGTAGAGGATTCTTTACTATGTATTGAACAGAGTTAAGTTGATTTCCATTGAATTTCTTACGGTAACTTAACTTCTGAATGGTTGGTCCAAGTAGATGAACCATTGTCAGATATTTAAAGCGCTTAATATCTTTTGGCCAATCCATGACACTTAATTTGGGCGAGTAACTTGGATCCTTTTTTCACATGGCAGACCTGTGCAGAGGAAGCACTATCGGTATATGCTATGGTAGAAATGCGGATGACCTCCCAACACCTGACAAAGTGGCGCAATTGGTTAAGCTTCACAACATCAAGTACCTCAGGATTTACGACTCTAACATTCAGGTTCTCAAGGCCTTTGCAAACACAGGAGTTCAGCTCATCATTGGTATTTCAAACTCAGACCTATTGCCGTTCTCTCAGTTCCAATCAAACGCCGACACTTGGCTGAAGAACAGCATCCTCCCATATTATCCTGCCACAAAGATCACGTACATCACTGTTGGCGCCGAGGCAACAGAAATTTCCAGCAATGTCACTGCCCTTGTGGTACCGGCAATGCAAAACATCTTTACAGCCTTGAGAAAAGTCGGTCTACACAAAAGAATCAAAGTCTCCACAACCCTTTCTCTTGGAGTTCTATCTAGATCCTTTCCGCCTTCAGCAGGTGCTTTTAATAGTAACTACGCATCTTTCTTGAAACCCCTTCTGATATTTCTCGCTGAGAACCAATCTCCTTTCATGATTGACATCTACCCTTACTATGCCTATCGAGATTCGCCAAACAATGTCTCTCTAGACTATGCCCTATTCGAGTCGTCCTCGGACGTGATTGATCCAAACACTGGATTGCTCTACACCAACATGTTTGATGCCCAGATAGATGCTCTTTACTTTGCCCTCACGGCTTTGAACTTCCGGACCATCAAAATCATGGTCACTGAAACAGGATGGCCATCTAAAGGTTCTGCTAAAGAAACTGCTGCAACTCCAGATAATGCTCAGACTTACAACACAAACTTGATCCGTCACGTGATTAATGACACAGGCACTCCTGCAAAGCCCGGTGAAGCGTTGGATGTGTATATCTTTTCGCTTTTCAATGAAAACAGGAAGCCTGGTTTGGATTCTGAGAGGAACTGGGGGCTATTTTATCCTGATGAGACGAGTGTGTACAATTTGGACTTCACTGGAAGAGGCTCTGTGGATGTGATAACCGGAGCTAATATCACTAGTTCTAATGGAACTACGTGGTGCATTGCTTCGGCTAATGCATCAGAAATTGAATTGCAGAAAGGCTTAGACTGGGCCTGCGGATCAGGAAATGTGGACTGTTCCGCGATTCAACCCAGCCAACCGTGTTATGAGCCGGACACCTTGGTTTCTCATGCCTCATTCGCCTTCAACAGTTATTACCAGCAAAATGGCGCTACAGATGTTGCTTGTAGCTTTGGAGGGGCAGGATTAAAAGTTGACAAGAACCCAAGTATATCTCTTCCTTGTCACCCATTAAAAAGCATAATCTTTTTTCCTGCTTCTTTATGTTCATCTATGCCGGAATTCAAGTGGCCTTTATGTGATTTGAGTTGGTCGAACAGGCATTGGTTCAGGGATAATAACACGATAACATTTAACCTAACTAGTTGTTGAACTTCCGCGTTTTAAACCTTGTTTTAGGATAAGTTATCATTTTTCATCCAACATGTATGTTAGTTTTCTCTCGACGATGATCATACCTGATTTAGGATGCTAGTGCAACTTAGCTTCTACTTCCTAATGTTTTCTCTTAGTAGCTAACTGAGTTTCTGGCAATGCTAATTGGAGATTATGGTTGCTTCTGGTGTATCAGGTTATGACAAGTGCCTTTATATGACTGCCGGGTAAATATCCATTTGCAGTTACAACTCCCTAACATTTTAAGCTTGATAATCCTTGCACCAGTGCTTGATTTCTTTGTCCTTTGTATACTCAATGCAGGAGCAACAAAACCGCTACAAGCAATGCAACAGCCATTTCTTCAACTTCTTCCTCCCAGGCAGGTGAAGTCCATATCTTGGCATTAAGCTCCACTATTATGACAATTTTCCTGTCATTTATTTTGATCATTGGCAACATCTAAAGAATAACGGGGAACTCTTCAAAGAGGCGGTGACGCGAAGGTGGAAGCCTTTCCACTTTATGTAGATGGATCTGTGCGGGAAAAAAAAGAATTCCCATTTTTGTTCTTCTGTCCAAATGACGTAGTCCGTTGAGGGCAATGTGGGCTGCTAGTTTTTCATTATCATGTTTTTTTTTTTGGTAAGTTTCATTATCATGTTAATAGAGGTAGTTTCAGGAAATCCTGTCTTCATGGAAAATTTATCTGTACAAATGGCCCAAGCTGGTTCTTTTTTGTTAGGATTTTGGTGGACCATCTAGTAGTCATTTGGAATTGTAAAAGTGAAAGGGGCTGTGGTTGCGATCCCATGTAAGTTGCAAGATGCGAAATTCAAAAAGGTTTAAAGGATTTTGTCCTCTGTCTTTGATTTAACTGATGTAAGTTGCAAAATGAGAAAACGCAAGGTTTGGAGTGCTTTGTCCAGTGCCTTGGATTCTCTGAGGTCGTCTTTTGTCGAGGCTCTAAAACGGTAAACAGCAGTTTGTCGTTTTGGATCAATTTTTGGTCATCAGATGATTGTCCACAGAGAAGACAATTCTGCACACCCCGCCCTGGTCCCATTCGAAATTTCATGTTTAGCCAATTTCTTCCATCGTTAGCTGATCTTTCTTTTTTCCATGGGGACCAACTGTTGGTCTCCTTGAGTGACTGGACTTAATGAAGCATCCTCGATGTACTCTCTCAATGGGAAATGCCAATGGGAAAAACGAAGTAGATGATAATGAGGATATGATGAATTGAATATCCAAAAAAGATGGCAGAATCACTGTAGAAAAAGAGGAAGGACTGAAAGAACTACTAAAGTGGCACTGAGTTGCAGTGGGGTGGAACGACATTTATGCTTGACAACTGACATGATGAAGCTCTTGAATCTGAATTCTGAAGGGCTGATAGTTACGAGAGTACTTGATTTTTGAATTTTGGTTTGCTGAAAGTATCGGTTGGCATGTACAAACGAATTCGATCGGTAGACGAAATCAAATAATACGATTTTTTTTACATGTCTTTGCAATTGCTTCCGTTTGTTTGGATTCCTGGACCAAAAGTTATTATGCATCATCAACATGTCAATAATCATTTTTGTTGGGAACAATGTTCTAATCCAACTTAGAGGGATAGAGGAACGAATTGCCAATGGAATTGCTAGACCTAAAGGAGTTCCTTGAATAGAGGACAATGGTGTCTTGAGTTCGACAGCATGAATGTCAAACGCATTTAACACATAGTCAAAACTTGAAATCTATTGCCAGCACCATAAACCCCAAAGAGGATAAGGTCGATACATCATATGTAGTAATGTATGCAAAAAATCAAGGTATATAAGCCAACAACACTCAGGGAATGAATACCTTTACCGCCACACGGCCATTTTACGCAACTTGTCGATCCAGGATGCGCAAACTCAGATGCAGAAGATGAGTCAGAAGCTAGACCTCGTGGACAGGGGTACTGGATAGATGGAGTTGAGCAGAGGCCTACAGGCCCTGATCGATCAGGTAATCTCCGAGCCTCTCGACAACCATGTTGCACTGTCCTGGAGTCACGGGTTCCTCGTAGACTCCGAAAACTAGAGCTTGCCCGGTTTTCTTGATCGTAATGCCTCCAGATCCCTGCCATATCAGAATGCCCTTAATTAACATAATAGAAATGAGCAAAGCCATTTCAACCCTCTGAAACAGCTAACACGACTGAAAGAACATCGACACGGTGCGATAAAAATGAAGGGTCTGCGGTGTGCTGCAAGAACAAATTCACCCTTCTAGTCCATATATGCCCACAGGATAGCTAGCCCAATAACTGGAGGAAGGACTGGCCTTGTGAATGCTAGACAGACACCTAAAACAGCCCTTGGGGAATCCTTTGGAGCACCCAACAAAGAGCAATGCAAGATCCTAGCAAGAACTTGTCTTGACAAATGAAAGTTAAATCAACTAACCCAGTTTCTAATATTCAAATCTGAGCTCTCTCGATCAAAGTTAACCTTCCACGATGTTACTCAATCTTCGAAAGAGGAAAAAAGATTGAAGATGCGATATGAACAATTATATACTTCACCTTCTTTGCGCGGATGACGACGCCAGGCTCCCCCTGAATAACCAGGTACTTGGTGCCGCCAAGAAACAAACCTGTCGGGGCGAGATGACCCGGTTCCTCAAAATCTTTCAGAATGCCAGCAATTTCTGGAGCCTTGAACTGGTAGGGGAAACAGAATGCCAGAAATACTCAAGAGCAGCTCGACAATACCAACAACGATTCAAAAAGAGAGAAGGTCGAATTGGATTCGAGCATGCGTAGAAAATCGATCTTCTCAAATGGGTAGGCTCTACATGACCATTTCAAGCAAATTAGCAGTTCACACGAGCTCCTTACGCTAGCTCCGTTGGAAAGCAAGGGTGGAAAGTTCCATTTCCAGTTCCTCGTTATCAGAAAGCTGATGCGACACGACACGACATTTTCGTAACGTTTAGAACGAGTCAACTCAGATTGATCCGATCGTGCCCAACGCAGATCATGCATTCAACTCCATGAACGTCGATGGAACGACAGATGATCCGACATTGTTGCCGGGGCGATCAGACCGGTCCGACGGGATAAATTTAAAAAAAAAAAAAAAAAAAAAAAAAACCGCGGGAAGAAAAGCCGCGAGAGATCCGATTACCCGAGCACGCAAAAGCACGAGCCGCAATGCAATGCATGCAGAGAGAGAGGGGCAGACCTGTGGGAAAGTGGAGCTCTGAGCCCAGACGCTGCCGTCGTGGCCGACGATGGCGGCGGCGGAGAGGTGCTGCCCCTGGCCGTCGATGTCGCACATGAGGTGATCGTCGACGTAGGTCTGCCACGACATGGTGGTGGTGACTGGTGGTGGTGCGCGGGGGCGTGCTTGCGTCGGTCCAAGGATCAGGATTGCCGCTTCACTTTAGTCTCTCGGATTCGGGAAGTGGGGAAGAGCTTCGGACTTTGAATTTGCAGAGCCTGAGCTGGAGAGCTAGAGATAGAGAGAGAGAGAGAGAGAGAGAGAGAGAGAGAGAGAAAGAAAGGGGATCCGAGCGGCATGGGATCGATGCTCTTCTCCACCGCCCGTTCGGGCGGCGATTTCTCCCGTCCGCCCTTGACGTTCGGACCTTGGAGTGAGGACCCTCCATTTCTCTCTCTCTCTCTCTCTGCAAATTATCTTTAATTAGGTCATTACTTTTTTTAGTTAGGCCTTCTTCTTTTTTTTCACCAGGCTTAAATTCACTTTTGATAGAACAAAATTTCCCTCTTATTATGGTTTTGTGCATTAATAATAGATACTCGAATGATGAGATCATTCAAAAACATATGTTGAATTTCCGCGTTTAAGTTTCATACTAGTGATGTTGGCGACACGTCATTTTAGAAATTGCTATATGTCGTTTTTAATCATCTTCCTAGAAAGTTCAATCTCTTGGTAAATTATATGCTACCCACTGTTCACATGTCACCTTGCAATAACTACATATGAGTAATTAGAATAAGGGCATTTCACAAAATAAGATGATGAAAATTGACCAAGGAAAATCGTCACTTACTTTTCTTATATGGTAACAAACTAAGCACGGCTAGTATAAAGTTAAATCGATTTATGGCGATATGCGTCACATATGCATATACACTCAAAGTAATTTTGAAGGAGAACATTACTAGATATAAGTGTCCTCTCAATTGGTGAAGAATTGGGGCCTCCCAATCACTAGTCCATATGTTTTTCTCTCATGCCTTTCTTCGTTCATGGTTTGATATTTTCGTGTCCTATGCCTTTCTTAAGTTAAACTTCATTTTTTAGGCAATAGGGAAAGGTAAATCCAACCCTTAGGGGTCAATGCGATTAGTTGGGCTTGGAAGATTTCCAATTTGGTAATTGGAGGCCATCTGTCTAAATTCCACCAACCACGGACAAATTGCTTGAGTTTGAGCCATGTGACAAGTCAAAGTCTAAGTTTAACTGGTTCATAGGGCATGCGAGGCGTTTCACGGGCTTTCAAGTAGTTAGGTTTTCACGTCCTTGTCCCTAAATTATCAAAAAAAAAAAAAAAAAAAGAAAATCGACTCAATTTATCTTATAACTTTCTGAGCAATTAATTGAAAACATTTTTTAAAAAGTTGAATTGCTCCTCCAAGCATTGTAAGGAGAAGAATGAGCCTGTGAGTAAACCCACCCACTAATCGGCCCAAAGACAAAAGCCCATTGATTAGAACTTGTGGGCATCTCCTTTTTTTCCTCGAGGATCAAAAAGATGTTAACTCATATGTATACTGTATACACACACATGTATGCATTTTTTTTTGGGGGGGGGGGGGGGGTCAAGAATTTTAAACTTATAAATAAAGAGCACTTCTTATGCATTTTTTTGTTATTGTAAAAGACCAAGAGAAAATAAAACTCACTTCGATATATTATTCTGTCTATCCTTTCAAAAAAGGATAAAAATAAGAAATATTATAATAATCGAACATTTCTTCCTTTTCATTTCTATCAAATCTTTTTTCTTTACTAATACTAATGGTTAAGCGGGAGAACTTGTTCTACTAGAACTAGGTGTACGGCACCCTTGATCAAGTCTAAATAATAGGAATCAGTTCTTGGTCTAGGCCGGTGGAACCGGTAAATTTGTTGTTTTGGGCAAAAAATAAAATTAAAAATGGGAGATTGAGAGGAATTAGGGTTTGTTTCTTAAGAAATTTATATATAAATATATATATATATATATATATAAATATATATATATATATAAATATATATATAAGTAATCAATCCAGTCTAGTCAGTCCGTTGATCGGTTCCAAAAGTGGGAATCGCAAATTGGACCGCCCTCTTTGGAAATCGCCCAAAATCGACTAGTCTAGTTTGGTCCGGGCAGTCCAGGCGATTCTTGTTGCACACCCCTACTAAATAATGCCAACCACCAAAGCCACTTGTCTACAATACCAACCCTCACGTCTTCCGTTGCTGAATACCTTCACTGTGAACTATTTTAGACCATGCTTTCCAACTTCGGTTGTAAAGGCATGCCGCGTTCTTAATGGAGGAGGAGCCTTACTATTACACAGCGAATCAAAACCGCAGGAAACTGGTACATAAATGCCATAATTTACCTATCCAAACGCTGCCATATATCTAAAAAGTACATATAATAGAACTATTAGAGTGAGGAGAAGTTCCTTCAAAGGAGATTCGTTCACTGTCTATTCCGACAGAAAGGGAAAAGTGCTGTCCCTCATTTCACGGGAGAACAAGAACACCAAGCATGGTCTCCTAATTCTATTGCCTAAGTCATGTGAAAAAAGAAAAAGAAATCTATTGCCTAAGACCCCATCAGACATGACTGATTTACGCCAAGTCTAATAACGTTGATTACCCCAAAAAGCTCCTTTCATTTCTTTTGCTACAGGCATAACAAATTGTCCCAAAAGAGAATAATCATATGAGTTCCATTAACGGGTGTTTTCAAAATACTTATAAGTATATCAAATACAAAATAATTCACTTTCCAAAGCATGATTATGCATAACCCAAAACGATTTATGAATTGAAAATCGTAAAGTTTCCTTATTCAGTTGTCTTGATATCTCGAAAATACTCGTTAATGAAACCCTAATTATTCATGCGAGGGACCGCACCAAAAGCCTTTGTTCCTAAAGAAAACATCCACTTGAGGGGACAGTCAATGAGAACATCAATAATTCCTTTCACCTACATTATTATTATTGCATTGACATGCTTTGGGGGAGGTTTTCCTACTCTATTATTAATCGATCAGGTTTAACTACCATCAATTCTAGGGTTTCTTTGTGTAGTTTAATTAATTAGGTTTAGTACAGATTGATTGTCATCATTAGCATCATAATTAGGGGGATTGTAGGATCCACATTCATGAGGTTTGGGAGGCTTTTTGAGCACCACAGTAGTTGATTCTAATCACGACAAAGTACTGAAGTTGCCCCCACCATAAAAGCCATGCCTTTTTATCAAACTTCATGGTCATGTCATGCTGGCGTTTGCTTGACTAAGCAGCCATTCTTGTCTATCCAGCTCATTAGTAAACTTGACGTTTAGTACAAAACTTGATTATGGGTCCGTTTGTTTCGCGGAAAACAACTTCCGCAAAAATATTTTCTGGAATTTTCGCTGTTCGGATGACGGAAAATAGATGGCCAAAGAAAATGTTTTCCAATCAATGGAAAATTTTAACATCAAATTGTGGAAAATGATTTCCTCTTTTCCCGTCCTTACGCACTCGCCCTCACGCAATCTTCTGTTGCGTTGCTTCTTTCCTTACTCATTTCTACCCTCTTTCTCACGGAACCTAGGTTTTTGATCTCATCTCCTCCTCCTTCGACACCGACGATCAGTAGCGGTGGAGCATCCTCTCATCCGGCGGTGCTAGATCTCCGCCTTGGGTTTCTGATCTTGTCCTACTCCTCCTTCGATGCCAATGATTAGCAGCGGTGGAGCGTCCCCTCATTGGCAAGCCAACTCAAGCCTCGCCCAAGGTCAGCGAGGCTCCTCATAGCCCGTTCTGGCGAAGCCGAACTTAGGCCTCGCCAGATTGAGCGAGGCGGAGCTCTGGCTAGCCTAGGGCGAAACTCAGGCCTCGCCAGATCCGGCAAGCTGTGCGGGGCTCGAGCCTCGCCCGAGCTTGCTAGAGGTTTGTCGGGCTTTGGCGAGCCGCAAGCTCGCCGGATTTGGAGGCGGAGCTCGGGCTCTCAATCCAGGTGAGCCCGAGCTTCGCCGCTAGATCCGACGAGCTTGTGGCTCACCAGAGCCTAGTGAAACTCTAGTGAGCTCAAGCGAGATCGGCCGAGCCTCGAGCTCGCTGGATCTGGTGACTAGGTCTTGGTTGGCCGTTGGGCAACCAACCATCATCAAGCATGCGGCGGAGGAGGAGGAGGAAGGAAAAGAAAAAGGAAAAAAGAAAGAAAAAATAATAAAAATTTCGACTTTTTAAAAATACAAATAATTAAAAATTCATTTTTTTAAAAAATATAAAAAAATAAAATTATTTGGTCAATTAAAAATATTAAAATTCAATTTTTGATCATTTTTCCCAAACAATTAAATTAGCTAACGAACGGTAAAAAATATTTCCCATTCAAAGTTTAGATTTCGGTTTAACACCAGAAAATAGTCATTTTCCTAGAAAATGACTTTAGGAAAATATTTTCTGAAAATATAATATTTTTCGTGAAACAAACGGATCCTAAATTATCTTTTGTCCAGTTAATAATTCTAGAAATCTCGTTACCATGTTAAGATTACATTTACATGGTAAGCCTTCGTGGATTAGATCATTCTGTACATGACATCATGGGAGACAGTACAAACGGGGACAATATCCAGGCTCGAGTAAGCGTTCAAGCATGACGCTCGATTCATCTTTATAATCTGCAATAAGGTCCGAAATGTATCAATATCCAACCCGAGTTAGGTTATTTTGAGAGAGAGGGAGAGGGAGAGAGAGAATTTCTTCTCCACATGGTATCAAAAATGATATAGGAGAAAATCAAAAGGGTATGTTGGGATTCAAACCCGTAACATGTGCTCCGATACGATATCAAATAAATGGTTTATCTATAAACTTAAACTGTTAAGAAACGGCCAAGGCCAATCATACACTTGTAGCAATATCTTTAAACATAATGGGCGAGAATCTTCATATCATGTATAGTTCATTCATATCCTGTCAAAACTGTTCAAGGATACGTCAACTGTCACCTCTTCGTCTCATCATCTCCATGGAAACCCTCATGAGGGGAAGAAAGATCATGTCACAACAAATGTAGAACAGGAGAGAACAACCATTAGCAGACGCTTTCGCTTCACGTGAGAACTGGGAAAGATGTTCCCGATCGGGTCTTGAATTGGGTCCCCACGGAGACAAGCAAATATTGAAACGGATCTATAATCTTTTTTTGGACGTACTCGGGGTTCTTTGATTGACGTCGCTCTTGCCAACGTTAGAGAGAAGACACGAGAATATGTGATGTTATGTTGGTCACGACCCACCAAAATATAGTGTCTCGTTGTCTTTGGACGGAACAATAATAAATGCGAAACCCTACTGCCCATTCATACGACGTTTGTGTCATTCGGCTCAACCTTAAAAGGGAGATATGATTCGAGGGTGTGAATAGAGGAAAACATTAGAAAGAAGAAGAAGAAGAAGAAGAAGAAGAAGAAGAAGGAAGAAGAGGAGAATTATAAGAGATGTAAACTTTAGGGGTAGTAGAAATCCGACAATTGAATGCCCAAATGTAACTGAAGTTCTAAAAGAATGGTGTTCAATGGGATGGTATCGTACTTGATTACTTTGCATTAGAAAAGATTAAACTCACGAATAATTATATCGTTTATGTCTTAAGAGATTTCGATGTGACTTCTTGGCGATCTTTAGCTCAGACCGTACAGTATCGTTTGGCTATCTCAAGGTGCAATTAGGACTTAAATGATAAAATATAGTGCAACTTACATATCTTGTTATAATTGATGTAAAAATGAGCTTAAGCAAGAGATTTATCAGTTGATTCTTGACCGACCTAGATTGAGCTAAGGCGACAGGTTTGCCGCTTCCCCTGTTTCTCCCCCCATTCTCTTCTGGCCGATAGTCACCATCGCCGACTATTGATAAGAAAAATGCTCACTAGTCGTTTTCAATGATTAATGCTCCGTGTTATTCATTTCTTTCCGTGTTCATTCTGTGATGTCGTCGGTCTAACAGAATATGCCGGCAGTAGGCTTATTCAAGCTAGGTTTTCAAAAATGACAATATAAGCACACATACATTTGTTTCGATGATAGGTAGAGACTTTCCTTCTCAATTTACCCCTTAATTAAATAATCGGTGAAGGCTATAGATGCACAATGAATATAGAGTCATCACTACGCAAATCTTTCCTCGGTGTATTTACTGAAACTCTACTCATGTACATCCATGAAACCAGAGGCCGACAACATTAAGCTCTTGCAATAGTTGAAAAAACCTTAGACAAGACGATATCCCATTGGGGCTTCCAAGGGCCAAGACAGAAAATTTCTTTTATTTTGCTGCAATTAATGGCTGCATTCTCTCTAATATCCAAGAGGTTGTTCGTGTACTTTTTCACTAAGTCCAAATTAGAAACTCCATAAACCGAGATCTCTCATGAATTTTAAAACCCTAATAAATTATTGGTCGCACAGCTCATTTTCTCATCAAAATCATCTATTCATGAAGTGTCCCACCAGGGACACCGACCCACATAACGTAGCAATTCAACAAAGACTCCAAAAGAAAAAAAAAAAAAAGAAGGCATCGATGCATGCTTTTGTATGAGACGGTTGTGTGGATATCAAACACACTTAAATGGGGGATGGACAATTGCATGCTCCCCACGCTCGGATCATAGAGAATTCGGACCCCACCATTTCCAATAAACTATCAAGAAGATTGAACATATTAAATGAACAGATAAACAAAGTGGGTTGGGGTTGGAGACTATAGTATATTCATGGTAATTTGATGCCGTAAAGGAAAAGGATAAGGTCAGAAAAGTGAACAGCAAAAGGTGCATGCAAGTAATTAAATAATTGCAACTTTACGATAATCATGGCCTGTGATGTCGAATGGGGTCGCGGCTTCCTAAGTGTAGATTGGGTAGCATATTCTTGACTATAGAGGCTGGGGCTAAGATGATTGAAGATTCTTTTAATTGAACTTTTTGAATATGCGTCCTCTTGCAGATACCGATGGAGGTAAAGTATGCATAAACGACAAGAGAAGCCGATAAGTATGGGGAACCGGTTGTACATTAATAAACAACTCAAATAAGAGTCAATAAAACAAAATTAGTGGACAACTTTATCAAGAACTTAGTAAGCCACCCAAATAAAGATTAGTAATTTCATATAGTTGTTGGTAAACTTAAGGTTTGATAGGCAAATAAAGTTAGTAAAAGATTAGAGAAGATATAATCAATTCAAATAAAAGTTTTTTTTTTTTGGTGAAAGGTAAATAGAATATATGGAGAAGGAAAATACAAAAGAACGGGTCCATAACCTAACTCTCATAACATAAGAGTGGATATAATCAACTCAAATAAGAGTTGATAAACATACAAAGGCTAAGAACGGAGAACCATAACGAGGCGCGCAAAACAAAATCAGCGAGTAGAGAAGACCACCGGATCGAATCCCCAGCACCTTTGAAGCCTTATGTTCCTCGGGGATGGAGGAACATTGGAGAAGGAAATAGCTTTGTCTCTGACCGCCTTAATAAGGTGATTTTTCATTGTAGGAATGGCTATTGCTTCACCCCGGAAAATAGCAGCATTCCTCTTCTTCCAAATTAGATGACACAAAGCTCCGAAAGAGAATCGAACAATCCGGTGATAGAAATCCTTTCCACGAAGAACTTCATAGCCCGGAAAATGAGATCCTTCCGGTTTAAGGTAACTTAATTAGAGAGAAGATGGTAATCATTCTATACTTAAAGTTGATAATTTGAAAAAAAAAAACACCCATTTGAGTTTCTCTTGACCCGATGGATTCCCATGCCGAGGCAACCGAGTACGCGCCGGATTTAATGGGTTAATAAGTAGGGCAAAAAATGAGTTGGTAAATCAATTCAATTAAAAAGTTGGTACCACTTTGGGTTGATAAGTAGGGCTATAAAAAAAGAAAAAAAGAGTTGGCAAATAACTCAAACGAGAGTTGATAAACTTGAGCTAGCCATAAACAAAATTTGATAGACGTGAGTGTTGACAAGTTTAAAGCTTTTTTAAGAAATACAAATAAAATTTGGTAAATGATATCAAACATTGATAGCTAAAAAAATCAGATAAATTAGTAATTGACTCAAATGATAATTGGTGATATAAACCATGTTGATTATTTAATCAAACAAATATTGGTTACTCATTCTTTAAAATATTAGAAAATTCTTATAAGAATTGTCAACTTGAAAACTTTGGTAAGAAAAACGAGTAAGAGTTGACGAAAGATAAAACAAATTGTAATTTACAAATTGTAAAAAAAGAATTGGAGACTTCATAAAAGTATTGGTAAGTTATGAATAAAATATCGGGAAATCAGGTGACTGATAATCATTTTTACCAACAGTTTTATGATAGTTACCAACTAGTTCAACATTCTACAAACATGAAAAGAATACTTCCAATTTTTTTTTTTTTTTTTTTTTTGGCTTTTTAAAGCATAAGCAGAACCTTCCTTCGTTAGATATAAAATTCCACTTTTCACATTTTTTTCATCAAATACCCAATAGAAGCTAAAATTATCATTGGGGAGCTAAGGAACTTTTACCTTTTCTGATTTGAGATTTTGGAGATAAAATTATCATTTGCATTGGCGTTTCAAATATCTAATTTGAATACTTGAATCAAAAGCTTGAGAAACAAAGTAGTACGAGGAGCCAAAGTGCCCGGACAGAAAGTGCCATCTACCTTAACTAAAGTGAAACATTCGATTGCACATCACCTCCTTTAATTTGATTAAACTTGATTTAATTTATATCCTTCAAGAGCACGACGTATCGCCTTTAAAAATCATGTCAATATGCCATCTATTTTTTTTTCAAATAATTGATATAAGGTAAATCAAATGCCCTTTGAAAATCCAACCCCATCAAACTAATACATCACCCATCACAAAAAATGGTCAAAAAATCATTTTCATCATCTGATTTTGAAAAATATTTTCAAACATAAAATTATTTATAATATTCATGAATAAAAAATATTTTTCATCTTATTTTCAAATCTTTGATAGATAAATAAATAAATAAATAAAACATATATACATACATACATACATATATATATATATATATATTGAAAGGAGAGATTAGTCTCTATTGTATATGGCTTAGCCCATTACCGAAACATGAAAAAAACAAATAATACTAAGGGTGATTGGTTTCAAATGAAGAGATAGAATTGGTTCCTAGTCTTTAGAATCGAGAATCGACCCTATTCACCCTAGAATCGGATGTAACTAGTAGGAAAAAAAAAACATATCATTTCCCCAAATACTTTGTAGTTTTTGCCCTTGCTACTTTGAGCCGATCCGGTGAATCGGAAGTTGGACCGGTTTTTCCCGGTTCCAACTTATTTCCACAGGAACTACCTAAAATTGGCCGATTCGATCTGGTTCGGTTTTCGAGTTGGACCGGGGATGGATGCATACCCCTAAAGAAGACCCTATTGTGAATATGATATATACCATAAAAAGATGGATAAGCTTTCGAATTGGATGACCCATTTCCATGATTAGCTGTTTCATGATTATACCAACTCTCTGTCTGTCTGTCTGTCTCTTTCTATCTCTCTGTATTAAAGTAGTTTGGTTGGATGCTTTGGTCGTTTCCATAGAAGCCATTCCTCATGTTAGCTGGCTGTTCTTACAAACTTGGCAAGAGCCATTGTATTGAAATGATAACACAACTGTCGTATATTTCGGATATTCCTTTTTGCCCATAAGCAATGCTACTAAAAATTATTATTTTCTTTTATTACTTTTTTCCCAATACTTGATAAGAAATATATACGATAAACTCTCCTGTGAGAGCACAATTTGGGAGTCGAGACAAAACATGAACGATTCTATTGGTCGTTTCCTCCCATGAAAGATCAAAGGATTACCTAACTTAAATTTCTATTTTTTTCTTCAATTTACTTAAATAAGTTAAAAAGAAAGAAGGAAGTCCACTGAAATTATCCATGGTCGTACCCATTTTGATCTGATATATCACTCGCAATTTTTACTAAATAATGTTTGCACTCGCCCCACTCCAATTCCAACCTATTTCTCCTTATTATAACATAAGGTTACATTTTCCCAATTAACGTTATAAATGTGGTTAATCTTTCGACCTAAAACAAAAGAATTATTTTGTGGTTAATCAGCCGCCAAATATTGTTGTCCAAAGAACAATCAGCAAATTTGTCAGCGAATGCCACGTCAACAGTTGATTTTGATCATAGCAATATTATATTTTTCGCACATTAAGAATCTTGGGGAAAAATTAAACCCAAAAAATAGGAAAATAGTCGGGAAATTGTGTACATCCCTATTTCATTTTAATACAAAATTGGACAATCTGGAAAACAATTTTCTAATAATAATCAGTTATATCTTTTGGAATAATTAGCTAATAAAAGATTTTTCATTATTGATAATAATTTATATTTAAATATTTTTGTGAATAAATTTATTTTGATCCATATGTTTTTATAAACATCACAAAAGAGATGTTTAAAAAATATTTTATAAATTATAATATTTTCGGCAAAATTAACAGACGAAAAGACACAACAAAGACTCTTTCTCTTCAATCTTCCATGCATATCTTTTCTTTCCCCGTCATCACAACGTGGGTGACAGCCTGAACCTAGCTGTGCTGGGCCCGCCATGCATAGAAAGTGGGGTCCGGATTTTTCGTGAGAAAATATTTTCTCGCCAGCTTATCCGCTTTTGCGCTTTTTCCCGCAAAAGGAAAAATTTTCCCACCCCGCTAACCTTAAGTGGGCCCCTCCCCTGGGTCTTCTCTAGTAATGCATTGCTCAAATTTGTGCATAAATGCTGGATTTTAGGGTTATTGTGACTGGAAATCGAAATTATCTGGAAAATAGAATAAGATAAGGTAAGGATTGAAACGGGTCTATAAAAGAAAGAATTTGTCATTGGTGTTTTACCTCCATTGCCTGGTTGGAAATTTAGAATTCTTAGTTGTCTGGGGCCCCTTTGGATGGGGGGAAAAGCAAATGTAGAAATGTAAATCTTCATTATTGTAATATAGGGAAAATCTGAATTGTGACTATATTTATAAGACCTTAATAAATGGACTGATGTCTTGGTCAATGCTTGAGTTGGCGTTACCAATACTTAGCAAAACAAGCCAAAGTTAATCTAACTCGGGCTGTTAATGCGCTGGCTTTATCATTTCCAAAATCAAAAGCACGGTGCGTGTCACTAGATTATATTCTTTTTTGAAAGTCGAATGTATCGGATAAACATGCATATTGCATTTTTCATCTTGTCAATTCAAGAAAAATGGTGAAAGGGGGAATTTCAAAGATGATACTTAGCAAAAATTTGAGAAATAAAAAAAAGAAAAGAAAAGAATCTTCCCATTTTTCGTATTCACCTTTTAAATTCACATAACTCTCTATTTAAATCATCTTTTTTGGAGATTGCGGACATAAA
Organism: Eucalyptus victrix; assembly: GCA_016097545.1. NCBI lineage: Eukaryota > Viridiplantae > Streptophyta > Magnoliopsida > Myrtales > Myrtaceae > Eucalyptus > Eucalyptus victrix. Next base: position 51,325,908 of record CM027837.1, on the reverse strand, counting down.
GAACATCTCTCAGGTGGGTTTTTCCCCTAAGGATATTTAAAGTGAAAAAGAGGAAAAACAGTGCAAGCTGCGGCGCAAAAGTCAGTATAGACCGTGGAATGTTTCACATAGTTTATCTATATTTTATATATATTCACCCAAAAGTCTCTCCACGGTCTCCTCTCCCATCCATCTTCCCGCGAAATTAGGAGGTATAGAGAGAGAGATTAGATTACCAAATAAACGTAAAAAAATAAAAATAAAAATAAAAAGAGGGATGACACAAATAATTTTAGATTTTATATATTTATATATCCATAAGAATTAGTTGAGTTGAAATATTATTTTATTAATTATTATAGGAATAAGTTTATGGAAAGTTCTGCAACTTGTCATGAAGATGCAATTGAGTTCTAAAACTTTTAAAAATATAATCAAATCTTAAAATTTGAAACAAATATAATTAAGTCTTAAAAAAATTTTCCAAAAGTGTAATTGGATTTTAAAACTTAAAAAAATACAATTAAACCTTAAAACTTATTGAGCTTGTGCAATTAAGTCATTTCTTTCATCAATTTCGTCCAACTTAGCAAGTGAAAAATGCTAATAATTTTTAAGATTTGATTGTATGAACTTAATAAGTTTAAAGATTTTATTTTGGTTTTTGAAATATTTATGACACCATTATACTTTTTTTGATAAGTTTCAAAGCTTCTGAGCACACTTATTCCATAATGATATAAATTTTGGTAACCAGTGCGACTCGTCAAGGAAGGGAACATCCACAATATGCCAGACTATTTCTCACATTATGTATGCCAGCGTAGCATTTGTTTCAATTAGATAATTCGACGGGTGTTCTCAAGACACTTGTTAATCCGATTTGGTAAAAGTAAAAAGACAAAATGCCCCCTAATAGACAAATCCAAACAAAACAAGGAAAACAGCTACGCTACACTCCATTCATGCGTGAGAGAGAGAGAGAGAGACGTTAAAACCGGTGAGAGCTCGAGCAGACGGGTCATTTGCAGTTCATGAAAAGCTTAGACGTTCACGAAGCTCTCCCTCCTCTCTCTCTAGAATCACCGTGCTTTCTCTCTCTAGAACCTCTCCCGTCCGTCCAGTCCTCCGCAGCGACCAGCGCCGGCTCCACGCGCTCTCGAGGAAGAACCCGAGAATGGATCCCTGCCCCTTCGTCCGCCTCATCGTCGAGTCCCTCTCCCTCAAGCTCCCCGTCGACCCCTCCAAGCCCGCCGTCGCCGGCGGCGGGATCCACCCCTCCGCCACCCCCTGCTTCTGCAAGCTCCGCCTCAAGAACTTCCCCGCCCAGACCGCCCTCCTCCCGCTCTCCTCCTCCAAGTCCGCCGCCGACGCCCCGCCGGACACCGCCACCTCCGCCCCCGGCTTCCACCTCGACCCCGCCGCCCTCCGCCGGCTCGCCGGCAAGCCCTTCGCCCTCCGGGTCTCCGTCTACTCCGGCCGGATGGGGGGCCGCACCTGCGGGGTCGGCAGCGGGAAGAAGCTGCTCGGGCGGGTCCAGGTCAGCGTCGGCCTCGACGGGGCCCAGGCCCGGCCCGTCGTCTTCCAGAGCGGGTGGCTGAAGCTGGGGCCCGCGCCGGGGAAGGCCGCGCCGGCGCGGCTCCACCTGGTGGTCCGGTCCGAGCCCGACCCGAGGTTCCTGTTCCAGTTCGGCGGCGAGCCGGAGCTCAGCCCGGTGGTGTACCAAATCCAGGGGGGCAACATCCGGCAGCCGGTGTTCAGCTGCAAGTTCAGCGCGACCGGAATTGCAGATCCCGGTGAGTCTCTTTAGGTGCATGTTAGCGTAGCCTCACGTCTCCGTGCTAACGTGCGCTCGGGGTCATTTAATTTTCGTGGGAATTTTATTCCAGGGGAAGGAATGGTGAATGATGATGATCATTATGCTACGTCCATTAATTAGAGGGGGGACCTATCGATGTGAATTATTTTTCACGGTTTTTAGGGGTTTGGTTTCTGCTAATTTACGCATGTGGGGTTGTCAATTTTTTTTTTTTTTGCCTCACTTTTGCAAGCTATTGAACTGGAAAAAAAGAAAAACAGAAAATTGAAGCACATGGGATTGTTACAATTTGGTCAAGGACCCTATCCGGTCCTCACCTTGCCTTTCTTTCATGGTGGGGGTAACCCCCTTGACCCCTCTCTCTCTCCCTCTCCCTCTCCCTCTCCCTAATTTGTACTAAATCGAAATTTCACTGTAAAAGATCCTAAAAGGTGAAAAAGGGTAGAGAGAGAAGTGGCAATCTTGGAAGATTTCTTTTTCCTTTTTCCTCCCAACTTTTTTTTGGGGATCTGCCAGCATTATTAGCCTAGACTGTAAGAATAGGCCATTTAGGCACGTCGCTGCCGGAACTTTGACATATAAAGAGTTGGGTCCATGGTTTTCTTGTTTCTAGGTCGTCTGAAATTCGAAAGGAATACAAAGTTCAAAACTTTCGAAAAAAAAAAAAAATCGCTGTTCAATAGGTCCAGATCATGTGACATGTGATGCAGCAGTAAGATCTCACTCGTGCCATGTTCGGTCAGACCCTCCTGAACAAATCTAATATTTTTCATTTTTGCGACCAAGTAAAAGGATCGATGAAGCCTGACTTTCTCCGAATTACAAAAGTGGGTTGATATTTAATGGATATTCTCGATAGCAGTTCGCCGAATCAGCTTTGTTTAATGATCCTCTGCTGCCGCCGCTGCTTCTTTGTTATGTGCGACGCATACAATATTGCCTCGGTTCATTGATTCAATCATCACCGATCACGATCTGTCCTCCGTGCTGTCGTAAATGGAAAGAGAGCTTTCTGGTAGCCTAGAATCTTCAGGACAAGCATCGTGATTAGTTTAAGGAAAACGAGGGGCGATCTTCGGCTGACGGAGCCCAATTTGGTCAAAGAGACAGCTCCAAATCTTCTCCAACTGTCATCGACAACCACCCTCGATTCTTCCCATGTGCAACAACTTAGGTCTGGCCGATATTAAAATTTGCAAAATCGATCATTAGGGGAGTTGATGTTTCTAATAAATTCTCGACTGACCATCGATTTATTTAATTAATTCGTGTTGATTATAGAATATTTGAACGTTCAGTTCTTGTTTGGTACCTTGACTAGTGACTAGGTAGTCTTGGTCCAGTCATTGTTCTAGCTTTAACAATAATTGGTTTCATCATTATGGTTTTTGACAATTTCGATTCTTGATTTGTGCGTTGGGAAATTAGATCATTGGCGTCGGATTTCCCCAGCAGCCGAGGATGGATGAGGACTCTGTCCGGTGAGCGAGAACGGCATAGCCGGGAGCGGAAGGGGTGGATGGTCACGATCCACGACCTGTCCGGCTCGCCCGTGGCGGCCGCCTCCATGGTGACCCCCTTCGTGCCCTCCCCGGGGTCCGACCGGGTCTCCAGGTCGAACCCCGGCGCGTGGCTCATCCTCCGCCCCAACGGCTACTCGGTCAACAGCTGGAAGCCCTGGGGCCGGCTCGAGGCGTGGCGGGAGCGCGGCCCGACCGACGGCCTGGGGTACAAGTTCGAGCTGGTCACGGAGGCCACGAGGGGGATCCCCATAGCCGAGGCGACGATGAACGTCAAGAAGGGCGGGCAGTTCAGCATCGACGTCGGGTCAAGCCTGAAGTCGCCCGTGAAGGGCTTCGTGATGGCGTCCACGGTGGAGGCGGAGGGGAAGACGAGCAAGCCGGCGGTGCAGGTGGGCGTGCAGCACGTGACCTGCATGCCGGACGCCGCCCTCTTCATCGCGCTCTCCGCCGCCATCGACCTCAGCATGGACGCCTGCCAGCTCTTCTCGCATAAGCTGAGGAAAGAACTGTGCCACGACGATCAAGATTGCTACTCCTGAGAAACCATACATCCCGAGTTCGAAACACATGCCCTGCTAACTGATTTTTCCGCAGTGATGACTGATCAGTACTTGCTCAGCCCGGAGACTAAAAAAAAAAAAAGGCTGCCGATTTGAGCGGAAAAAAACATGTTTGCGCACTCCACAAATTTTTTTCTTGCCCACGATCGCGATTTGCTTCTTGGATTGGATTTTGATGATTTTGGTACTTGTAGAGTTGGGGAGTTTGATATCGGTGTTGTCATTATCAACACTTCGGAGAGATTTTTCTCTTTGTTGAACACATTTTTTCTTTCTTCTTTTTGTATAATTTACTTATCGAAATTGTACAGACAGGGAGATCTGGGGTTTGCTACAGTTGTTTGTTCATAAGAATATATTAACTGATTCTTTGATTTCTTTGCTAGCTCTCTTTCTGGATTGACACAAGCTACAAGCTGTTACTCATGTTGTCTTCTTTGCTGGGTTTGACATTGCGGACACGTGAAAATGATGCTGTTTCCCTCGAAGGTTGTCGTCTCCCTGTGATGGTGACTAGTGAAGGGCTGCACTTTTCTTGACGCATGACACTATCTTTTCTTTCGGTAGATGTATTTTGATTTTGCGTAAAATGATTGTGTCCTCTGCCCGACATGGAAGATAAGCTGACATTTTTCCTGCGCCGGAAGCAATTTCTCTTGGATCAAATTGATTCACAAGGCAAAAGCATGGACATTTCTTGTTTGAAATCTTGGAGACCTAAAACAACAGAGGTCCAGAAAACCCTAGAACAGCACGGGTCCAGAGTTATTTTGGGTTGAGCCTTTTCCTTCGTTTGACGGTCGAGTCAGCTTCTAACAAGAACGGATTTCAACTCATGTTCATTGTTCGGTCTAATACCTTCGACTGTAAATGTAGGTCGCGCGCTTCCGATTCAGCAGACATCTCGAGGTCCGAAACTGTGGTTTGCATGGGGACACGAACGTCCCAAGCCCAAAGTTTCCGCACTCTCTCGCAATCACTCAGCTCGATCACTCTCTCTCTCGTGCTCACTCGGCTCACGATTGGGTCGCCCAACGTCAATGCTCGCTCCCTTCTCCATTCATCAACTCTCCTGCTTTATAAAAGAAGCACGATTCAGAGATGTCCGTCATAAAAAATTAGCCGGATGCATTTCATTCCACGATCCACATTCAGACTAGCGGGTATAGGTCACAGTAGGTTGGGTCTTCTTGGTTATCATCTGTTGCTTTGCCATGGTCCAGTGGGTTGAGTCCCCTACCGGACCACCACCTTTTTAATTTTCAGTTTTAATTCTTGGAAATTCTTTTCTTGAAATCCAAGAATCAGTAAACCGGAGACGAAAGCTCCAAGCGGTCCTGCAAATCTACTTATGGCAATTGTACAGGCAGGGAGATCTGGGTTTTGCTTAAAATCTGATTCTTTGATTTCTCGTCTCTCTCTGGATTGACAAGCTACAAGCTGTTACTCATGTTGTCTACTTTGCTGGCTTTGTCATCGTGGACACGTGAAAATGATGCGGTGCCCCGAGGTTGTTGTCTCCCTCTGATTGTGACTGGTGAAGGGCTGCACTTTTCTTTCGGTAGATGCATTTTGATTTGCCTAACATGATTGTGTCTTCTGCCCAACATAAAAGAAAACCAACACTTTTCCTGTGCCGGAGACGATTTTTCTCGGATCAGATTGATTCACAAAGCAAAAAGGATGGCATATTTCCCGTTTGAAATCTTCGATGAGGCAAAAGCAATGCCTCATAACAGTGTGTGAAGTCTTCTAATTGTGCAAATCTACAGCGAAGCCAGTTTTGCGGCTGCATTCGTCGTGGCACACGAGCATGTCGAGTGAAGAGAAAATCCTGCTAGGCCTTTGCCCGAACCAGACGGGAATCCACGCCACAGGCTACAATTCGGCTTTTCTTTGGTGCATCTGATCGTGCAGGACGAAACCGAAAGCAGCCGAATGCCCGCTGAGCTTCTTTCTCTCCCTTGGTTTCATCATGAAGCCGCGCTCATCGGCTCCGGCGCTCGGCAAGTTAGAACACGGGAAGCGGGAACAGAGTCGAGATATAAGACTGAGACCGAAGAGAGCTTTGAAGTCCACATGATAATGGGGTGGCATCTCCAGTCCAGAATGGGCTCTGAGTAGTTTCCTCCAACTCCTCCATTCTACAGCTGTCCTTCCACTCTTCTCTCGCATATGGTGGTTTTTCGCGCTTCGTCAGATGAGATGCTGAAGATGCTCAGCTGGTCCCACGCCGGAGGTCCATGACATAATAAACATTTAATAATTCTCGTGCACGTGGACCATCCCCGCCGTGCTTGGCAACGCCAGCTTGTTACTCGAGCGAGGGTACGGAGGTTACGAAACATGGGCTTGATCCATTGGGCCTGGGCCTGTGTAGCCTACTCCGATATTGAAACCGCCGGTTCTGAGCCTGTGTTTGGAACTCATGCATTGGGCCTGGGCCTGGTGGGCTCGGATCCGTGACGTGGCCTGCCATGGCTGGGCCATGGGCGGAATCCACGTTGTTCGGGCCAGCTCGCTTGCATCGGCCCCCGCTGGAGGGTCCGTTAATCTCCCGCTCGGGCTTGACGTGGCCCCCAATGGGGCGGAGTCGCGCTAAACCGTCGCCTTCTTGTTCTGACTCGAAAACTCTTCTTTCTTATTTTTTGGTTAAACCTAGTTACTAGCCCCAGTTAAACACTGCGTCCCAAACAAAAATTGATTCATCAGAGGATGAGTGGAAAAAAAAAAAAAACGAAAGTTAGTCCACTTAATGCACAGAGATAGGGGCATCAACGACTCTCTCTCTCTCTGTATTTTCTCTGTCACGGAGTTTGCTGGGGTAAGCAGCGAGATCACCAACTGTTCTCTCGACAAACCAGGGGGCTTAGAAGCGCCATGGATCCTCAGGACAATTCAAGCCTCCTCCTGGAATCACCGGGCAACCCAGCCGAGGCCTCTGCATCTGGCCGGTTCGGTATGCCAATTGGGACGTTCCGGGAATGAGAGCACCGTGCAATTCTTGGCTGAACCCAGAGAAGAAATTGTGGGCAACGGTGAGGTTCACTAGGCTCTTGAGCGAGGTGACATAGGTCGGGCAGTACCCTGGACAGCTTGCCGTGTCCCAGGTTCAGGACCTCGATCTGGGTCAGTCTCATGCCCGGCAAGTGACGCCGGAGCACCTCCATGTCCGAGAGCAGCCTGCTCCCATTGCGGATGCACCCGGTGAGCTGATTGCTCAAGAGCAGGATCTTATTGCCTCGAATGATTGTGCCCTAAAGAAGGCTAACATTTTTCCTATGTCAGAAATCAGCTTTATTCACAAAGCAAAACGGATGCATGTTTCCTGGTTGAAACTTTTTGATGAGGCAAAAGCAAAATTTCATAACAAGGTATGAAGACTTTCAGTGAGCAAATGGACGGTTCGAGACAGTTTTATGGCTGTTAAGTGTCGATAGGATTCGCCGTTCCATGGGCACGTTGCGTGAAGAGAAAGTTCTGCCGGGCCTTCGCCTGAACCAGACTGGGAATCCAAGCAGTAGGCTGCGATTCGGCTTTTCTGGGGCGCATCTGATTGTGCAGACGGAAACCAGAAGCAGCCGAATGCCGCAAGGGTTCTTTCTTTCCCTCAGTTTCTCATATGAAGCCGCACTCATCGGTTCCGGCGCTCGACGAGTTAGCACACGAGAAGGGGAGCCAGACTCGAAGATATAGGACCGAGACCAAAGAGAGCTTGAAGTCCACATGATGGGCGGCAACCATGACCTTTTTCATTTATTTATTTATAATTTTAAGTTATTTGAGGGGCAAATTTGGGATTAACCATTACTTAATTTTTCATTTTAAGTTAATTGGAGGTCCAGTTCCATATAAATTAGAGATGACTCATGAGATTTTTGGACATAAGACTAACCGGGGCAAATATGAGATGAGAGTTAAAGTTGGTAAATATTTTTTAGACAAAAAATAGTTCATGATAGACTGATATAAATTAGAGACGACTAATGGTGTTTTTGGATAGAATATTAATCCGCAGTAAATTTGTGACTAAAATTAAAGTTGGTGATTTTACTTTTTAGACAAAAATAGTTAGGAGTAGACTTGGATTGGACCTGAAACCGGGGGATTTTCCTAGGAAATAGACCCAGGGAAGGACCAAACTTGTGAGTTGTTTGCGAGTTGACTGTGCTGTGGGTACACGTGAAGGAAAGGAAGTTTTCATCTGTTGCAGAGAAAAGAACCAAGGAAAAACTAAACGCGACTATTTTTACACAGCCAGAAAATTCCAAGTCCTTTTATGATCTGAATTCTTCTTATACCCCTACTCATCTCCATCTTTCTGCAGAATGAGCTGTCCAAGTCCGGACTCCTTGATGAAGGAAGCGACCCGAGTTGGCGCTAACATGTCCGCAAATGAACAACAACGTCACGAGAGAATCGTGCTTTCATCGTAATCCGTAGTCTTTGTTCATTTTGGCTTTTATCGGCACTTTCGATCGGAGTTCATTTCCTGAATCAGGCCAAGCAAAGTTCGAGAGAATCGCTCCGCTACATGCTTAGGTAGTTTTTGGCTGCTCGACTGGAGTCAAAATCAGTCGGGATGTCGCAATTTATATCAAAGAGATAAGAGGGGAGATTGCAGAAATCATTTCGAGATAGTTTGTGGTAAAGATTGAAGTGGTGCAGAGTAGAGAGAACTTTTGGGATAGTTACTCTGGGTTTGTGGTAACTATCTTCATGCTTCAACTAGAAGAAGAGAGAAAAACACTGCTCTTCACCGACATCCTGGTCTTCTGCTGTATGAACTGGTTGAATGAACTGAATAAATTGATGTATCAGAGGATCAAGGGGAAAACGATATTAGTCTACTTAAAAGCTCTAATTTTTAACACCACTATTTAATGTCAAATTGAACCTGACGTTTGAGAAGGAGGGCATCGTGCATTCTTGGCCGAACCCAGAGAAGAAATTGTAGGCCACAGCGAGGTTCACTAGGCTCTTGAGCGAGCAGACGTCTCAGTCTGGCTAGACCCTGGACAGCTTGTGTCCAGGTTCAGGAACTCGATCACGCACAAAGACGGTGTCTGGCAAGGGACCCCATCAGGTGTTGAACACCTCCATGTCCAAGAACAGCCCAATCTCCTTGGGGACGCACCCAGTGAGCTGATTGTTCAAGAGCAGGATCTCTCCGATCTTATTGCCTAGAATGATTGTCTTCTGCCCAACATAAAGAAGGCCGACATTTTTACTATGTTGGAAACAATTTCTGTTGGATTAGTATTATTCACAAAGCAAAACGGATGCATATTTCCTGTTTGAGATCTTTGATGAAAGCAAGGTCTTATAACAAGGTATGAAGTGTTTCATCTTGCAAATTGACAGTTTAAGACAGTTTTATGGCTGTCGAGTGTCGAAAGGATTTGTCATTCCACGAGCAATGTCGAGTGAAGAGGAAGTTCTGCCGGGACTTTGCCCAAACCAGACGGGGGACTCCACGATGCAGGCCACGACTCTTCCTTCTTGGGGCGCATCTTATTGTACAGACGAAACCGAAAGCGATCGAATGCCGCAAAGGTTCTTTCTTTCCCTCAGTTTCATCATGAAGCTGCGCTCATCGGTTCTGGCGCTCAACGAGTTAGAACAAGAGAATGGGAACCGATTCAAGATATAGACCGAGTAGTTGTTCTCCTCCATTCACACACCACAAAGTTTTCTTTGCCCGAAGTCTGTTCACAACATATCCCTCTCTCTCTCAATGGGGCTAAAGAAGCTCAGCTTGTCCCACATCGGACGTGTACTGACATACCAAACAGTTAATAAGCCTCGGGCACCTCATCGCTGATCGCCGAGCTCGGCGACGCGAGCTTGTAACCCGAGTGGGGGCAATAAGGATGTGGGACATGATCTTGGGATCCTTAGGTCGGACTTCAACTGGCAATCATCTGGCCCGCCCGTTCCAAGCCGTGAGTTGGCCCATGTGGCCCGTGCGAAGGTTCGGGTCACGTGCGGCTCTAGAGTGGAGGGAACCGCGTGAGGCTGGCTTCACAGAGCAGCGAAAGCCTCCCGCTCTCGGCAGTGGAAGGATAACGGGCCGGCGCCGGTGAGGCCCATAAACGGCTCAAAGGACAAGTTCCACTGAACCACCACCCTTTTTATAATTTACTTTTTTCATTTTATTTCATTTTTGTACAATCCAAGAATATCGATAGAGGAAAATTAGGTCCGAGAATATTGATAGGAGAAAAATAGGTCCACCATCAAGTAGGGGCGTACAACCAAATTGGTTCTAGCTAGGAATCATATCAGACCACTTAAAAAACAGGTCCCGAAACTCATTACCATTGGAACCAGTCTGAGAACAAGTTCTAAGAATATCGATAGAGAAAAATTAGGTCCACCACCATCGAGTAGAAGTGTACAACCAAACTGATTATATTCATAAATAATTTCTAGAAATCCAAGAATATCGATAGGAGAAAAATAGGTCCATCATCAAGTAGGGGTGTACAAACAAATTGGTTCTAGCTAGGAATTAGATCGAACCAATTAAAAAACAGGTCCCGAAACTCATTATCATTGGAACCAATCTGAGAACAAGTTCTAAGAATATCGATAGAGGAAAATTAGGTCCACCACCACTGAGTAGGAGTGTACAACCAAACTAATTATATTCGGAAATAATTTCTAGAAATCCAAGAATATCGATAGGAGAAAAATAGGTCCAACATCAAGTAGGGGTGTACAACCAAATTGGCTCTAGCTGGGGATCAGATCAGACCACTTAAAAAACAGGTCCCGAAACTCATTATCATTGGAAAAAGTGGACTGAACGATCCTATTTTGGAACTAATTTTATAAGCTAAAAAGTCAAAATCCTAAATTCTTTTTCCTCTAAATTCTAAAATCAGCACTTCTTCGTCATTTCTCTTTCTTTAAAACTCCTCACCAATCTTTCATCTTTCCCTAAATTGTTTACATAAATGGGGAATGGAGTTTTATAATTTATACTTTAGGTCACGTGTTTGAACTATTTATTATTTATTGAATACATCTTTTGGATTGTTTTTTATCTTTTTTTTTTTTTTGCCGAGTAAGATTTATGTTGTTCATCATTTACTTTGAATCGTTTCATCCCCTATAGACTCATATGATTTTGCTGTAAAAAAATCAATCAAAAAAAGGAAAAAAAAATAAAATGGGTTCTCGAGTAAACCTTAGAATTGGATCGGAAAAATAAAGTAGGTTTCAAACAAATAAAGTAAGTTTCAAGGTCCAAAAATTGGAAATTGATTATAACAATATAAATTTTTTTAATTAAATTTTAATTTCGTTTTTTTTATTTGTAGAATCCAAGAATATCAATAGAGGAAAATTACGTCCACCACCAAGTAGGGGTGTATAACCACGAAAAATAATTTCTAAAAATCCACAAATATCAATAGGAGAAAAATAGGTCCCGAAACTCGTTCTCATTGGAACCAATTCAAGAACAAGTTCTAAGTGAATATTCACCTAGAAATCGGGCTAAACCGTCCTATTTTGGAACTATTTTATAAGCTAAAAAGTCAAAATCCTAATTTCTTTTTCCTCTAAATTCTAACCTCAGCACTTCTTACTTCTTCGTCCTTTGTTTTTCTTCAAAACTCCTCGCCAATCTTTCATCCTCTCCTAAATTTTTTGGGTAAATGGGGAATGGAGTTTTATAATTTATATTTTAGGTCACGTGTTTGAATTTTTTATTATTCATTGTATTCATCTTTTGGATTATTATTTTTTTTTTGCAAATTAAGATTTATGTTGTTCATTAAAGTTTCGTTACCTATAGACTAATATGATTTTGTTGTAAAAAAATAAAATGGGTTCTCGGGTAGACTTTAGAATTGGATCGGAAAAATAAAGTAGATTCCAAAACAGGTCACACAAACATAGTAAGTTTCCGGGTCCAAAAATTGGGAACTAATTATAACAAGATAAGTTTTAGAACCTACACACCGTATGTAGAACCGATCACACCTGCCGGAGTGAACAGCTTGTTGTACCGTGCTGTAAGGGCGCACGTGAAGGAAATGATGTTCCCTCCATCTGCCGCAGAGAAAAGAACAAGAAAAAACTCAGAACGCAGACTACTTTAACCACCGGCCGAGAATATTCCAATTCCTTTAACGATCCGACCTCTTGTACCCGCCCTTTCGTCTCCATCTTCTTCTGCAGAATGAGCTGTCAAAATTCCCGACTCTCCATGGTGAAGGAAAGCACCTAGGTGGCACTAACATTTAAGCAAATAAAACAAAAATGCCATTACACAGTCGGCACTTTCAATCGGAGTTTCACTGCCTTAAAAAGGCCAAGCAAAAGTTTGAGAACCGTTTGGCTGCATGCTTAAGTAAGTTCTTGGCCGATCGACCGGAGTCGAAATCAGTTGGGATGCGGCGATTTATATCGAGACATGAGAGGGAAGATTGCAGAAATCATCTCGGACAGAGTTTGGGACAACTTGAAAAATCTAAGCGGGGCACATTGTTACTGCCCTAAGATTTATCTAATAAATTGGTGCAGAGTAGAGGGAACTTTGGGGATAGTCACCCTGGGTTTGCGGTAACTCTCTACCTAGAAAAAAGAAAAAACACTTGCTCTTCACTTCACATCCTGGTCTTCTCCAAGAAAGAAGAGCTTATGACCACCTATTCTATGTACTGGTTTCTTAAACTGAACTAAATAAGTCGATGCATCAGAGGATGAGTGAAAGAACGAAATAGTCTACCATCTTTAACAGCAGCTATTCAATGCAGGGACACCAGCATCACCAAACCTCTCTCTTTGCCCCCAACAAAAATCGCGACTTTCTCTTTCTTGTCCCTATCTCTCCCCGTATCTCTCTTGTGTCATGGAGGAGCCGGGATGAGATCGCCAACGGTCCCGGCGACATCGCCAACTGTTCTCGACAAAGCCCCAATTGCCCCACAGACCAGAGGCTCAGAAGCACCGGGGACCCTCAGGCAACTCAAGCTCCCTCCTGGGATCACCGAGCAATCCGGCTGAGGCCTCTGCATCTGCCGGTTCGGTATGCAATTGGCCACGAAATCGAACCCGACGTTCCGGAACGGGAGCACCGTGCAGTCTTGGCTGAGCCCGGAGAAGAAATTGTAGGCCACGGTGAGGTTCGCTAGGCTCTTGAGGGCGCAGACGACGTCGGGCAAGACCCCGGACAGCTTGTTGTGTCCCAGGTTCAGGACCTCGATCTGGGTCAGGCACGAAACGGTGTCCGGCAAGTGACCCATCAGCGAATTGTAGCTCACGTCGAACACCTCCATGTCCGAGAACAGCCCGATCCCCTCGGGGATGCACCCGGTGAGCTGATTGTTCAAAAGCAGGATCTCTCTGATCTTGTTGCCGCTCGCGAGGCCGAGAGTGGCCGGGATGTTTCCACTGAGCCTGTTGTTGGCCAAATTGACCACAGAGGCCTGCGAGCTTCCCAATGTCTCGGGCAGATCGCCATCGAAGCGGTTGTTGTTGAGCAAGATCGCGTCAAGCTTGCCATTGGCGAAGAGCTCGGGCGGGATCGGCCCGGAGAAGTTGTTGTACCTGAGATCGAGATAGAGCAAGCTGGGCATGTCTAGGACCGCGCTCGGGAACGTGCCGGAGAAGCGATTGTTGCTGAGGTCGAGCTCCTGGAGAGAGGCGAGGCCAGCGAAGGAGCTAGGGACCGAGCCCGAGAACCTGTTGCTGTTGAGGTGGAGGAGGGTCAGGTCCGCGAGGGAAGACAGCTCCGGGGCGAGCGTGCCCAGCAGATTCGCGCGGTTCAGGTCAATGCCCGCGAGAACAGGACCGTTGCTTTCCAGGAAACCCTCCTGCGAATCTGCACAGAAGATCCCCTGTAAGAGCACACGTTGGGACCGACCCAGTTCCGCAAGACCCCCTGGGGGTCTTCGGTGATCGAGGCCTTCCACGCTTGGAGTGCATTGTAGGCCGCTTCGAGGTTGGGTGATGAAGAAGAAGACCCAGGTGGGCTTGGGCTGTTAATTCCTCCGCCAATCCAGACGCCGCCGCCGCCGCCGCCGCCCCCGATGCCGATGCCGACACCGGCGCCGCCGCCGACTCCGAAAGCCTCCTCCTTGGGCATGAATTGGAGTAGCAGGAGAGCCAGAAGCCAGGTTCTGTCCATCCCTCGACGAGGAGGCGTCGACCCAAGATTCATCTTCTTGCTGGAGGGCGTTTCCTGCAATGTCGCCCAGAAATGTGGTTGATGCATTGAAAGAGAGAGCCAGAGACAGAGAGCGGCAGTGGTAGCGTTTCTTGGTGTTGAATGTGCCTCTAAACTCTCCTCATTTCAACTTGTCGGACGGCTTCCCACGAAACATGCATCCCCTCCCTCCATGATTTCAGAACTTCCAGCCTCTCTTTGCTCCCTCCTAGGCCTTTCGTCTCGTCATGCACAATGTCTTCTGCTCGACTTGTCACTACCAATTCACTGCCTGTGGAGAAGAAAAGGGTTAGGTGAGCTTAGGAGTAATTACTCGCCGAAAGAGGGTGAGGCCTGGATTGAATCAGGGGCCTGCAAGACAGGCAGGGGTCCGTACGGATCTTGGTTTTCGCTCGGATTTTGTCTCAGTACACTGCAACTAATGCAATAATCATCACAAAGTTTAACTTTAAGCAAAGATCCGTTCCGGGGCTAGAAGAAGACAAGAGCGGCTGCGGATTTGTTTGGACGCGAGGACACCCTTTTTGCCGAGTTTTTCAGCGCTCTTTTCCCACGGCAGAAGAGGGGGGGAAATCTGCAGACGATTTCCTCATGTGACCAGCCTTTCTGATGAGCTTTTCGCAGAACGAGAAGCGGCTGGAGAAGGAGACGGTAGGGTTTTCCAATTACTGGAAATAGTTGCTGCCTTTCATTTTCAGTGCGGAGCTGGAAGATAGAAACGGAAAATGTTTCGAATTCCAGAAAAATTTTATGAAAGAATGATGTACGATCTCTCTATATATCCATAACTCTGTGTTGCTTGATCGGACGTGTTCTTGGTCCCGTCCCTTTTTTGTCGTCCCGGTACATTGTTGATGTGGCTTGATTACTATTCTCGATCTCACCTCGATAGATTTTTGTTGTGCAAAGACCGGACTCTGTATGCTTCAATTTTAGTAGCTTTGGCATATTGAAAAATTTGAGTTAAGGCTCAATTATGAACTTGAACTTCCATACGATAACAAAATAAGAGATGTCTTTACATGTATTTTTATGGTTATAACCAAATTAATGATAGTATCATGATCATTTGAGTAGATACATAGTTAAATTGAATCTATGTATGTTATATCGAGATCAAGATCGAGGATGAATAAATGTGAGTCCAATTCAAGTGACTCATGGATTAATTAGATTCCATCGTACCTATAATCACATTATCCAAATAAAATGTAGCAACCCTAATTCACCTACATGCTATTTTTTTTAACATTTTTTTCTTGATCCTTTGGAAAAATGAGTGCTGATAATGGCTGCCAGGTAATGGACCATGGCAGTCGACAATAATGTCCTTACCATGGTCACCTTCACTTCATAATTCACCACCAAACCAAGGCCCACAATCCTTCAATTTCTTTTCCTATCTTGTGTGGGTCGGACAAAAGGAAATTTTGTTTTACTTTTTTTACTTCCGTTTAATCACGTGAAAAGTGGTCGATAGAATGATTAAATATCGGGTACATGTTAATCAAATGATTAATCACGTGAATTAGCCTCGTGATAAGGTTCGGAGCTATTCTCTTGATCTTTTTTTATCCCATTGAAATCGGAATATTTTGATTCTTTTTAATACCCGATTATTTTTCACGCTAATTATAAGCCACTGAATAATTTGCGCGGCTAAGTTAGATAAAATTATTTATAGGAAAATAATGTAAAAAAAGTTCTTTATATTATATTTATTTTGGGGTCAAAGTCAAATGGCCTCATTGACTGGTCTAGCTCCTATATATAATTTATGGTATGACTGGGACGACTAATGAACCTGCATTTAATACGTAATTTACGGCAGAGAATGGCCCATGGATTATTTGTACTGCGAGAACTTCGTCCTGTAAAATTTAATGAGATCGGGCTTCATTCTATCATCAATCGATGGATTCAAATTGGAACCCACTAAATTCAAACCAAAAATAAAAATGGAACTACGAAGGTATACATTTTGAGCAAAATTGAGTTTTATCAATTTTGTCGAGGATATGGCAATCCTAGAAGGAGATGCATCCAATATTTTTTTATATATATAATTAAGAATCTTATTGTGATTAACCTGAAAGGGTTTCGGTACACAAGAACTTACATGAATAGGTTCTTATCATTCTATCATAATTTAATTTTTATTTTGTTATTTTAAATTTGGGATGGGATATTAGTGTATCTTAGGTTATGGCGTTTAATTTATTCGATAAATACTACTTTCTTTATGTTAGACGGATTGCAACTTCGACGTGCTGTTTTGCTATTGATTATTTGCCATCCCTATGACTTCTTTGGTCCGTCGATTTCTCCGAGGGGGTCCAATTAAATCAAACATCGAATTTTTTGAGGATAATGGAATTGGTTGGTCCTTGTGTCCTTTTTTTTTTTTTTTAATCAAAAAGAGGATAGATTTCTATTCAAGTAGGGAAAAAAGAACAACCCTTAACAAGGGCTTCAGTACAAAGCATGTCTAACATAATTTGAGGAGGAGAATTGACCCAGTTTGGTGAAAGGGATCCTCGTCCGTGGGCCTTCGCGGCCCAATCGGCTAGGGCGTTGGCTTTACATCGATAGTGCTGCACCTTTAGGTTTGGGAAATAGAGCATCAAAGCTTTGCTTTCGGCAAATAGGGCATGGCATTCCCACGGCGGCAGACGGCACTGGTTGATGGTTTCAACAAGAATGAGAGTACATAATAGTGCTTGGATCTCTGTCTCGAGTGTACATGTTGCTTGAACACTTTGGGTGAAGCCTCCGATCATTCTACCAGTGTGATCTCGAGCAATACTTGCAATCGCTCCCATGTGATTTGCAATAGGAAGGCTCCGTCAAGATTTACCTTTATGATGCCCTGCTTCGGTGGGATCTAGATTCGATTAGGGTTCAGCCAAGTGGTACCTTTACTCAATTCCTGCTGCTAGGTTCTGAGATTGAGTTGAGCGAGAGTAAGAGCTGTATCAACAAGCTAATCTGGGTGGGTGCGTTGATGGCGAAAGACAAAGTGACTCCATCCTTGTGTCCTTTTAATTTATTTAATTTCATTATGATACTTTTTTTTTTGGCACTTTCAATTCTGTTTATTTTGTCTTATATTTAAAAAAAAAAAAAACTAAAAGCCACATGGAATTAAAAGTCTGCAACTTAAGGGTCTCATTAGCATTTTTGTTTTACTTTTTAACAAAAGGACCAATTCGAACAAAACATACGTGTAAATCAAGATCAAATTAGTAAAAAGTTTACGAAAAAAAACTCAAATTAGTATACTTAAAACTAATTTATTCAAAATTAATTTTTTACAATAAAAAAACTCCAAATTCATATATTTGTGATTAATCTACCCTCCGTTAATTTCCATTAAATTGGATTAATACTATAAAAAATCACAAACGTGTACATTTGTAATAAATGAAAGGTAAAACCACAAACTAATTTATATTTGAAAGAAAGAAGTTGATCTCTCGTGATACAATTCTCTTCCTATTGAGCTCGGTGCATTCATCAACTACTATGTGATATCCAACTCATCAATTTGATGATAAAATTTAACAGAGACTAACATAGGGTAGAGTTATTTAGATGTGCATTACTTTGAGATTTTTAGTGATTAAAAACTAATTTGAGGTAAATTTATCATAATTATACCAATTTGAGTTTTTTCGTAATATTAATCCTTAGTAGAAAATCTTTTTTTTTTTTTGCTCTATTCCTATTTTAATGCTTACTCTCAAATTTTTTTCCCCGTCTTTTTGTAGAACGTGAAAGTCGAAAATCATACTTAAAGCTAAATTGTCCAACTCCAACCCCCTAAGAAGGTGGGAATTCAAACTTTCCATCTCCCCATTTCCATATGAGAATTGTGGTCATTGAGGTAACTCAGTCGAAAAGGTAAAATAATAATAAAAAAAAAAAAGATGGGAGAACTCATGTCTATTTCTTTTCGATTCCCTAAATCATCTTGATCAAGAAGAACAAGTAAATTGGCTTGATTTTACAACCCATTCGAAAAATAAATATGTGACAATGTAGGAACTTGAATAAATTTATCCAATTGTTACATCAACGAAGCAAATATGTGCCCATAAAAAATTATTCAAGAAGTCATAAATTTATTATCCGGCAATCAATCAAATTTTAAATTTTTAAATTTTGTTAATTTAATCTCAACATTGTGACGATTTTTCAATATAATCATCCAATGAATTTTGGCCATATATTATTAATTAGGTCGCCGATCAACCGACCTACATAACATGATTAGTGTTGATGTTAACACTTTTCATAATTTTTTTTTTTTTACCTTTTTGAAATCTTATTAGAATTTATTTATTTTATCTTCTTTTTTTCCACAGTTAATCTTTCCAGAAGGCGGACTGGGGTCACTTAGGCCTCGGCTGGTCGACCACTAGGTGAGACCCTACAAGCACTCACCTCTTTCGAATCTAGCCCACTGTAGCATAAGGACTTTTAAGATAAATATCTCCGTCACGGACCTACTCTTTTTTATTCTTATTTTATTCTTGAACTACCGTCGTGGGGAAAGTAAAAAGGTCTGATTCACTTCTTATCCGTGAGGGAGAATCAAGATATTTTTTTGTTCCCTAGTACAATCTTTCACCAAGGTAATCTGATTCTGCCTCATGTGCCCGTCGATGTCAATAGATAATGTAATGAATTAGATGGACCCTTCTTCTTTTTCCTCTTTTTCCGGACGATCATCTTGAAATCGACGTGGAATGCGAACATCTATAGATGAAAAGAAAATTAAAAAAGAAAAAAAAAACGCACATGATTTCCATTAGAAATTACGAACTTACACAATAATGTCAAAGATTGGAATCTACTTTGCATAAAAAAGCATAATCGATGAAAATTAACCTTGAATTTCTCCTATTAATTTGGTGGGGAAATTATGTTCATAGTGTTTTTTTCTCTCACAGCCCAGATCCCTTAAATAATTTAAGTAGAGACTGACAAGTAAAGAGAAATGCATCATAGATGATGAACCATGAGAGCAACGATGTGAAATTAAAGGAGTTCACCTGATAGAGCAGATTACTAGAATTTTTGAAGATAAGATGGAGTGCAAAGTCCGGCTAATCAAAAATTTGATCAATGACCACCTGACATGAAATGTGATTACTAGCAATCACAAGTCTATGGGCTCAATTGATTTGATTCTCTGTCAATAGAATTTGCAATCAATTGACTTTTTATTTTTATTTTGGGGGTATATCCATCAGGTTATGTCAAGGGAAGGCAACCACCTCTGGAGTTGACATAACTGGTTGAGGGCATTGAAGGATTTTTGGCTCATAAACCAAAAGTCGTCCGTCTGAACTGTTGGGGGTTAGAAGTGCGACCTAAAAGGGATGATTGCGTTGATTTAGAAAACTTAACTATATTTCTTTGAATAACTAAACTTAAGTTTGATAGATGTAGAAACAATTTGATAATATTAGATACATTATGCTTCTATTAGATAAATTGAAAGAAACAAGTAAAGTAACCAAAGACGATGTACAGGGGTTCTTCATAGTAGCTCGGGTTAGATTAAGTTTACGTCTATCTTTCTAAATTAATGGCTAGCAAACCTGTGAATAGTAATCTTGTGAGTAGTTACCACAAAACCTGTACTGTTTTCACCTAAAATTGATAGGTCATGCCATTAGTAAACAAGCACTAGTCACACACTATATACTTCTTAAAATGAGGATTACAATGAGTAATGACAATTTTCAATAGAATGGATTCAAGTTAATAAAATCAGGATCGCAACAAAACAAGAATGTGACTATATTAATGTTTGTAGTTTTTGCATTTTTTGACCATATCTCCTTTTGCGTGCATTGATCTTGTATAGCGTTTGGTTTTCAAACTAGTCATTGATAATATTCAAGAAGATCAATTTGCCATTGAAATGATGGACATAATCATTGGAGAATTGATTGCCCATGGAGAGCTTTCCCCAAATAAATTTAACTATTCTTGGTAATATTCCATTCAATCGAATATGTAACAGTAGATAAAATTTTGTTTCAAATATTCCTTCCGGAGTTCCGGGCTTGAAGCCAGCCATTAAATTATTTTGACCTACGAGATTAGTCAAGGGATTAATGGGATTTTCTTATCCAAATTTCATAATACAGTGAGTTGGTTTTATCAATATTCCCATGAATCTATCTAAGCTTCCAATTGGCAATCGAATTATGTACTCAATCCATCTAGTCTTCTTGAGTACACCATGTACAAGACCTCACTAAATTGTTCACATTATCACGATACCTCAAATCATAAACTTCCCACTCTTTGTGACTGGTTCACCTATCAAGGTCCTCTCACTTTGTACTTTGCATTCCATTAATAGAGATAAAGTGTTATTTATATCAATGTTACTTGAGATAAGATAACATATCCATATACCAGTTCATAATAATAAATATATGGTTTTAATACTATAGAAGGTTTTTTCAAATTGCATGCAGATTACTCTAGATTAGAGCTATTTGCTATGGCAAATGTTTGGAATTAATCTATTCATGAGACTTGTAAGATATTTCATGGATCTTCAATTAGTAGGGATATCTTTTGTGCACCTTAAACCTCATCCCCAAGCAAGTTTAAGGGTGTATTTGGGTTTTGCTCACAGAGTAAGGGCCCGTTTGGTTCGGCTTTTGGGGAATGCATTTTCAGAAATGCAAATACCTTTGGGTGAATGGGGTTTTCCGAAATGCAAATGTCGTTTGGTAAAATTTACATTTGTAATTAACTTTTATTAAATTAAAAAAGCAA
The DNA here is from genome assembly GCA_016097545.1 of Eucalyptus victrix. Taxonomy (NCBI): domain Eukaryota; kingdom Viridiplantae; phylum Streptophyta; class Magnoliopsida; order Myrtales; family Myrtaceae; genus Eucalyptus; species Eucalyptus victrix. Next base: position 51,305,037 of record CM027837.1, on the reverse strand, counting down.
AAATATGTTTCTATTTTTTATATAAACATATTTTTATACAAAAAATATAAAAATATAAAAATAAAATATATTTATTAAACATAAAATATATATAAATAGATATGCTTATATTTATAAATATATATTTATTTATTAGACATAAAATATATTTATATAAAAAATAGATATGTTTATATCTATAAAAATATAAAAAATATATTATATTTTTTATAAATATATATTTATTAAACATAAAACATAAATAAATAGATATGTTTATATTTTTTATATAAAAAATAAACATAAAATATATGTTCATATTTTTATATAAAAATATAAACATATTTTTTTATATTTATTTTTATTCAAGCGGCCGATCGTCTTCTCCATTGGAGAGATGAACAATACCTGAAGTTGCATTTCGAATATGCAACTTTTCAAAGGACCTCAAGAGCTGCATTGGGCTAAATGCTCTTAGAGTCACTTGGAGATGCAATTACATCTTACTAAAGTCGCGCAAACAAACGAACCAAACACTTTTGCATTTGACCAAGAGATTTTAGAGCCCAAATAAGTATTTCAAATGCTGAACCAAACAGGGCCTAAAACCCCTTTAATATTTTGGTCCTTTTATCCCTTTGATTGTAATCTTGGATGATTTTTCAAGAATGCTCCCGAAAAGTGCCGTCGCCTTTAGAATCACATCACCTTCTTGACTCCTGCCATGGACATGCGGTCCCATCACTGATTAAAGTACCCGTGACCTTTCCTATTATTTAATGTGCTCTCTAGTTTCGATATAGGGATCAGATTTCAATCCCTTTCAGATTAAAAATATATATAAATATATAGATAAAAAAATTAAATTGAGAAATATAAAAGTCTTGTGTCACCTAGTCAAGTAGTCAACATCATGTAATTAAAAAAAATAAAATGAACATAAACGGCCTTATCTTGAAGCTAATCTGCCTGTCACTTCACACAGTTAGGCCTTATCATTAAATAAATGCCTTATAAAAGTATTTTTTTTTCAATTTTGTTTATTTCGCTTTTTTGGACCCTATTCTTTTTCTTTTTTGGCACGAATATTTCTCAATCATAAGCTTGTTCACAATTGATAAACCTACCATTCTTCTTGGTGATGCAATTCTGTTGTAATTAAGGAATGCACATTTACTTCTTTGGCCTTCTTTGATTCTTGTAATTTTCTGTGTTGGCATGAAAGGAAAAACTTATGGACACAAAGGATAATTGTTCAGTAAACCTAATACGTGTATCAATTGTACATGTACCATCGGATCTCATTAAAATCTGCATAAGAGCCTTTATTAGCAGTATGGATTTTTTTACTATAAATACTATGTCATTCAAATAATTTCCAAATTTGATACTCACAATTTAAGCACAAAAAAGAAAGTAGATGAGGAGTTTTAACTGTCGAACCATGTTGATGAGAGATATTTTTATAATTTTCACATGACGTATTCCTCTTTATATATTAGAGTTGATTCAAATTACCAAAAATAATTAACCGAATATTCAATTCAATCAATTTCATAATTTTAAAGGGGAAATAGTAAAGCACAAGCTTTATAGTCAAACCAAAATGCAGATATGAAAGCGCGATTCATTTGTCAAGTCATTCTCTTGATTAGGTAAACCTACAACATGTATCAAATGAATATGTACCTTTAGATCTAATGGCACCCGCATGTGGTCTAATGTTTTTATTAGTCTGGATTCATTTACTATAAATACTATGTAGATTGAATAGTTATTCCCGACCTAAGCCAAAAAATGGAATACATGATACATGAGCTTCGATCGACAACATGTTAAGATTGCGATCCAAAAAGGGGTTTGCGAGATCTACTTTCTCATGCGATCTAGGCATCACGATGAACATGGATTGCAAAGTTTAAAATTCGAATCATATCGATAGGAGATCATTTTGATTACTTTCATATAGAATATTACCACGTATGGTATCATTAACCAAATTTCCAAAAACTAATTAAGTGAATATAATCTTATAAATTCATAATTATAAAAGAAAAGAAATGTAGCATGAGCTCGATTAGTCACACCAAAACGTGGATAGGTACAATTAATTTCTAAACGTGATTCTCGAGATTAATCACATGGCTTGCATTGATTACTAAGATACAAAAACCGATCAAAGCGTATAAAACTTTTCATGAATATTGGAGTTAAAGAGGGAAGTTAATGCGACCGAGAATCTATGCAATGGCATCTCATGAAAAGCTTTTTTTTATCATTTCTTCCTTTCGATATGCTTCACCTATGACCAGCAAATCAAATTTGCTTTTCATTTCACTTAAAAGTGAATAATTTGGCAACCATTTTCTTAAAAATAATTGGTCGTATCACTTAAAGGGTGCATGACAACCACCTGTTTCTATTCCAAAAACAAATTTTATATTCTAAACTTGTTTATGGAATAAAAATCAATTTGATAAAATTATTCAAATTTTCTATTTGTGAAATAGATTATTGTTCCAAAAATAGGCTTGGAATATAAATCAAAAGTAAAAATTTTATACTTCTCTATTTTTGAAATAAAAATGATAAATAAATTTTTTCTCATCATTCGTCAATTGGTCTTTTATTTGTCATCATGGCGACCATTGTCCGTTGGTTGCTCGTTGGTCTCCGGCCGCAGCCACCAGTCGCCACCTACCAGACGCCGGTCGCCAGAAACTAGCCGCCAGATGCCGGTTGCTGCCGGACGCTGGACGCCGGTTGTTGCAACAAGTCGCCGGCCGTCGCCGCCGGTCGCTTGTCACCGCCGTTCGTCATCGCCGATCGCCGATCCACCGCCGTCTGCCAGTCTACCGTTGTCCGAAAAGAAGAAATTTTGTGTCATTATCAAACAGTTATTTTTGTTTAAACACTCTTCTAGAAATAGAAAAAATTATTTCTCTTCCATAAATCAATTTCTGCCGAAAATTATTATCATTCACCCCCCTTAGAAAAATCAATTAACAAAAGATGTTTTCATTGAATAAAGAAAATATTTTTTTCCTTTTTTTATTTTCGTAAGCAAAATAAGTGGTAGTTTTTAGAGAGATATTTATTGACTTGCGAGTTCTCCGGCAAACAAATGCATATCTAGAATCTCAATTATCCGCAAATATTTTTTTTTTTTTGGTCGGAAAAAGTAATATATTATACGAAAATATTCATACAACCCGCTAGTACAGCATCGGTAAGGATAATGTTCTGGAAATCAACAGGAGGAAAGACAAGCCGGTTAGAAGTAGATCCATTTGCCCGATGGGCTTTGGCGGCCCGTCGGCCGCGAGGTTGGCTTCGCGAGAGATGTGCTGAACGGAGACATTAGGGCACTTTGGAAATCGGGTCTTGGAGAACGGTAAGAAAGTGTCGCTCCGCCATGGATGCGGCTGGTTATTTCGGAGGATTTCCACCAAGGAAAGGCAGTCCGATTCAAGCAAAACTCGATGGTGCTGATGCCTCCGCTTGATAAGGTGTCAAGAGCTCGGATCATGGCAAGGATCTGTTTGAAACGCCGATCGAGCCAAGACAACAGTAAACACATCGGTAAGCCGCCTTTGGAATTTCTGAAAATACATGCGATGGCTCCTTGGGGACTACCTGGAATGAAAGACCCATCGATGTTGCATTTGATGGAGTCTTGATCAGGTGGTTTCCAGCGATGATCAGTACTAATCGATTTCTGTGAAACCCTAGGTTTTGGGGGTTGAATACTGTTGAAGATCCTGTACTGGGCAAGAGCATTGTCCACAGCTTGGATCGGATTTGGAGTTTGCTGTCTGAAAGTGGCATTATTTCGTTGGCGCCAGATCTCCCATAGAATATTAGCAATCTCTTCAAAGCTGGGGGAAGAAAGACAATGGGTTGCACGGGTCACCAACCAGGCATCCAATCGCCGGATTGAGGTAAGGGAAATGTGGATCCTGATTTTTTCATTCTCCCAAATCATACGTGTCCAAATCCACGGTAAAAAAATAGGTGTTCAACGGTCTCGGGAGTATGCTGATCACGGAGGGTGCGATAAGGGCTTGGAATGATGTGTCTCGAGTAGAGATTAGCTTTAGTAGCGAGGGCATTTTTACATGCTAACCATAAGAAAACCCGAATTTTTGGAGCAACTTCCAAATGCCAGATTTTTTTCCAGAGTTGATGGGGAGGCGATAAGATGATGAAGCATTGGTAGGGGGAGTTGTTGCTTTGGGCTAATAAGAAATAATAGCAACTTTTAACAAGTATATAACCCAGAGGATGTGGCAGTCCAAATCAATTGATCAGAACAAAGGGAAGGATTTATAGGGGTGTGTAATATTCTTTGTGCTAACTTTGTTCGGGGAAGAAATGAGATATAATATCCTGTTTCCACGTTGCTGTAGATAAATCAATAAGTTCAGCAACTTTAATGGGTTCTCCTGCAGCACGTCCTCCTAGTTGCCCAATTGACAACCAAAAATCTTTCCGGATATCAATTTGCGAACCATCCTTCACCATCCACCTAGTATTAGGAAGAATAGCATCCCTGCCCTTTATAAGACTACGCCACGCCCATGATGGTCTATATCCTGTATTAGCATACTGAAAAGAAGACCTTCTAAAATATAAACCACGAAACAAGCGACTCCATATTGCCTTGGGTTGCTGTAATAAACGCCACGCTTGTTTACCTAACATCGCTAGATTAAATGACATAAGATCTCTGAAGCCCATACCCCCCGTCTGTTTTCGATTGTTTTATCTCGTGACCATTTCATCCAATGTATACCAGAGTCACTGTGATTTTTGCTCCACCAGAATGCTGACATCTTTTGTTCCATTTGTCTACAGAGAGAAAGGGGGAGCATGAATAGAGACATTGCATACTGAGGTAAGGCTTGAACAACTGCTTTTAATAAAACCTCCTTTCCCCCTTTAGATAAGAAATTTTCCTTCCAACCAGCTAATTTCGCATTCAATTTCGCCAGGATCCAAGAAAACATCTCCCGTTTAGATCGCCCCCAATCTGATGGAATGCCCAAGTACTTACCATATCTTCGCACCACGTATTCTCGCCTCCGTTGTAAGTTATCCTGTAGCTGTAGTGGGCAATTCGGACTGAAAAATATTGCTGATTTATTCCTGTTGAGAGTCTGACCAGTGGCATGGCAATACTGGTTTAATAGGTCAGAGAAGTTTTGACATTCAGATATAGAAGCTTTAAGGAAAAAGACAGCATCATCAAAAAAAGTAAATGGGAGAGGCAGTGGGCAAGCACGATTAAATTGGATCCCCGTAAGTGTCCTAAACCGATAGCCTGGTGAATAACCGTTGATAACGCATTGGCCATTAAGATAAAGATGTAAGGGGATAGGGGTCACCTTGGCGAAGTCCTCTAGAAGGTTTAAAAGATGGTAACAATTCTCCATTGAACCGAATAGTATAGGAAACGGTTGTGATGCATGCCATGAGGAGTTTTACCCATTTATCCGTGAAACCCAACTAATTTAAATAAGCACCAAGAAAATCCCATTCAACACGATCATAAGCTTTCGCATGTCTGTCTTGAGGATGAGATTAAATTTTGTTGTAGATTTGGATCGGATCTTAAACGGTGTAAGACCTCCCGAACCACCAAGATGTTATCCTGAATCATGCGCCACTAACAAAAGCCGCTTTGTTCTGGATTAATTATGATAGGGAGCCAACACTTCAATCTATTAGCCATGACTTTGGAGATAATCTTGTATGCAAAATTACGAGAGACTAATAGGCCTAAATTGATCAATGCTTTCGGGATGATGAACTTTAGGAACCAGGGTTAAAATTGTTCTATTTAAATTCGGAGGCATGTGACCCGTGTCAAAGAAGTCTTGCACTTGTTTTGATAATTGTTTCTTTGATGATGTTCCGGTGGTGCACCTAAAGCAGGACCGGGAGGCCATCTGGACCAGGAGCTTTCGATGCTCCCAATTGAAAGGTAGCTTCATATACTTCTGCTTCTGTAACTGGACTTATCAGAGAAGTATTAATCTGAGGAGTAATAATCCGTGGACATTTTACTAGGAAGGGATGAAAGTCCCGATGTCCCACTGATTGATAAAGTCCAGTAAAATAAGCCATAGTTATTTGTTGAAGCCTTTCTGGCTCTCGCTGCCAGTTCTGGTTGTCATCTCTTAACATAGTTATTCTGTTTCGTTGCCGCCTTTGAACAGTGCAAGCATGAAAAAATTTAGAATTCTTGTCTCCCCATGTTAACCAGTTAAGCCTAGAACGCATGGCCCAGAATTGCTCTTCCTGATTCCACATTTGCTGAATTTCCATTCTAATTGAAGCTGCTAATTCCCTGTCTCCCAACTGATAGTGGTTGCGATTTGTAATAGTCTGAAGCTGTTGCTGAAGACACTGAATTTGCTGCCTAGCATTAGTGAAACGAGCTCGACTCCAGCTTGATAACTTGTGAGATACGGCTTGCAGTTTAGATGGTAAAGAAGAGTGAGCCCGTTCCCATACTGATTGAACAACTGTTGTATATTCACTATGTTGTCTCCAGTAAGCTTCATAATGGAATTTCTTTTTTGGCTTGACAGTTTGATAATGAGTATCCAACACCAGTGGGCAGTGATCCGATCCAATTGATGGGAGAGCAAATACCATGGATGATGGGTAGGTAATGCTCCAATCCATTGAGCAGAAAACATGATCGAGTTTCTCTTTTACTAACTCATTTCCTTCCCGGTTGTTGGACCAGGTATACTCACAGCCTTTGCTATCAAGTTCAATTAAAGCACAATCATCAAGAGTCTTCCGAAATGCTTCCATCCTGGTATAGTTAGCTGGTCTTTTACCCCTCTTCTCCCAAGGGTAAAGGAAGTCATTGAAATCCCCGATACACACCCATGGAAGGGTAGTAGAAGCATGAAGCGATCGAAGCGTATTCCAAAATTCCTGTCTTGCGAGAAAGAAGCGGGGGCATACAAACGGGTAACTTGCATGGAGGTACATAGTCTATTATCCATAACTGAAATATTAATAAAATTCTGACCGGAGGACGAGAATAGAGATGTCAAAAAGGTCATTCCGGAATAGAGCAAGGCCTCCGAGAACAACCGGTAGGAGCCCTCAAAAGGAGTGGTCAAAACGGCAACGTCGTAAAGTTCTTTAAAACTAAATCTGCATTCTTGGTTTCCATTAAAAACACTAGGTCGGGCCTTTCGAGGCTATCATAGCCTTTAGAGATTGAATTGTCAGGGGAGTGCCCAACCCCTGACAATTCCAACTTAGGATTTTCATTTAGACCGTGGGGGCTGTTGAGGGCCAGCCACCAAAGCCCGGAGTAGAGGGATCGTCGCTTGAAAGACGGGAGTTTCAAGTAAGTGGGATTCATCTAGTGCGAGAAGATGGATTTGGTCGAATCTCATAAGGTGAGTAGCGTTTAGGTTTCTTCTTTGGAACCACCTCCTTTTTTGGGAACGTGGAGTCTTTTTGTTTTTTACGTGGAGTAGAAACGAGGGAAGAACTCTGGATGCTTTTTAACTTGGCATCTGCAGGAACCAAATCAGTGGTGATAGGGGCTGAATTAGTAGGGATAGGAGAGATAACCTTGGATGGGATAGAAGGCTCAGGAGCAGGTGTGATTGGAGGTAATCTTTGGCGAGAATGGGGTGTGTCGGAGGTGGAGTTTCGGGGATAGTCTCTTCCATAGGTTCGGAATTAGAGAAAGGAGTATAAAAGGCATCCCAATAGGGACTATGTTGTTTTATTTCTGCCGTAGCCACGGTCCATATACCATTGTATCACGTCCCTCGAATTGAGATTCATCATAAGGGTAATCCTTGCATGATGCCGCATAATGGCCTAATTTCCCACAAGAGTAACAATAGTGGGATAGTCTTTCATACCGAAAATCAAGCCGAGAGGTTTGCCGGCAATGCTAATAAGTTTTCCTGATTTTAAAGGTTGTTGCAGATCAATTTCAAGGCGAATTCTTCCAGAAGTGTCCTGTTTTACTTCAATCACTCGACCCATCTCTTAACTGCCCTACTCGAAGTGTTGGAGTGTTCCATTCCAAAGGTAACCCTATTACATGCACCCGAAAGGGCATTTGGAAAAATCGTAACAATGTAGAGGGGTATTGGGTTTCCAAGGTTGTAGATTAACTAAATGACCACGGAAATAACCGGGGTTCCATCTAATGCACGTCTTTTTTCAATCTCGGTTCGAAATTTAATAATGTAGATGCCATCATCGCTGGAAGAGATGTCCAGATAGTCTACGCGCCAAGCTTTCTTCATTGCAATCTGGAAAGCAGGTACATTTATAGAAGGGTTTGTGTAGATATTACCAACCAAAATGAGGCGACACTCTCTGATATTTTCAGTTCCTTGTAGATCTTCCCAGACTTCAAGTTCTTGGTCTGAACAAAGTCGTCCAAGTCGGTGGCAGAGAGAAGCAATACGAGAAGAGTCGTCGGTATCTTCTGAAGCCATGAAGGTATAGAGTGGCTAGAAAACGTAATCCAGAGTTATACCCAGATGAGAACGCAGTTATTCAGAGGTTGCATGTCCATGATCGGCGACATGCAAAGGAAAGGATCATCGTAATGAAACAAGAGCATCACGGTTGTCCCGAGACGAGAACCCGGTTGAAGAAGTGGAGAAGCGATGGCAGATGAAGAAGAAAGGAGAGTGTGTACAGAGAGAATCGGAAAAGAAAATCCAGGGAAGAACTCGAGCAAATCGCGAGAGAGAGCTCTAGCATAAGCGAGAGAGAATGACCATATCCGCAAATATTACTAGGTTGATTGTTTCATATACAATGACAGATAACGATGAAAACAATCAAGAAAAAAGTACATACGGCAACAATAAAGTGATATAATTCACTTGGTAATGCAGTTGATCAAATTTGATTTATTATTTTTCTAAGAGATTAATGAGGAAAAATTATTATTAACAAGGAATTACCAGTTTTTTAAAAACATTTTAATTATTCATGTGGCGACACCCTAACGCATTTTGTTTGCATCAAAAAACACATTTCATGCAATAATTTGCATAATCCCCACTTCCAAATAAAGGCCACGAGTGCGGCGACCACATAGAGAGTTGAAGTAGTTAGTTGGGGCGGTGAGGAATTTTTGGCTCAGGATCTAGAAGTCTCGTCTAAATTGTTGAGTCTAGCGATGCGACCTAAAGGAGATGAATAGGTCTAGCTAATTAATCAGCTCTCACAATTGGTGAATTCTCCAAGAAGCCTAAAAGTCTTTTCATATCTTGTCTTTTTACCATCTTCTTCTATCTTCAATCACAAGGAGGGTTTGAGCTTGTCTCACTCTCCCCTCCATTTGTTTTGATTTTCTTTGAGTCTTTTTTATGTACTCTTCCTCTCTTTTATTTTCAATCTAGATCTAGAAGTAGCTCTCCTCATCTAGTTCTAGATTTGAGAGTTTAAACTCTTTGAATTTAGTTCTAGATTTAGGAGTTCTTCTCTCCCATTTAGATCTAAGAGTTTAATAATGTTTTCGAGGATTTGATACTCATGTGCTCTATTCTTGTATAGGTCATTTGCCTCTAGTTTCAATGATGATCGTAAGAGTTTCAGTGTTTTACTTAACTATAAAGATTTGCTCTTTCAAAAGTTAGATCCGTGTTTATTCAACTTTGGTCGTTTTCATATGGCGATGGTGTGGAAAAAGCCAAACCTAAGTGTGCACCGCCAACTGGCAAAGTTGTAATTATTAGAAAAAAAATTTCTAGCTTGTACTCATCACTAATGACGATACAAGATCCAGTGATTGATCGTCAATTATTTTGCTTGACAAATCCGTTCTTTTAGAATGAGTATATACTTAACCTTGCCGATGCTTTGTTGATCCCCCTTGTATTCTAGATTTGGCTTTCAAAATTAACCCTGAATTACTCCTATTAATTTGGTGGGGAAATTAGGTTCATAGTATTGGGAGTAAATATGCTTTTTCTCTCACGGACCAGATCGCTTAAATAATTTAAGTTTTTTCTCTCACGGACCAGATCGCTTAAATAATTTAAGTGGAGAGTGACAAGCAAAGAGAAATGCATCATAGATGATGAACCGTGAGAGCAACGACGCCAATATAAAGGAGTTCACCTGATAGAGCAGACCACTAGAATTTTTGGAGATAAGATGGAGGGCAAAGTTCGGCTAATAAAAAATCTGATCGGTGACCACCTAACTTGAAATGTGATTACTAGCAATCGCAAGTTTATGGGCTCAATTGATTTGATTCTCAGTCAATAGAACTTGCCATCAATTGACTTTTCTATTTTTTTGGGGTATATCCATCAGGTTATGTCAAGGACAGGCAACCACCTCTGGAGTTGACATAACTGGTTGAGGGCATTGAAGGATTTTTGGCTCATAAACCAAAAGTTGTCCGTCTGAACCGTTGGGGGTTAGAAGTGCGACCTAAAGGGGATGATTAGGTTGATTTAGAAAACTTAACTATATTTCTTTGAATAACTAAACTTAAGTTTGATAGATGTAGAAACAATTTGATAATATTAGATATAATATGCTTCTATTAGATAAATTGAAAGAAACAAGTAAAGTAACCGAGGATGATGCACGGGGTCTTTATAGTGGTTTGGATTAGATCAAGTTTACGTCTCTCCTTCTAAATTAATGGCTAGCAACATGATGGAATCCACTAGTAATCTTGTGAGTAGTTACCACAAAACCTGTATTGTTTCCACTTGAAATAGGTCTTGCCATTAGTAAACAAGCACTGGTCACACGCTATATACTTCTAAAAATGAGGATTACAATGAGTAATGACAATTTTCAATAGAATGGAACACAAGTCAATAAAATCACGATTGCAACAAAACAAGAATGTGACTATATTAATGTTTGTAGCTTTTGCATTTTTTGACCATATCTCCTTTGGCGAGCATCGATCTTATATAGCCTTTGGTTTTCGAACTAGTTGTCAATAATATTCAAGAAGATCAATTTGCCATTGAAATGATGGACATAATCACTGGAGAATTGATTGCCCATGAGGTTTGCCCAAATAAATTTAACTATTCTTGGTAATATTCCATTCAACTGAATATGTAATAGTAGATAAAATTTTGTTTCAAATATTCCTTCCGGAGTTCCGGGCTTGAAGCCAGCCATTAAATTATTTTGACCCGCGAGATTAGTCAAGGGATTAATGGGATTTTCTTATCCAAATTTCATAATACAGTGAGTTGGTTTTATCAATATTCCCATGAATATATCTAAGCTTCCGGTTGGCAATCGAATTATGTACTCAATCCATCTAGTCTTCTTGAGTACACCTGTGTACAAGACCTCACTAAATTGTTCACATTATCACAATACCTCAAATCACGAACTTCCCATTCGTCGTGACTTGTTCACCATCTATCAAGGTCCTCTCATTTTGTACTTTGCATTTCATTAATAGAGATAAAGCATTATTTATATCAATGTTACTTGAGATAAGATAGCATATCCATTTACCAATTCAGAATAAGAAATATATGGTTTTAATAACTATAAACTATGATAGAAGATTTTTCCAACATGATTGTCATAAATTGCATGTAGACTACTCTAGATTAGAGCTATTTGTTCAGGGCAAATGTTTGAAATTAATCTATTCATGAGACTTGCAAGATGTTTTATGAGTCTCAAATTAGTAGGGATAGCTTTTGTGCACCTCAATTAAACCTCCTCCCCAAGCAAGTTTAAGGGTGTATTTTGGATTTTGCTCATAGAGTGCTCATAACAAGGCTTAAATCCAAGAGTAAAACCCTCTTAATATTTTGGTCCTTTTTCCCCTTTGATTGTAATCTTGGATGATTTTTCAAAAATGCTCCCGAAAGGTGCCGTCGCCTTTAGAATCACGTCACCTTCTTGACACCTTCCATGGACATGCGGTCCCATCACTTGTTAAAGTACCCGTGACCTTTCCTATTATTTAATGTTGCTCTCTAGTTTCAACATAGTGAACAGATTGCAATCACTTTCAGGATTATATATATATATATATATATATTATAACCATCCGCTAACGTCACATTTTTTTTGTTCCCGAATAAAAACTTAGCCCGAATAGCTAGAAACAAGAAGCAAAAAAAGTTGGGTAGGCGCTAAACTTCCATCGAGGAGATCCTGCAACACAAGTTACAGGAAGGCTAACTTTGAGTCTCTTAACGACTTACCCGGTGGCACGTGTATGGTGACTAGAACGTGTCGCTCTTAGTGGTTTACCTTCGGTTTTGCGTTATCGGTTGCCGGTTGTACGAGTTTCTTGAGTCACAAAAAAAAAAAAAACTAAAATATATATATATATATATATATATATATATATATAAAGAAAAAAATGAATTGAGAAATATAAAAGTCTTGTGTCACCTAGTCAAGTGGTCAACATCATGTAATTAAAAAAATAAAATGAACAGAAATGGCCTTATCTTGAAGCTAATCTGCCTGTCACTTCACACAGTTAGGCATATCATTAAACATCTCTCAGGATAATAGAATTCGTTGTTTTTTTAATTTTATTTATGTCGCCTTTTTGGACCCTATTCCTTTTCTTTTTTGGCTCGAGTATTCTCAATCATAAGCTCGTTCCCAATAGATAAACCTACCATTCTTCTTGGTAATGCAATTCTTTTGTGATTAATAAATGCACATTTACTTCTTTGGCCTTCTTCGATTCTTGTAATTTTCTGTGTTGGTATGAAAGGAAAAAACTTATGGACACAAAAGATAATTGTTGTTTAGCAAACCTGATATGTGTATCAATTGTACATGTACCATCGGATCTCATAGAAATCTGCCTTAGAACCTTTGTTTTTAGTAGTATGGATTTATTTACTATAAATACTATGTCATTCGAACAATTTCCACATGTGACACTCACGATCTAAGCACAAAAAAGAAAGTAGGTGAGGAGTTTTAACTGTCGAACCATGTTGACGAGAGATCATTTTTATCATTTCACATGACGTATTCCTCTTTATATATTAGAGTTGACTCAAATTACCAAAGATAATTAACTAAATATTCAATTCAATAAATTTCATAATTTTAAAGGGGAAAAAATGAAGCACAAGCTTTATAGTCAAACCAAAATGTGGATATGAAAGCGCAATTCATTTTTCAAGTCATTCTCCCGATTAGGTAAACCTACTACATGTATCAAATGAATATGTACCTTCAGATCTCACGGCACTCGCATGTGGTCTAATGCTTTTATTAGTTTGGATTCATTTACTATAAATATTACGTAGATTGAATAATTATTCCCAACCTAAGCCAAAAAATGGAATAAATGATACGTGACATGAGCTTCGATCAACAGCATGTTAGGATTGCAAACCAAAAAGGGGTTTGCGAAATTTACATTCTCATGCGATCTAGGCATGAAGATAATCATGGATTGCAGAGTTTAACTTTCGAATCATATCAACAGGAGATTATATTGATTACTATCGTATAAAATATTACCAAGTATGGTAAGCATTAACCAAATTTCCAAAAACTAATTAAGTGAATATAATCTCATAAATTCATAATTATAAAAGAAAAGAAATGTAGCATGAGCTCGATTAGTCAAACCAAAACGTGGATATAAAGGTGCAATTAATTTCTAAACGCGATTCTCGCGGTTAATCACATGGCTTGCATTGATTACTAAGATACCGAAACCGATCAAAGCGTATAAAACTTTCCATGAATCTTGGAGTTAAAGAGGGAAGTTAATGCGACTGAGATTCTATGTAATGGCATCTCATGAAAAGCTTTTTTTATTCTTTTTTCTTTTCGATATGCTTCACTTATGACCAGCAAATCAAATTTACTTTTCGTTTCAGTGAATAATTTGGAAACCATTTTCTTAAAAATAATTGGCTGCATCACTTAGAAAAATCAATCATCAGAAGATGTTTTCATTGAATAGAGAAAATAGTTTTTATTGTTTTCATTTCTGTAAGCAAAATAAGTGATAGTTTTTAGAAAGATATTTCTTGAATTGTGAGTTCTCCGCAAAACAAATGCATATTTAGAATCTCAATTATCGGCAAATGTTACTAAGCTGTTTGCTTCATATACAATGACAAATGACGATGAAAACAATCAAGAAGAAAGTACATACGACAACAATGAAGTGATATAGTTCACTTGGTAATGCAGTTGATCAAATTTGATTTTTCATTTTCTAAGAGATTAATGAGGAAAAATTATTATTAACAAGTAATTACCAGTTTTATACAAACAGTTTAATTATTCATGTAGTGACACCTTGACGCATTTTGTGTACATCAAAAAACACATTTCATGCAATAATTTGCATAATCACCACTTCCAAATAAAGGCCACAAGTGCGGCGACCATATAGAGAGTTGAAGTAGTTAGTTGGGACAGTGAGGATTTTTTGGCTCAGGATCTAGAAGTCTCGTCTAAATTGTTGAGTCTAGCAATGCGACCTAAAGGAGATGAATAGGTCTAGCTAATTAATTAGCTCTCACAATTGGTGAAGTAGTTAGTTGGGGCAGTGATGAATTTTTGGCTCAGGATCTAGAAGTCTCGTCTAAATTGTTGAGTCTAGCAATGCGGCCTAAAGGAGATGAATAGGTCTAGGTAATTAATCAGCTCTCGCAAAATGAATTCTCCAATAAGCCTAAAAGTCTTTTCGTCTCTCGTCTTTTTACTGTCTTCTTCTATCTTCAACCATGATGAGGGTTTGAGCTAGTCTTACTCTCCCCTCCATTTGTTTTGATTTTCTTTTGAGTCTCTTTGATGTACTTTTCCTTTCTTTTCTTTCTCAATCTAGATCTGGAAACAGCTCTCATCTAGTTCTAGATTTGAAAGTTTGAATGCTTCAAATTTAGTTATAGATCTAGGAATTATTCTCTCCCGACTTAGATTCCGACATTTTAATAATGTTTTCGAGGATTCAATGCTCATGTGCTCTATCCTCATATAGGTCATTTGTCTCTAGTTTCAATGATGGTTAGAGTTTCAGTGTTTTACTAAACTATAAAGATTTGCTCTTTCAAAAGTTAGATCCATGTTTATTCAACTTTGGTTGTTTCCATATGGCGACGGTGTGGAGAATGCCAAACCTAAGTGCACACCGCTAATTGGCAAAGCGTAGGTATTAGAGAAAAAATTTCTGGCATGTTCTCATCACTAATGAGTATATGCTTAACATTGCCGATGCTTTGTTGATCCCCCTTGTATTCTAGATTTGGCTTTGTTATATAGTGTTCTAGCCTTTACTTTGCTTCGATTTGCTTTATCATGAAAGTCTATGTACTTCTCATATATCATTTTGAGCCATTAATATAATTTTTATTAACCAAAAAAAAGGAGGATGAATAGGTTGATTTACAAAACTTAACTATATTTCCCTGAATAACTATAGATGTAGGAACAATTTGGCAATATGCTTCTATAAGATAAATAAGGAAAAAAAAAAAAAGTAAAGTGATCAAGCACGATACATACAGATTTTTATAGTGGTTCGGCTTAAATTAAATCTAGTCCACTCCTCTATATTAATAGCCACTAGCAGGCGTATCTTATGAGTAGTTAGAACGAAGCACAAGTTGCTTCTATTTGCGACTAATAGATCTCACTATCAATTAATAGGCACCGCTTGTATACTCCTCAAGACAAGGATTATAATAAGCAATAACAATTCTCAACGGAATAGGACTCAAGTCAAAAAGATCACGTTTGCAACAAAACAAGAATGTGGCTATGCTAATGTTTCTAGTTTTCTCATTTTTCTCTCATATCTCCTTCAACATGCGTTGATTTTCTTATACAGCCATCGGTCTCCAAATTAGTCATTAGACAATTATCAGGAAGATCAATTTACCATTGGAAACGAGGCATATGTTCATTGGAGAATTGGTTGCCCATACAATCAAATTTTTCTTGTAGTAGTGATAATTCCCCAAATGAAATTAGCTATTCTAGGTAATAATCTATTCAATTGAATATGTAACAGTCTATTAGGTTTTGCTTCAAATATATCAACATTACTTGTAATAAGATAACTTCTTCATTTACCAATTCATAATGAGAAATAGATCGTTTTATTAACTTCAAATATTATAGAAGGCTTTTCCAACATGAATTTCACAAATTGTGTACAAACTTGGAGTTAATCTATTTATGAAACTTGCAAGATATTTCATGAGTCTAAAAGTAGCAGGAATAGCTTCACACACCTCAATTAGATCTCTACCCCCAAGCAATTTCAAGGGCATTTTGGATTTTATTTGTAGAGTGCTCTCCACAAGACATAAATCCAAGAGCAGACTCTTTTAATTTTTTTTTTCTTTGCTTGTAATCTTGGATGATTTTTAAAGAACGCTCGTGAAAAGCGCGGTTGCCTTTAGAATCACATTACCTTCTTCACTTCTTCAATGGACATGTGGTCCCATCACTGATTAAAATACCCGTGACCTTTCCTGTTATTTAATTTTGCTATGTAGTTTCAATATAGGGAACAGATTGCAATTCCTTTCAAGATTAAAAAAGTACATATATAGAGAGAGAGAGAGAGAGAGAGAGAGAGAGAGAGAGATAAAAGGATTGCTTCGAGAAATATAAAAGTCTTCTGTCACCTAGTCAAGAAATCAATATCATGAAATTGAAAAAAAGAAAAAAGAACACAAAATGGCCTTATCTTGAAGCTAATCAGCCGGTCACTTCACACAGTCAGGCATTATCATCAAACATCTCGAAGGATAATAGAATTCATTGTTTTTTAATTTTGTTTATTTCGCTTTTTTGGACCCTATTCTCTTTCTCTCTCTCTGCTTTTTTTTTTTTTTGGGCTCGAATATTCTCAAACATAAGCTCGTCCACAACCGATAAAACCTACCATTCTTCCTGGTCATGTAATTCTTCTGTGATATTAAAAAAAAAAAAGGCACATTGACTTCTTTGGCCTTCTACAATTCTTGTAATTTTTTGTGATGGTATGAAAGGAAAAATTTAGATATACAAAGGATAATTGTCCGATAAACCTAATATGTGTATCAATTATATATGTACCATCAGATCTCACGGAAGCCCGCATGAGATTTGCTGTTTTTAGTAGCTTGGGTATATTCACTGCATCATTTGAACAATTTCTGCATATATGATTCTCATGATCTTAGCATGAAGAAGAAAGTGGATTGCTGAGTTTTAACTGTTGAACCATGTCGACGAGAAATGATTGTCATCATTTTTCACATGATACATTACTCCATTTATTAGAGTCTGCTCAAGTTACCAAAAATAATTTTAACTGAATATTCAACTCGATCAATCTCATAATTTTTAAGAGGAAAAAAAAATAAAGTGCGAGCTTTACTAGTCAAACCAAAATGTGGATATGAAAGCACTATTTATTTTTCATGTCACTCTCCTGACTAGGTAAACCTAATACACGTATAAAATGAACATCCACCTTCAGATCTCAAGGAACCCGCATGTGGTCCCTTTTTTTTTTCTTTATTATCTGTATTTTTTTGGTCAAATTTATAATCCGTATTCATTTATTATAAATACTAGGTAGATTGAACAATTATTCCTGACCCAAGATCAACAACCTGTTAGGATTGCGAACCAAAACGAGTGTGAAATCTACTTTCTCATGCGATTCTCGCGATTTTGACACAGATAAAAATGGATTGCGGAGTTTTACTTTCGAACCATTTTCATCACTTTCATATGGAATATTACCATATATGGTAGCATTAACCAAATTTCCAAAAACTAATTAAGTAAATATAATCTCATAAATTCATAATCATAAAAGAAAAGAAATGTAGCATGAGCTCGACTAGTCAAACCAAAACGTAAATATAAAGGTGCCTTAATCGCTCAAAAAAAAAAAGGTGCCTTAGATTTGTAAACGTGATTCTCGAGATTAATCACATGGCTTAAATTGATTATTATACCGAAACCGATCAAAGCGTATAAAACTTTCCATGAATATTGGAGTCAAAGAGGGAAGTTAAGGGCCTGCATGTTTTTGTTCTTTATTTATGTTTTTGAACACTTTTTTTGTTTTTTTGTTCCCGGGAACAAAAAAAGAATAGAAACGCGTTTGGTTGCATTTCTGTTCTTTTTTTGTTTTTTTGTTCCCGGAACACAAAAAGAACATAAATGAGAAACAAAAAAAAGTTATTTCTTGTTCCAGAAACGATTTTAAAGAAACGTTTTTCTTCTTCTCTCTCTACTCTTTTCTTCTTCTTTTTTTCTTCTTTTTTCTTTGGCCGGTCGCCGGCCTCGGCCATGGTCGGCGACTTGCCGTCGAGGGCCGGCAACGTCGTCGAGGGTCGGCGACCTCGCCGGAGCTTTGTCGGCCCCCAGCGAGGCCGAGCTCGCCCAGCCAAGGCGAGGCTCGGCCTCGTTCGAGGGGAGATCTTCGGCTAGGGTTTCGGCGAGGGGCTCCGGAGGACGGTGCGACGGCGGCGCGGCACTAGAGGCTTCGGGATCGACACGGGGCGACGCGGGCAAAGACTGGCGGACGGCGTCGAGCTGCGGGCTTCGGGGCGGCGTGATAGTCGGCGTGACGGTAGCGTCTATGGAGGAGGCTGTTGCGGGGGGCACGGATTTGCAAGCGGAGTGGTGGCGAGCGGTGGTGTCGCGAGGAGTAGCGGCGGGCGAGATCTCGGTCGGTGTCGTAGGCGCAGGTGCTCGGCTCCGACGGCAGGGCGGCGAGGCTCAGCCGAGCCACGCCCAACCACGGCGAGGCTCGGCCTCGCCGGGGGCCAAGAACCGGAGGCCGGCGATCGGCCAAAAGAAAAAAAAAAAAAAAAAAGGAAAAAATGGAAAATAAAATAAAAATATTAAAAAATTAAAAGAAACAAAAAAAGAATAAAATTTATCAAACGTGTTTCTATTCATTTTTTATTCCCGGAACAAACGTTACCAAACGCGTTCTTTTGTTCAAAAACTGTTCCCTAGAACAGAAACACTTTTTTTTTTGTTCCCTTGAATAAAAAAAGAACAGAAACATTACCATGCAGCCCTAATGCGACTGAGATTCTAAGGAATGGCATCTCACAAAAAGCTTTTTTTTCCCTCTCTCTTCAGATAGACCAGCAAATTTCATTTACTTTTCGTTTCACCGAAAAGTAAACAATTTGAATTTTTTTTAAATGATTGATCATATCGCTTAGAAAAATCAATCAACAGAAGATGTTTTCATCGGATAAAGAAAATATTATTTTTTTTTTTTTTTTCATTTTTGTAAGTAAGGCAAGTAATAATTTTTAGAAAGATATTTCTCACATCGTGAGTTCTTTGCAAAACAAATGCATCTTTAGAATCTCAATTATCTGCAAGTGTTACTAGGTTGATTGCTTCATATAAAGTGACAAGTGACGATGAAAACTATCGAGAAAGAACTATATACGACAACAGTTAAGTTGTATAGTTCACTTGGTAATGCGTTGCTCAAATTTAATTTTTATTTTGGAAGAGATTAATGAGGAAAAATTATTATTGACTAGTAATTACCAGTTTCATACTAACATTTTAATTATTCATGCAGTGACACCCTGATGCATTTTGTGTACATCAAAAAACACATTTCATTCATGAATTTGCACAATCCCCACTTCCAAATAAGCAGCTTATCCTAATTTGATTTATTCTTGTTTGCACCAAAACATGACCAACTTTCAATTATTATCGACATTTTATAGACTTTATTGATAAAAGCATAATTTGGTCATTTATGAACGGAATTATCGATAACTTGAAGGAATCAACAAAAAGTGAAGTTGACAATCTGGAATGGTTAACATAGTGAAATAAAGTAACCGTTGAGGTGATGGAGTTGAAAAAATCATCAAGGTAATGAAATCATTGTAACCGTCCATGTAATCATGCGGTAACTATTTGCTACCTTTGTTTATGACTTCCTTTTGTAAACCCTGTTTGTAACTTGCTTTTGTAGCCTCTGTTTGTAAGCCTCCTTTTTAACATCTGTTGATAACGGTCGATTGTAAATTTTAGATAACCATATGGTACTCTTCAGAGGCCCCCTGCACAACTCAAACAAACAAATCTACCATCTTTTAGTTATCTTTACTTTCTGGCACTGTACTTTTATCTTTTAGATTCACGTCATCGATCAAATTTCGGAAAGTTTCTTAACTATAGTTTTTAAAATTACATCGTTGATTAAATTCTAGCATGTATCTTTTTAATGGGTGTTGCATTATTGATTAAATTCTAGGGTAGCATTTTTGTGTTCTTAGGCTTTGTCGTCAATTGAATTCCAACATAATTTATTTGTACTCGGTTCCATTATTGATATTGTATTTTCCAAGCATCACTGTTGATTATATTTCAACTCGATTTATATTTTTACAGTCATTTTGAAATAAAAGTTGTTAATTTCTTTATCACCCATGATATTTTTTGTCGGGAGTCAAGACAAAATTTCTATCCTTCAATTAGCATCGAAGAATGACTTTTGGTGAGAGACATTTCGTCACAAGAGAAATTCCAATTCCTCATTTGAAAATATATTTACTCTCTCATGGAAAGAAAATTCTTAGCTAAGGGCTTATGGCTAAAAATTGTAAAAATTATAAAATTATGAAAATATACTATGTGATTTTTCGATTTCAATAATTTGAGACATTTGGTACCCTTATAACCGATAATAAGAAAAAAGATGATTGTATTACTTGACCTTGTAATGGGTTGCAATTAAGGGGTATTTAGATAATTTTTTTTTTTTGGTTAGTCATACTCTACTTTTATTCTAATGCTCAATCTCAAACTTTCGCTTGCCTCCTTATAGGGCGTGGGAGTTGAAACCCACTCTTAAAACTAATGTATCCTCACCCCAACCCCCCTGAGAAGGTGGAGATTCGAATCCTCCACCTCTCCTTTCCAAGTTGGAAAGGTAGCCACTAGGATAAACCCCAGTGGTTAGGGGTATTTAGATTTGAACAACATGTAAAAAGGTACGGAGTAGTTTAGTTTAATTTAATAAGGAAATTAATGATCCTAAAATATAAGGAAATATTATTTCTAACATATAATGACATTTGTAATGGTATTATCTTATAGGTATAAAGAAAGAAATTCTATGCCACAAGCAAAAGTGTAACAAGAGAGTCCCAAGGCACACCTGGACACATACTTAATAGGATATTTGTAGTGATTAATAAGTTTAGAATTAGGTAATTGTTAGGCTCCAAGGCACACCTAAACACATACTTAATAGGATATTTGTAGTGATTAGTAAGTTTAGAATTAGGTAATTGTTAGGCTATCAAATTGTCTAATTTGGCCCCCCAAAAGATTTCGAAATTGTCTAGGAAAAAATAAAGCTTTGGCCTAAAAAATGGGCAAGAAAAGCAGGAGAAAGAAAAGGAAAGGAGAAAAAGCTTGAGAGAGATGCCTAACGCTCTGAAAAAACAAAATCCTAATTTAAGTCTAATCACAATTTTATTTTGAAAATTTCTTTATTTTAAAAATTTTAAAACTTTTACTCTTGTCTTAAACTTACTCACATATCCAAAAATTTCCATCGATTTTCTCAAATTATCAACATCACTACTAATTAGAAGTTCATTATTAGAACCGTGTCTTTGTTAACACCATCAACTTTGTATTGAGTAACAACAACTTTTTTATAATCATGAAGAAATTGATTGCAATTTTTGGACACATAGACAGATTCGAGATTGGAATGAAAGTTTGAGATTTCTTTTAGACAGAAAAAAAGTTCAAAATGAATTGGAATTAATCCTAAAGTTGAGAGTTCTTTAAAGAATTAGTAAGTCTTTTTAATTATGCGATGGCTGAACACAAGAAACAATGAAAGAAGAAAAACCACAAACTATGCCCCATTATAGCACAAATATCCCCAAAAAAATTTGTATCATTGAAACTCCCAAACTTGCTCATTATAACATAAGTCCTCCAAACTTATATATTGAACTGAAATAGAGAATATAGATATCATGCACGCACAAGTTTAGGTTTTTTACGTGTCACAAAATAAAACTCGAGAATATTTAGGTCATAGTAACGTAGTTTAGGTTTTTCTTTTTGGTGGTATTTGCCCAAAAGAAAAAGGAAATGGCAATTCGGTAATATAACACAACACGGAGCCCGAATTCACGCCACCTCCGTCGTCATTCGTTTTGTTTTTGACTTTCCGTTTTCTTCTCAGCACTTTCCAAAAAACGAGAGGAGAGAGAAGAAAGGGAGAGAGAGAGAGAGATTCTGAGTGGGGAAATGGTGGAGAGTTCTTGAATCCGCGGGTGGAGAAGAAGGGTCCGAATCCGATCGCCCGCATTATCCGATTCCCTCTCCTCCGCCTTACGTCCTCCCGCGCATCATCGAATCTCGAGAGGGCCGCGAAGCTCTCTCCAGCTCAAAAGCGTGGGCCCCACCATCTCCGATTCATTTCACGCCGCCTTCCCCTTCTTTTCCTCACGATTCGAATGCCTTCTTCCTCCCTCGGCTTCCGGTGGGTCGTGAGCCCGGCGGCGGTGGCGGCGGAGGCTTGATTTTTCGGGTTTTCGGGTCGGTTTTTTTTTTTTTCTCTGCCCGGAGTTGGTTGGGATTGTTGGGTTGGATTGGGTGGGAGTGGTTAGGGTTACGGGGGGGTGATGAAGATCGAGGAGGTGGAGGATGAGGAGAGGGAGAGGGAGAGGGAGAGGGGCGGCGGGGTGCAGGGGGAGATGGTGGTCGCGAGCTACGACACGAAGAGGGTGCTGGTGGGCGCGGGCGCCCGGATCTTGTTCTACCCCACGCTCTTGTATAATGTGTTCCGGAACAAGATCCAGGCTGAGTTCCGTTGGTGGGATGAAATCGATCAGGTTGTTTTTTTTCTTTTTTCCTTTTCGGGCGGTTTTGCATCTTTTGATTGGTTTTGTATTGGGTGAAAAGTTTGAGGAATTGATACGGTCTCCTTATGTTCATCCTGTTGACTTATGTGCTGATACATGGTATGAGGTTTGGTCGGTCGGTTGGTCTTTGAGGGAGGGCTGGGTGGTGTTGAATCAGGATTGAAGTTGGGATTTTGGGTAGTCGAGAACTGTGTCTTTTGTAATCGGTGTGTTCTGTGTGTTTCCGTGTGTTATTTGTTAGTTTGGATGGCTGAGAAGTGCATGTGAAGTAAATGAATGGGCACACCAAGAAGCTGGAGAGTTGACACGATTGTGGGTGCGGAGCGAGTTTCTCTTGATGTTAACGATTTTGAAAGTTGAGGGTCGGATCTAGAGAAGGTTAACCTCATAGATGGTGGTGTTGCTTGAGATTGAATTTATAGCTGGTGTTCCAGAAACATGCCACTGTTGCTACTGAAAAGATAGTAGCTAAGTGCCTGTCATGGGTTATGAAATAAATTGTTTGTCCTGACCTTTCCAAAGATGGATATTGAGATCGATTTTATGGTATTCTCACGGAGTTGTTTTCTTTTGATGCTCTGCAGTTTCTTTTGCTGGGTGCAGTGCCATTCCCCAAGGATGTTCCAAGACTCAAGCAGCTTGGTGTTGGTGGTGTCATCACCTTAAATGAATCTTATGAAACTTTGGTGCCGTCATCTTTGTACCATGTGCGTATATCCTTGAGATCATATCACCTACTTAATTTTGTCTACCAAAATCATCTCCCTGGAACCCTTGTTCTTGACAGGGTAGACTATACAGAGTTTAACATTTCATGTTATAGTTTGTGACACGTTTTCATCCATGAAAACCTATCACAGATTCTAAAGATACCTTGGTCTATGTATGAGTCACTTATGATATCCTACTAACTTGTTTGGTTCAGGCCCATGGGATTGACCACCTTGTAATACCTACCAGGGATTATCTCTTTGCTCCATCTTTCATTGACATTGGCCGTGCAGTGGACTTCATATACAGTATGACATCTTTGAAGCTCTGCTTTTTGTTTTTTCTGTATTCCTTTCTGACTCTGGCTCTATGTTGTCATCTGTGCTATAGGGGTTTCTTCAATCATCGGATATTTTTCTTTGTTGCCTTCATTCAGGAAACTCATCACGTGGCCAAACAACATATGTCCATTGTAAAGCTGGTCGTGGGAGGAGCACAACGATAGTGCTTTGCTATTTGGTAGTTTCATCTCCTACAGAGGAATAGACTCTCATTACTTGTTACTTCTGGCATGTAGCTGAAGTTATGGAAGTTTGTTCCTCTCTTTTATTAGATAGAAGATTGAGCTCCTTTTTATTTGCAGGTAAAGTATAAACACATGAGTCCTGCTGCTGCTTTAGAGTATGTTAGGTCTAGAAGGCCCCGTGTACTCCTAGCCCCTGCGCAGTGGAAGGTGAAGACATGCTTGCTGGTTTTCATTTTTAGATCGTCTAATTCTAATTATTTCTTTCCTTGGTTGGAAACGGATAATATGGGCATGATCCAGTCAAATTGAGTCAACACAATAGAATATTGAAGTTGAATCTTTTAAGAATTCGACGCTTGAGCTTGACCGCTATTAACTTTTCATAAATGACCTTGACTCCAACTGCAAACTGAAATTTTAGGTTTTTTGTTTCTTCTGCTTGCTTGTGTCAATGTGCTTGAAAGAGAGAGAAAGAGAGAGGATTTTGACCTTTGGTGCCACAAAAGTAGCTGAAGAGTTATTGGATATGGATTTGTTCTTTGAAGGCTAGCGCATGATCTCTATTCCTGTATTATCATACTAGTCAAGCTAAGACACCTGAATCTAATCTAGTGACATGGAAAACTATATACCAGAGTCTAGTACCATGTCAATAACTTGATGAGTGGTAGATTATTGAAGCTATCGGAGAACTTCAATTGTTCTAGCTTTAGATGTACTGGTCGATGTTGTTGGAACTTCTTTTTTAGCTGTATACTTCTTCTTAACCGGTGGGTTTCGTGCTATTGTATCCTGGTCTTAACAGTTATAAGTTATTATTTGCCACTTCTCAATTTACTATCTAAACAGGCAGTTCAAGAATACAGCAAGGGCCAAAGAACGATGGCAGTATGTTCTCCATCAGGCTCGGGGGACACTGTCTATATAACAAACGATGATCTTGAAGGGTACCAGTGCACCCTGGGAGATAATTATGGTAAGGCGCTGGCCATCATCCCCAAGGTGACATGGTCAAGACCCATGATTGCAAGGTTGTCTTGTCTTTTTGCTTCGCTCAAAGTATCTGGTGGTATTGGGAGTGTGCCGAGGCGGTTGCCAGTACCAGAGGCTCGCGCATGCTAAGGCGTTTGTATGTTGTGACTCTTTTTGGTGTTCGTACATGAAAATAAGTTTTATTGAGTAGGAATCGTCAACGGTATTTTGTGTCTAAGAGAGAGAGAGAGTGATAGTGTGAGAGGAGAGTTAAAGTGAGTATAAAGACACGAACAAAAGAGTTATTGTTGTGTGGTGTATTCTGCTTCATCTTGTTGAATAGATGTGTCTTTGCAATGAATTCTGACACCTTTTCTTGTTCGCAAATGGATTTCCCACTTATCGGTGATATCTGTGGTTATGGGTATCCCTGGATTACTAAAATACGCGAAGTGGGCAGTTTTTGGATTGCTTTGATCTTCAGGTTGTATCAACTTCCGTTGTCTCGGGGCTTAGTTACCAAAGGTATGTCATCACAGGATTATCGTGAGGCCTTGATGAGTGGCGAGTCACAACGCTTCCTAAGTCACCTCGACACTTGATGGCGGCTATGGCCGCTGCTGGTGCTTTTTGGCGGGAAAAACTAATTTTATATTATTCAATAAAGTTTAATATATATACACACATCAAAATAAGCCTTAAAGGTCTTAAAACTATTTTATCCTTCATACTTCGAACACTTCTTTCAAGTTGGAGCATGCTCAGCTTATTACAAATATGTTCTATCCTCTAATTATCTAGAGATTTAATAAAGATGTTTGTAAGTTGTTCATCCGTTCGAATATGATTAGGAAGGAACACTTCTTTCTTCAACTTCTCGAGTAAATGATGGTCAATTCCTCTGTATGAGAGAACATGGGGTTGGAAGCTCTGTCCATTGTAACTTTATTATCGCATCATAGTCATGTGTTACGGGATGGCACTTCCTTGCTTGCGGAATAGCCCGTGAGGCACTCGGCGAATGAAATTCACCAGTTGTTCCATAGTTGTTCTAGAGACCAAATGGTGAATGGCTTCTTTATACGAGATCGTCCCACGCTTAGTTTAGTTTGGGTGTCTAGTCTATCAAGCGAGACAATAACTCTTTAAGCTTAACAACTGGTCTCAGCCTGTTATGGCAGGCTATGGCCTCATCAGGAGAGTGAAATAAGCTCCCAAACAATTTATGCACGCGGGTCAATCTTGCTTTCAAAGCTCCTAAGTAATATAATTTTTTGATCCTAGAACTCTTAACATCAACAATCTTGACACTACCTTCACAAACAAGTTGTGTTAATTCCCGCTACATCTTCATTCTTCACTTGATAACTCTAAGCACCACTCATAAGTGTCATGACTACGAGAGGTTTCACGAACCATGACATTCTCTCCCACTCAGTTCCGTAATGCCCTTGTTGCGGTCTACTCTGTCACTTCTTTACGTCCCTTAACTATTGATGCGCCATTTTTGGGATCAAACATTGACTTGTCACGCTCACCTAGCAAAATAGGTTTTGCTCCATTGGTGGCCTCTTTTGATCTTAGTTGTTCGAGCCCCTTTCGGTCACTTGCACTTCCTTTGGTAAGTGTGACATTTTTCGCCAATTGCATATTTTGATGGCACCATTTTCGCCTACTAAGTATCTTGACCCCATCAAACCAATAGAGGTTCTTTCCTTGTTGGAAAACAAGGCAATAGACTTCTTCTTTGGATTCATTGATCGATTTAGGAACATTATCCTCATTTAGTGAGGAATCGATTGTTCTCCAACTCAACTCACTTGGCAAGGAACCAGTTCTTCCCTTGTGCTCCCATTTCATCTTAGAAGCTAGTCTAGAGCCATGCTTTGTTTGAGCACCTTTTGCCTCAGGCGATTCACTCTCCACCCTCATAGGACTAGGTAGACCACCGGTACTCTCCAACTCAACCTGTGACATCCAAAATATTCGGTATTAATTTTAATTGAATTAATCAGTTCATTTCTATGCACTTGGAGTCGGGGATTAAAGTGGAATACAAAATTGAGATGCGAGATGAGCTATTGGATGAGGAGAATATTTAATGGAAGCATTGAGGCCAATTGAGATGGATTTAAAGTAAATCAAGTGATTAATTGAAGACAATTGTTTCAAAATTCGTATGCCCATGGACCTAACATTTTAAATTACCTTAAAGCTTCTAGAAGGGGGCAAATTTGTCAAGAAATAGTGAGTGGAAGGTGACATCACATGATGTCATGGTGGGCCATTTTTGTTGAATAAAATAAAGAGAAAAAGAAAAGAAAAGAGCCCCCCTTCTTCTCTCTCCTCCCTCCCTTCTTCCTCTCTCTCTCTCTCGTGCGACTCCATCTTCATCTTCTTCATGCTTGAACCGGCGGAAAGGAGGGGGGGAAGCTCGTGCGTGCAGCAGCCCGACGGAAGCTAGCCGTTCACCGCCGCCGCACGCCGTCGTCGCTCCGCCCTAGCCGCGCGCCCTCCGCCTTCCTCTCTCCCCTCTTGCTGCTGTTCGAACAACTTCTTCTTCCTCTTGTTGGTGCTTTTCAAACCCAGAAATTGCAGAGGAGAAGCTGGAGCAGCCATGGCCGTCCGCCCGCCCGCTCGTCGCCGGTCGCACCTCCGCCCGCTCGCCGTCGCAGCCCCCGCGAGCCGCGCCCCTCCCATCCTTGCTTCGTTCACGCACCGGCGGCCATTGTCCGTCGTCCCGAGCTGCCGGAGCTCATCCTCGCCGCCGTGAGCCGCCGTGCACCCCCGCCTTAGCCCGCCGGGAGCTCCACCGGACCCTAGCCACCCTTGGCCGCCTCAACCGGCCCCAAATCCACCCCTTCCAGCAGCGATCAGAGGGCTGGAAAAATGGGTATCGCAGAGGGTTTTGGCCCGTTTTGGCCGCCTTCCCGAGCTCGGATGCTCGGCCCGCTTTGAGGAAAGTTGTTCTCCTCGGCGTCCCCGTCGTTTTGATCCGCTCGGCTCGCTAATTCGGTGAGTTTAGCTCACTAAACCTCGCTTAGAGGGTTAATTATGTTTTAGGTGTGCTTAGTATATATTAAGTGTGATTAGGTGATTAGTTTAATTTATTTAAGTGTTGATTATATTAATATGTTTAATTAGCTTAAAGTGAGCTTAATTTAAGGCTAAATGAAGGTTTACATTAATATAAAGCTTGATGTGACATAAATGAATTTACTTTTGACTTATTTAAATATTTCGAAATTATTTAATAATTTAATAATATATTATTATTCGAAATTATTAAAATACTATTATCTAATTATTTTCGGAATAAATTTAATTATTTATTAAATTCCGAAAATTTTGTCGGGACCCTAAATTCTAGAATTTCGTGCCGTCATTTCTTGTGTATTCGGATTTTGAAATTGATGGTCGGATATTATAAATTGAATGTGGATTGCGAAAAATATGAATATTATTATTTAATTAATTTTCGGAATAAATTTAATTATTTATTAAAATTCAAAAATTTCATCGGGACCCTAAACTCTCAGAATTTCGTGCCGATCGTTGCTGTATATTTAGAATTTGAATTTGATGATTGATTGTGGCGAATTGAGTGTTGATTGTGATAAATATGGATTTTATTCATAAAATCCCAAGTGTCGAGTTCGGCATTGAAATTGGATTGTTAATAGCTAATATCGTAATTTGATTATAGGAGTAAAATGCAAAGTTTCCAAGGATTGGTATCGAATTGTCATGTGCTGGTTGTAAGGCTCGGGTCGCAGTAGTGGCTAAGCCGACTGGATCCTTATTCTGCTAGAAATGCCGTCAAGAGAGTGACGTGGCTTGGTCGCAGTAGTGGCGAGACCGACTGGACCTTTATCCTTCTAGAAATGTTGTCGATAGAACGACGTGGCTTGATCGCAAGTGTGGCGAGACCGACCGGACCTTTATCCTTCTAGAAATGCTTCGATAGAACGACGTGGCTTGGTCGCAGTAGTGGCGAGACCGACTGGACCTTTATCCTTCTAGAAATGCTGTCGATAGAACGACGTGGCTTGGTCGCAGTAGTGGCGAGACCGACTGGACCTTTATTCTTCTAGAAATGCCGTAATGTTAGTAGATATCTGACCCGCGAGTAGGCTATACCATTGTGTGGCAGTGAATAATAATTGGGATGCGTGCTAAGTGCGATCGTGATTTATATGAAAGTGATGGCATTCCAACTGTTTGAATTATTATTACTACCTGAGATTGTGTGATATAAATTGTGCTAACCTGCAAGAAGGAATTGAGACGAGGTAAGTTCTCTGTGTGATGTGGCTAGGCCACCCTTGGGCGTATTTTCTTTCTAATAGGGGTTTAGGGGGTTGAACTTGCTGAGACGTTGTCTCAGTGGTTATTGAATAACCATTTCAGGTTCCTGGTGGACGGAGCGGCCAGATAGCTTTGGTTGGCCTTGAGGAGCTGGAGATGTGAAGTCATAAGGATTGGAGATCGTGTACGACTTGTAGGTCGTAGGATAACCTCTTTTTAAGAGCCAGTCTTTTGTAGATTTCTTTGGCTCTAGGCCTTCGTTTGTAACTCTGTTGGTTTATGTAAGTGATTGGTTGTGAAATTGTTTCCTGCTTTTTTATCCCGTATTTTATTGTCAGGGGTTTTATAATACGCTTCCGCATGTGCATTAAAAATTTGAATGGGGTCGGCGACACTACCTGGGAATGTCGCATTTGCATGACCATAGTGGGATGTTGGCACGCTCGAGGTTCGGGGCGTGACATACCTGTTTAAGTGGTATCAGAGCAATGGTTAGGTATTAGAGTGATAAGGTGCGATGACCTATGGGATAGTAGTAGGAAAGACCTTTAAATTCATGATTGGTGCATGTCTTTGATAGTTGATTGGTTGAATTATTTGTCGGGTGTAAATTGCTTGCTTTTATTCATTATGGATTTGGAAGGCAGAGTGTTGACTCTGGCCAGTTTGAGCGTAAGAGTACCACCGCGGGTTGGTACTAGTGTAGCAGCATTGATTGATCTTAAGCTCGATAAGATTGATTTGATGCAAGTGTTCCTTGGGGTTTGGATGAGCCAGTATGATCAGAATCAAGTTGTTGTTGTTGCTACCTTTGTTGAGGCCCAACCTGGAAGGATGATCAGGGAATATATTTCGATATCTGAGTCAAAATTCAGTGCAAGCAAATTGGGAATTCAGTCAAGGTAAAGACTGATGTTGAGAGAATGGTATTTTATTCCACCCAATAGCGAAGGTCGCATAGTCAGGTCAGCATTCAGATTAATGGAACATGTTGTTCTATGGAAGATGGTATGAATCAATCTCGTGTATTTTGAGGACAGGAAATTGTGGTAAGTGTCGCCAGTACAGACAGTGATTTATGGTGTATCCGCATAAGAAGATGGAATCTTGACAACAGTTACTGCTGTCACTGTTGGTAGAACAGTTCAGGAGAAGTACGCCATAGAATGCACTGTGGACCTTCTGGGATAGGTCTCTGGTACAAGAAATAGTGCATCCTAGCACTTGACAAGAGGTAGAAGACTCACTAGACAGGTGTCGAAATTGTGGACGAAAACCTGGATGAATTTAGTATCCAGGTATGGTGAGAAGAACAGAAATGGAACCGACCTGGCATCAGACAGAGGAAGAATGTTTTGGGGGAAAATTCTATCAGAGTATCGTAGCAGAGTTTGGATGAAGTTTGGGGAACTTCTGTTTATTAAAATAAGTGGAAGAAAGGGGAATCACTAGTAATAGTCATGCTTGACTAGTTGCTGAGTGTAACTTCGACACTACATGAGTAGAATGGGCTCATGGAGCATCTTGTAGTAATAGATCATGGTCGTGGAGCAATTTTAACTTAGTCCAGGAGCACATGAAAGTGTCGAGTTTATTGGGAGTCGAAATGAATCTTCGATTTCTTTAATCTCGTCAACTGAAGACCCACTTGTTCGATGGAGATTGTCGAGATTACTTGGTGATGATTATAGTTAAGACAGATTGGAGAATTGGAGATAGAAGACATTTCGGGTCTCGAGAATTTTTTAGATGTGTTGCCGGAAGGATTGTCGGGCCCATCGTCGAGAAGTGAGATAGAATTTACGATCGAGTTAATATCTGGAACGGAACCATTCTCTAAAAGTTCTTACTAGTTATCGTTGTTTGAATTGATAGAACCGAATG
Source organism: Eucalyptus victrix (assembly GCA_016097545.1). Lineage (NCBI taxonomy): Eukaryota > Viridiplantae > Streptophyta > Magnoliopsida > Myrtales > Myrtaceae > Eucalyptus > Eucalyptus victrix. The sequence continues at coordinate 51,273,762 of CM027837.1, read as the reverse complement.
TACGGATGTGAAGATTGATGAATGAGGAATTCATGCATATTAGTGCATCGCCTTAAGAAACATCAATTTTATGGAAAGAGAAATGAAAATGGTTTGTTGCAATTATGCATCAACTATAGTCGACTTAATCAAGTGACAATGAAGGATAAGTGTTCATTGTCAAAGATCGACAAATTGGGTGACTTGTTATAAAAAGTGTTGATGTCTTCAAGGATCGACTTGAGGACAGGTTATCGTCAGTTGAGAACCAGGAAGGAGGTTATATTGAAAACATCATTTTGCACTTGATTTAGCCCTTGTGAGAATAATGTAAAGCCATTTGATTGGACGAACGCTCCAGCCGCTGTCATAGATTTGACAAACCGAGTATTCGAAGAATACCTAGATCAATGATAATCGTGTGATGTAGCGACATTTTAGGGTGTTCATTAAATGATGAGGATCACGAGAGCCCCTAAGAATGGTCATGTGATTACAAATAAAGGAATCTCCGTGGACCAGCCAAGATCGAATCAATTGTTAATGAATCGAGATCGACAACAGTGTCAGAGATCGGAAGCTGTGGGGATTGGACAGATTACTACAGCAGGTTCATGAAAGAATTTTCAGTATCAGTATCATCGCAAGATTGACCTCTTGAGAAAGAAGAGAAATTCATCGGCATTGACAAGTATGAGGATAATTTCCAGAGCTTAAAGGATGGGGTACGTATTGATGCAACATGAGAAGATTGTTGCATAACCGTTCCACCAGTTGAGACCTAATTAGTGAATACGAAGCGGTGTCGTGAACCAGAATTTTGGCAGAACTATAATAGTGATATCGGGTATCACCTTGGAGGAATGAAATGAGTCATTAATGTGTTGAGTCGAGAGTCTTCAAATGTGCATAGACTGGCTAAAGTATAGACCTTACTTGAAAATGATTCGAAATTTGGTTTTCAAAATTGAGGTAGGCTACCTTTTGAATTTTATAGCCACCCTCAAGATTTAACCAAATGTTCAAGTTAGAATCGGTGCCTAGTTGACAAGCAAAGATGTTCAAAAGATCTTATAAGAGGATACTGGCAAGAAAGAATATGACTTTAAGACTTCTGAGGATGGAAAGTTTGGGTTCCATGAGTGATTGAATACACTTGACAGTGTAGCACTCAGGGAAAAGATCTTGTCAGAAGTTCACTACAGTATTGCAATTTTGACCAGATGGTGCAAGTAAATCATCAGCTAGATTAGTAAACTGATATGAAGATAGATACCGTTGACCAGGTTGCAAGTGTCTGAAGTGTCAGTAAGTGGAAGCTTGGTAATGCGAACCGGGAGAATTGTTACCATCACTTGAGAGTCCCAAGTGGAAATGGAAACATATGGCTTACTAAGGATTTTGAGGATTACTGATACCATTTTAGAATAGTGGTTGATCAATAGATGGAGTTGGTCCACTTTGGTACAGTACGAATAGATCTTATTTTGAGTGTGTAACTCCAGATTTCGGGCTCTGATTTCGATTAGATAAATTGGGCATTTCATCAACATGATTACAGTGTTTTTCTCTGAGTTGGCCACTCATGAGATAACTAGACTAGTTGGGTGAATTATTAAGGATATTCAGGCAAATAGACTTGAGAATTCGATCAATGATCGACTTCTTGACCGTGCTCATCTTTAGAGATCATTATGGCACAGTATAAAACTCGATTTGAAATCAAAGATAGATCGGTTCGACTGAGATGAATGACCGATCGTGGGTGACTCCACTAAATTGGAAAATTCTCATCGACCAACACTAATTTGATGTTTCTATCGTCTTGGCGCCCTGTGTCTGTATTTGAATCTTTGAGATTTTCACGACAATCGAGAGTCGCTAATGGGTCGAGTGGATTTATTGTGGCTCGAAGAAAATCGACCACGGGTCATTTGTCCTAAAAAGCTCTGAACACTACCTAGTAGCCTAGGTCACACTAAAAGCGTGTCGGAGTGAAATTAATCGCCAATCTAAATTCGATTTCAGAAATTGAAGATTTTGACTTGTCACAGAGTGGGTATACCAAAGTGTGTGTGCATCAGATAATTCGCCGGCATGGAGTGCCGGGGATGAATTACATTTCGAATCTAAATCAGAGATTATAAATTTGGCAAAGTTGCAGAGGATTCTTTATTAAACAGTGCATAGCAGATGGTACAGAATTTCAGTGGTGAAAAGAAAGTGAATAAAGATTTCAGGCCAAAGTCAGTACAGTAGTCAGTGATTGCAGTTGCCAAGATCAGTGCTAGAGTTATATCAAATCTTGACCAGAGGTTCCCAGTTTTAGCAGATCAGTCAGATAGTTTCTTTTTAATCAGTGCAAAGCAGAGTGTTCATGATTTCAGTCGGTTGAGATGAGATCAGAAATTAGAAAATCGCAAGTCGAGAGTCAACTCAGAAATCAGTGTTTATAGTTGTCAGACCAATGTCAAAGTAAAGATTGCTCAGAACTATCAGAAATTTTGAATCGTTGAGGTTCGAAAGTTTATTAAGGAGCCGAGAAAAGAGATCAGATGTGGATGACAAAGTGTCTTATGTGAGAAGTGCAGTTCAGTTGTTGGTTTAGAAAGAGCAGATTTTCTATACCAAGATGGTCTCCTCGGTCAAAATGGTCGGACAACACCACAAGGCGAAGGGTTAGCGTGGGAAAAAGTGAGGCTCGATGAGACGACAATACCCCCACCTTTTGTATAAGGATTGGTAAAGGTTTAAATTTCGAGGACGAAATTTTTATAAGAGGGGAAGAGTTGTGACATCCAAAGTATTCGGTATTAGTTTCAATTGAATTAATCAGTTCATTTCTATGCACTTGGAGTCGGAGATTAAAATGGAATACAAAATTGAGATGCGAGATGAGCTATTGGATGAGGAGAATATTTAATGGAAGCATTGAGGCCAATTGAGATGGATTTAAAGTAAATCAAGTGATTAATGGAAGACAATTGTTTCAAAATTCGTATGCCCATGGACCTAACATTTTAAATTACCTTAAAGCTTCTAGAAGGGGGCAAATTTGTTAAGAAATGGTGAGTGGAAGGTGACATCACATGATGTCATGGTGGGCCATTTTCGTTGAATAAAAGAAAGAGAAAAAGAAAAGAAAAGAGCCCCCTTCTTCTCTCTCCTCCCTCCCTTCTTCCTCTCTCTCTCGTGCTACTCCATCTTCATCTTCTTCATGCTTGAACCGGCGGAAAGGAGGGGGGGAAGCTCGTGCGTGCAGCAGCCCGACTTGCTAGCCGTTCACCGCCGCCGCCGCACGCCGTCGTCGCTCCGCCCTAGCCGCGCGCCCTCCGCCTTCCTCTCTCCCCTCTTGCTGCTGTTCGAACAACTTCTTCTTCCTCTTGTTGGTGCTTTTCAAACCCAGAAATTGCAGAGGAGAAGCTGGAGCAGCCATGGCCGTCCGCCCGCCCGCTCGTCGCCGGTCGCACCTCCGCCCGCTCGCCGTCGCAGCCCCCGCGAGCTGCTTCGCCCCTCCCATCCTTGCTTCGTTCACGCACCAGCAGCCATTGTCCGTCGTCCCGAGCTGCCGGAGCTCATCCTCGCCGCCGTGAGCCACCGTGCACCCCCGCCTTAGCCCGCCGGAGCTCCACCGGACCCCAGCCGCCCTTGGCCGCCTCAACCGGCCCCAAATCCACCCCTTCCAGCAGCGATCAGAGGGCTGGAAAAATGGGTATCGCAGAGGGTTTTGGCCCGTTTTGGCCGCCTTCCCGAGCTCGGATGCTCGGCCCGCTTTGAGGAAAGTTGTTCTCTTCGGCGTCCCCGTCGTTTTGATCCGCTCGGCTCGCTAATCCGGTGAGTTTAGTCACTAAACCTCGCTTAGAGGGTTAATTATGCTTTAGGTGTGCTTAGTTTATATTAAGTGTGATTAGGTGATTAGTTTAATTTATTTAAGTTTTGATTATATTAATGTGTTTAATTAGCTTAAAGTGAGCTTAATTTAAGGCTAAATGAAGGTTTACATTAATATAAAGCTTGATGTGACATAAATGAATTTACTTTTGACTTATTTAAATATTTCGAAATTATTTAATAATTTAATAATATATTATTATTCGAAATTATTAAAATATTATTATTTAATTATTTTCGGAATAAATTTAATTATTTATTAAATTTCGAAAATTTTGTCGACCCTAAATTCTCGAAATTTCGTGCCGGTCGCTGCTGTGTATTCGGATTTTGAAATTGATGGTCGGATATTATAAATTGAATGTGGATTGCGAAAAATATGAATATTATTATTTAATTAATTTTCGGAATAAATTTAATTATTTATTAAAATTCAAAAATTTCATCGACCCTAAACTCTCAGAATTTCGTGCCGATCATTGCTGTATATTTAGAATTTGAATTTGATGATTGATTGTGGCGAATTGAGTGTTGATTGTGATAAATATGGATTTTATTCATAAAATCCCAAGTGTCGAGTTCGGCATTGAAATTGGATTGTTAATGGCTAATATCGTAATTTGATTATAGGAGTAAAATGTAAAATTTCCAAGGATCGGTATCGAATTGTCATGTGCTGGTTGTAAGGCTCGGGTCGCAGTAGTGGCTAAGCCGATTGGATCCTTATTTTGCTAGAAATGCCGTCAAAAGAGTGACGTGGCTTGGTCGCAGTAGTGGCGAGACCGACTGGACCTTTATCCTTCTAGAAATGCTGTCGATAGAACGACGTGGCTTGGTCGCAGTAGTGGCGAGACCGACTGGACCTTTATCCTTCTAGAAATGCTGTCGATAGAACGACGTGGCTTGGTCGCAGTAGTGGCGAGACCGACTGGACCTTTATCCTTCTAGAAATGCTGTCGATAGAACGACGTGGCTTGGTCGCGATGAGTGGCGAGACCGACGGACCTTTATCCTTCTAGAAATGCTTTGTCGATAGAACGACGTGGCTTGGTCGCGATAGTGGCGAGACCGACTTGGACCTTTATCTTTCTAGAAATGCTGTCGATAGAACGATGTGGCTTGGTCGCAGTAGTGGCGAGACCGATTGGACCTTTATTCTTCTAGAAATGCTGTCGATAGAACGACGTGGCTTGGTCGCAGTAGTGGCGAGACCGACTGGACCTTTATTCTTCTAGAAATGCTGTCGATAGAACGACGTGGCTTGGTCACAGTAGTGACGAGACCAACTGGACCTTTATTCTTCTAGAAATGCCGTAATGTTAGTAGATATCTGCCCGCGAGTAGGCTATACCATTATGTGGCAGTGAATAATAATTGGGATGCGTGCTAAGTGCGATCGTGATTTATATGAAAGTGATGGCGTTCCAACTGTTTGAATTATTATTACTACCTGAGATTGTGTGATATAAATTGTGCTAACCTGCAGGAAGGAATTGAGACGAGGTAAGTTCTCTGTGTGATGTAGCTAGGCCACCCTTGGGCGTATTTTCTTTCTAATAGGGGTTTAGGGGGTTGAACTTGCTGAGATGTTGTTTCAGTGGTTATTGAATAACTATTTCAGGTTCCTGGTGGATGGAGCGGCCAGATAGCTTTGGTTGGCCTTGAGGAGCTGAAGATGTGAAGTCATAAGGATTGGAGATCGTGTACGACTTGTAGGTCGTAGGATAACCTCTTTTTAAGAGCCAGTCTTTTGTAGATTTCTTTGGCTCTAGGCCTTCGTCTGTAACTCCGTTGGTTTATGTAAGTGATTAGTTGTGAAATTGTTTCCTGCTTTTTTATCCCGTAGTTTATTGTCAGGGGTTTTATAATACGCTTCCGCATGTGCATTAAAAATTTGAATGGGGTCGGCGACACTACCTGGGAATGTCGCATTTGCATGACCATAGTGGGATGTTGGCGCGCTTGAGGTTCGGGGCGTGACACAACCCATATTGGAGAAGGAATCGAATCTTTCTCCAACTCACCAATTTACTGGAAGGATCCTACTATGATACCATATTGTCACAAGTTGGCACTTTCTTGGCCGTGAAATAGCCCGTGAGGCACCTGGTAAGCAAAATTTACTAAGTCAGCCCTCGTTTCATAGTTGTTCCAGAGAACAAATGGTGAATGCCTTCCTTATACGAGATTGTGCCATGCCTAACTTAGGTCGAACATCTAGTCCATTAAGCGAAATAACAAAGTTCTTTAAGCTCAACAATTGGTTTCCGCCTGCTTGCCATGACCTCATCAAGAGAGTCGCATCAACTCCTGGTTAGTTTGTATACAAGAGGCCAACCCCGCCTTTAAAACTTATAAGTTTTAATCATTCAATCCTAGAACTCTTTATACAAATGCCACTCTTACAAACTAGTTGTGTTCATTTCCTCTACATTCTCATTCTTCGCTCAATAACCTTAAGCACCACTCACAAGTGTCACAAGTATATGAGGTTTCACATACTGTGACGCATGGATGATGAATCTTTAAATCTAATTCAATCAATAACTATTGAATTCATATTAATTCACATGTCACTTGTGTCATGACTCTATATTGTAGCTTAGCATTGGAGCGAGCAACAATACTCTATTTTTTACTCTTCCATGATACCGGACTTCCTACGACCAAGGTACAATAGCCAATGATTGATCTCCTATCATCTAGAGATCCTATCCAATCAGCATTAGAGAATCCTTCGATTTGTTATGACCATGGTTTTGGTAGACAATTTCTTTCCCTATAGCCTTCTTCAAGTTCCCCAATATCTAAATAATTGCATCCTAGTGAGATTTATGAGGGGAAGACAAAAAACTAACTTGCCACACTAACTGGAAAGGCAATATCTAGTCAAATGACTATGAAATAATTCAACTTACCTACTAGTCTTCTATATCTCTCAAGATTATTAAGAATTTCTCTTTCTCAGCAACCAATTTAACCACTTATTCCTTGGGTGAATCAAGAGACTTTGATCCAAACATAGTCTCAGTGAGTAAATCTAGGATGAGAAAATTGTTCAAAAAGTTCTAAAGCTATTGCACTTTTGAAACTGATGCTGAAGATAGGTCTTGAGTTCAGCCATACTAATTAAGTCATCTCCCGTGAGGATAATATTACTAACATACACAATCAAGAATAGTTTGCCTCCCTCTCATTGTTTATAAAAGAAAAAAATGATCATTTCCACATTTAGACAATCCGAAAGAAAGTATAACATCAAAAAATCTTCCAAACAATGCCCATCGGATTGCTTCAAATTATATAAAGACTTTTCTAATGTGCAAACTAGTCCCTTAAACTCCTCTCAAGCAATAAACCTTAGAGGTTGCTCCATATAAACATCTTCATGAAGAGTATCATGCAAGAAAGCATTTTTGACATCAAGCTAAAACAAAAGCTAGTTATAGCAATAAGAGAGATCAAAATACGAACAAAAATAAGTTTGGCACTAGGAGAAAATGTGTCTAGATAGTCAACCCTATATACCAAAGCATATCCTTTGGCAACAAGTTTTTACTTTTGAACGAGCAAGAGAATAATCGAGATTGACTTTTACATCATATACCCATCCATGACAAGTAGTAGTCAATGTAGACACTTTACTGAGTCTAAGCCTAGAGATGATGTAACTTGGGATGTTGTTGATGCAAGTATTCTTGGTCAAATAATGTTAAATTTCATGAAGAAGTAACTCATGTTGATATGGTTAGAGAACTCTAGGAGTATTTGAATGTGTTATATTCTGCCTAAAAAGCTTATCATGGAATTATGAACTATCGTAGGAGTTCTATTGATCTAAAACTATTGATCTAAAAGGAAGTGATATTCTATTACGCAGTACTTCATTGACTATAAGAGAAAGTATGAAGAGTTGAATGTTGTCATCACGCTCCGAGCCCCCAAGTGCATGGACATCTCTTAATGGTCGATTAGTTGTGACGTTTGAGAATGCGTCGGCAACCCAATTTATTTATCTTTCGATTAAACGCAAGCGGAAGTATTATAAAATGACACCTAGTCAAACATAATAATAAGGATAGTAAGGAAAAGACAACAGACATTTCCAAAAGCATTAGTTTTATTTACATACTATTAATCCTAGAAATTTTAATAATTACAAGCCTTTCCACGTCCACTTTCAATCGACTATCAATGCTAATCTAGACTTCACTAACGGCAGTGCTAGCCGAAAAGTGACACATCTTGTGCCCACCACCACTGCACATGAAAGTTCTTCACACTACGATCTTGAAAAACAATAAACAATGACGGATGAGATAAAATCTTAGAGAGTTAACGACCTAAGTCTCGATTAGGACGCTAATTCATCTTAGAGGCAGTCCACACATGTAGCATCACATAGCCTTACCTCGTCTTAACACACCCCTACATAATATCAATTAACATAGGCCAATAGTAATGTGGTACATATAACTTATAATTATAACACATCACATAACTTTCCATGTACAATGCATCTACACATGTTCCAGTTATTAAGATTCCTCGGGTCATGATCAATATAAGAGTTGGCGGTCTTCCAGTACCGGGCATTGTCTTGCCTCATGGGCACAACATCGTCTAGGACTTTGGCCATAGATGACATTCCATAAAGAGTATCGATTCAGCCTCGACCACGACTTAATATCTGAACTCCCACCGAGCATCCGATAAAAATCGAGCATCGTCTCCAAACTCCTATTGGGTGATGGATTCCATTAAGTGACCACTCAAGTACACCAATACTCATGCCAATTTCATTTGCCATTATTAGCCCAATGCAAATTGGGTTCATGCTTAAACAACAACTCTAGCCATTTTTCTCACATAAAATTGCGGTGAAATAATCACATGTGATCACGTATGTAAAATTTACTTGTTAACTTTGTACACTTTCATTTTAAAACCTTTTTTCCCCATTTAATATGTAAAACATAACGTCCAAATAAGATACCTCAAAATTTGCTATTTACATGCCAATAGAACATTCTTTAAAAATAGTGCTTAAGGTTCATAAATTAGGCAATCAATTTCATAGCATAATAAGCTCAAACAATATGCATTATGCATAAATTCATCCAATAATTCAAGCATAAAATTCCACTTATTGATTAATCTGTCATTAATTGGCACTAATCGTCATTAATTAATAATAACTGCAATTAATTAAGACTAACTACGATTAATTAAACTAATTATAATTAATTATGACTATCATTAATTAATATAACTGCAATTACTCTAATAAATAAAATTATTTAGGACTAATTGTAATTAATTAAACTAGCTGCAGTTAATTGAACTAACTACGATTAATTAAGACTAATTGTCATTAATTAAACTAATTGCATTTAGGGTGTGTTTGTTTTTAATTTCCGGGAAAATGTTTTCCTCATTTTCAGCGTTTGGTTCATTTAAGAAAATGAGTCAACGGAAAATGTTTTCCCTCCAAAACTTAAATTTAGGAAAACAATTTCCCATTTGAAAGAACCAAAAAACGTTTTCCAAAAATGTTTTCCAAAATTTTTTAAGGTCCTTACTTAATGAAAAATTTTTAATTATAAAATTTATCATTAAAAAGAAATTCTAATTAAAAATTTTGAATTTTTTTTATTATTTCTTTTTCTTTTCTTTTTTCTTTTTTTCTTGTTTTCTCTTTTCTTTCTTTGCCTGTGACCGTAAACCCTAACGCCTCCTCCCCTCTCTCCTTCTCCTTCGCCCCCTCCCTTTCATCACCATCGCCTCCTCCAACCCTAGCCCCTCCTACACTCCCATTGGCTTCGCTTCCTCCTCTTCCTCTTCATTGACATCTTCTACACCTTCAATCATTTTTCACATGCAATCCAAACATCAGAAAATATTTTCAGTCATGTATCACCAAACAAAGGAAAACTAACTGTTTTCTTGGAAAATGGTTTCCCGAAAAACATTTTCCAAAAACGTTATGTTTTTCGTGAAACAAACGCACCCTTAACCTTAATCTAAACTAGCCATAAGTGCAATTAACAATAAACCAACATTAACTACCACAAACCACCATTATTTATAAATTAATTATATCCATGAACATAATTAACTCCATAATCTAGGATTATGATGTTAATTCATGGTTTCTAGCAACGACGGGCTCATGGCAACGGCAGCACGACGGCTATTAGAACACAGGGCTCATAGATCGAATGATGGTACCATGGCATGGTGGCAGCGGCTTGAGCTCATAGCCAAGCTTGGGGGCTCGACTTGGTATGGTCCAACAATGGTGGTGGGTTGTAGGTTGAGGGACAACATGAGGGATGCGGATGGACGACAGTGATGGTGGCAATGGATGGTGGAAGAAGAAGAAGAAGAAGAAGAAGAAGAAGAAGAAGAAGAAAATGATAGAGAATGGAAGGAGGAGGTGGTCGGCCAAAATGGACATTTTGTAACTTTTGGCAAAAATTCCATTTTTGCCCTTGGGCCCAATTCTTGAATGGGCTTAGATGGGCTTGGTGGGCTTGGCTTGGGCCCACTTGGCCAAATCCCTCATGTGCGAGGCCCATTGGGCCTTCGCTTGGCCCGACTACTTTTTCCGACTTTCAATTCTCAACTTGCTAATCATTATCCAAAAAGTTTAAGCTTCTTGATAAATCGATGGATAAACGAGATGACATCCAATATGTTAGTCTTGAAATTCTCAAAAGTTTGATACCCGACATTAAATTTTATGGTTGAAATCGATCAAATGTGACCTCAGTACAATATCAATTATTGGTTGGCTTTTAAGAGTTATCATGCATGTTACCTGTGGTCAATAATTTTTTATTCATATTTGTATCTATTTAAATTGTGAATGACCCTCGGTTATTATGTAATAACGAGGATTTAATTACTTATCTCGAGTACAAGATTAATAGGAAATTGGTTTATAGTTCGTAGTGAGTATCATAATCATGCGGAATCTTCAGTGAACCGATTGCATACTTATGTTGAATCAATTTATATCCGTTTACTAATTTACTTATAACAATGTATATTATCTCTTGTCAATCCTTATGGTCAAATAGTCTATCATTAATTGAATTCTCTGGTCATTTATGTTTTAATTCTTTATGACCTCTCCCAATAGATTAACTCATGAATGATTAGTTCAAAGTAATTTATATATCGGTACATTGATGCAATAATCATTTAATATATTTTGAAAGAGATTGAATTTCAAGATATCACGGTTGTTCTCCCTATTTTAACTAATGTCCAACAAATGCAACTTCAGAGAGAATAATTGGCTATATTGGGAATCCTTGGTTCTAAATATGAAATTGTTATGTCTTAGATTCTTGGATAAAAGACTATTGCATCACTCATAGATACAATTCACTAATTTTGTATTATTCAGTAAAGTTTAAAACACACGCATGCACACACATCTAAATAAGCCCAAAAGGTGGTAAAGACCACTTTATCCTTCATACTTCTAACATAGATGAACATGATTAAATGAGTGGATGACCAATAGACATGATTTAATCAAATCAAGGAAATTAGAAGAGTTGAAAGAGCAAATTAAAAATTTGAATGAAGTACTTAAATTAGACAGTTTTGTACTAATCTCATACACAAATAAGAATTGTGTTTAGTCAGATATGATCGTATCTATGTGCAAATATACCATCGACGAATAATGTCATAAATTGCGTCCAAAATAATCGGCCTAAGCTCTCCAGTTTAAATAAATGAAATTACGATGGCTTTGTATTCGATTGATTAGAGAGTTTATATTGATGACTGCAACTTCACATATTTCATTTAGCATCATGAGCATCCCCATTAATATGCACTTCGATTTATCACGAAAGTACATCCTATTTTCCATGCATGAATAGTAAATGTCAAAAACGACAACGAGCAAAAGACGTCGGCCAAGCGATACATAAATTCATTCAGGTCTCGAGTTCAGCCAACATTTTGTTTAGGAAAAATATTATTAGTTCTAAGACGCTGCACAAAATATCACGAAATAACTCGTTCAGGAAGCTTCGCGAGCTTGAGGTAGCTGTAGGATAAGCTCAAAAAGACGATGCACCTACCAAATTACATCAGATGGGCATTAAAAAATGATGAGTGAACCACCAGACTTGACAGCATAAGGCAATCTAGGCCTCCAACAAAAATTTCCCGCATAAGCCGCTGCTTCCCTGTTTCACTGATTATTGTTCAACAAAGAATCAGAGTCCTCCCTTATTTTTCCACCAGCGATGTGGCAAAGAGTGCTCGAAGATATGCACTGTTAAAGAAGGATAAACTGTAAAGACAACTTCACAAGCCAGCACAGTCGATACTCATTTCGCATGGAACTTGCTGCTGATCGAATCATAAGTTGGAAGATAAATAACTGCAAAAGCAAAGGGAAAGATGTTAGGATAGTAAGGCACATAACCTGAGAATCCAGAAAAGAAAATTGCAGTTACGGAAATTACCGTCTCCATATGCTGCCATTGTTAAGGGGGATTTTAGGAGCTTTTGGGCCATGGAAGCAATATCCTTTGGTGTTACTTCATCAACAGCCTTTAGGAAATGCTCTACAGGTTTCCTGGAATGAACGAAGTAAACCTCCTTCAGATTACCAAGAAATTCTCAGAAACAAGGTGAGAATATATTGTCTATACACAGGATATGCAAGATGCAAGTAAAAGCAACATGAGGTGCAAAACAAGAATCAAAGAATGATTACTACAGCGAAGACTGTATTTTGGAACAATCTAACCAGCAAATCATTATAAACTTACAACATCAGAAGAGCTTGCCCAGGACTGAAGAGTCAGAAGAATCATAGAATAGAAAGTCAAGAAAGATCCCGACAAATTCCCAGTACAGACATGTGGGATCAATATGCCAGTCTCAAAATCTCCAGAACAAGTTCCCAGATCAAACCCAAAAGCTCCAGAAAATCTAGAGGGACAGGCAACTTTCTGCAACACGCACATAGCTTTCTCCTCACCTTGAAAGGGCAGTTAGCTCCAAGGTGTAATTCTTTCCTCAGTCCAGATTAGAGAAGCATATTTCCATGATGCTTACAAGTCAAAAAGGTAAACCCATAACCATCATCTAGGAAGTTCAATCTAATTCCTTGACAGCAACTGAATCCCATGATCCCAAAAATCACAAACAAGTCACCTAAAACTGGCAGGTAGACTACAAATTCACCCAGCCTCCAACACTTTTCCTAAAACTAGAAACTTTTTCACAGGGATCTTTGTCCTGCCACACCATCAGCAAAAGACCTCAAATTCTATTCCACAAGAAACACTAGAAAGCATATAACTAAATAAATTAAATTTGTAATGCAACAAACAAAGCTCAGAGTTTCTTATGCAAAGATGTAAAGATAATTCATCATGAAATAAGCATAGTCTGTACATAGGTCTTACCTCTCACCGTACGTCAAAATTTGTCTGGCTATATCTTCTGAGGCAACCATCTAAAGGAAAATAGGAAACTTAATGAACAATGCAAAAACTAACTGATCCTTGAGAAGGATATACATCAACTTCAGTCAATGACTAACTTCATAATCCAGAGGAAATAAATAAGAGGCAATGTTCACATACTCTGGACTCTAAGTTCATCAAAATGGCAGCCCTCGTTGATTGTTTGGCACGATCCAGCTGCACCTGATCAACTGCAAGCAAAATAAAGCACTCATTAGTAGTTTTCAGAACAAACACTTGGGAAAAGCACTATCAACATAAAGGCACAGCACTCAACCTTCTCCTGGTGTTGCCACTGCTATAAGCTCCTTTGCTGCAATATCGATGGCTTGGGCCGCAAAATCAGAGCCCTGAAAGCCAGAAATTAAGTTCCTTGAGTATATAATCAGTAAACAAGGAAAAAAGAGCACAGCACCAAAAAAAAAAAAAATTTCAAGTCAAAAAAGGAGCTGCAAATGTTTAGGCCCTGTTTGGTAACCATCCAAACAGGGCCAAATTCTGATTTTTTGTTTTCGGGATTAGTTTGGGAACAGAATTGCGTTTGGTAAAATTTTTGTTCTTAGGAACAAATTGAGAGTAAAATCAAGAATAAAAAAAAATGTGATTCTTGTTCTAGAATCAGAAAAAACAATCAAAACCAACTATTTTCTTCTCTTTTTTTCTTCTTCTCTTTTCTTCTTCTTCAATCACGCAGTTGCCGTCCGCCACCGTCCGCCACCGTCGCCGTCGCCATCGTCGCCGGCAACCAGTCCGGCGAGTTTGCCAGAGGCTCACTAGGCTAGGGTGAGGTCCGGCAAACTCACCGGAGGCAAGCCCAGCCACCGGCGAGGTTGGGCAAGCCTCTTGACGCCCAGCCCCACCAGTGGCCCGGTAGGTCTCGCCCAGCCCCGCCGTTGGCTAGGCAGGCTTTGCCCAACCCCAGCGAGGCCGGCCTAGCCACCGGCGAGGCTCGACCTCGCTAGATCAAGGAGGTTGAGCCTTGGTAGGGCTAGGCGAGCCTCGCCTAGCAGCTGACAAGGCTCGATCAACGAGGGCTGGCGATGCTCCAGTGAGGTTGCCGGCCCTCATTTGGCCGGTCACCAAAGAAGAAGAAGAATATGAGGAAAAAGAAAAAAAGAAAAGAAAAAAAAGGAAAAAAGTATAAAAATTATTTAAAAATTAAAATAAATTAATTTGGAATAAAATCAATGAGCGCGGTATCAAACGCAATTTTATTCCAGTATAAAAAATTTTGGAGAGTTACCAAACGGTTTAAAATGCTTAAAATCTGTTCTCGGGAACAGAATAAAAAAAAAAATCATTTCTGATCAGAATTTACTCCCAAGAACAAAATCGTTACCAAACGCACCCTTAAGATAAATGGCACGATTACGCCAAGGAACTAGGGCTGAGCATGGTGTGGTTTGGTGTGGTATGTAGGCCAAACCAAACAAAACTGTAAAAATATGGTTTGATAAAAACTCAAGCCAAACCATTTTCTTACTCATTGGAAGCCAAACAAACCAAACTGTGACTAAAAGACATTTGCATTTTACTAAGATTTTTCTAATATCACCATTAGAGAAACATATATCAATCTAAGTGCCTTGATCCAAATTGAGCACAAAATACGATTTTCTTCACAATGGTACCTTAAACATTAATTAAAAAAAAGGACAACAAACATTGATAATCATGATCTATTTCATATATGCAAAATACAGTTTTTCAATTCAATTTGGTTTTAAATTTTTGGAAACCATACCAAACTGCTAAAACGGTTCAGTTTGGTACAGCATGGTTCAACAGGTTAAACTATATCGTGCTCCCCACTACCAGGAACCACTGGCATGAGATTGCCTAGGCATGTTTCTTGACAAAAGAAGCAAAAGCAGGGCAAAGATCATTTTTTTTCCTGTCTATTGTGACATCCTATTACTAGCATATTCTGGCCAATAAAAAGGACTGAGAGATAAGGAAAATTTATCGATAGCAACAACTCATTCAACGACATATTCATCACAAAGAAGTCCTGAAGCAGGTCAATGAATATCAAAGGAAGAAGCAGGTGACCTTGCAGTGCGGGAGAATGTGATGACAAGGAGAAAGTGATAGAAAAGTACAACCTAAAGTTTTATTCAAAGCAAATATGAATTTACTTATTTAACAGTTCATATTCAGGATTAGGATCTAGAATAATATTATGGCCATATTTTGAAAAATTATAATTGCATAAGGGAAAGCAACTCTAGGTATTGTTTTAGAACTTCCAAAATAGGCTAGTCAGAACATTTCCTAAATATGACATCCATGGTTGCACAAGACTTCCTGCTGAGTCATCCATCTTGTGGAGGACCTTTCTTGTTCCATATGCCACATTTTCTCTAAAATTTCTCGAAACTCCATGCAGAGTTCGACGACACCTAAGCTAAATCATCAGTGCAGGAAGTGCCTATCAAGAGAAGTATGGCATCGTCACTTTATGACATGTCTCCCACCCTAGTAATGGTATACCTTCTAACCATTGTTGTAGCTCACTTTATGTGATCCACTATCCATAGCCAACTAATATGGTACATATTGTACCTTTTTTTGGCCATCCACAGCTACATTCTATACATGTCAGTCATATCAATAGCTGCTAATACACCTAAAATGCCATTTCAATATTTGTTCACCTCCATTGAGTCAACAAAACCTTCAGCCTATAAAAGGAATGTACCTCCATCTCTAAAGACCATTTTGTAAAACACAGAGTCCCTGACTTACGCAGCTATCCAGTCCTTTTCTCTCCACTTGCTCTTTCTCAAGGTCTTACAGAGCATCTAATGAGTTTCTCCACATGAGGGACCTCTTTGCTTCATAACATAAGAGAGCACCCCTTGCAGGAGAAAATAGTTGCGTGCATAGTGAGGGAAAAGAATATCCACACTGTCACACAGAATGAAAAAAATTCCAAGAAGTGACTTACGGTAGTTGCTTGAATGCCAAAAATGCCAGTGTTATTGTAGATGTTGCTGAAAGCTGAAAAGGACTGAACTTGGGGATACTCATTTAAAACACGGAGATCTGCTCAATATAAATTGTGTCAATATGATTAACAATCCAAAATTTGAATGCATAATTAAACAGATCGAAGAAAAATGTAGTCACTAATAAATTCAATAGGACAAGGGCATAGAAGGATATGCACCAGATTCCAAACCGAGTTAAATGGACCAAGCACTGTTATAACATATTCAGCATAATGCAGGATAATGGCAGCCCGAGCCCGATGCACAAAGATCCCACTTTGGGTCTAAAGTACACAGCTTTACCTTGCAATTTTTGCAAGAGGCTGCTTCTGCGACTTGAACTTGTGACCTCTAGGTCACACATCCCAAGGAGCCACTTCTTATAACATATAAAGAAAAAGACAAGAAAGTAATGATGACTCACATAACCGTGAATACATTCCCTTCCCAGGACCACCTGCAGAGAAGGATCCACCACCCCCCAAAAGCATCTACAAAAACAAAAAATGAACAAAAATTGTTAAAAACCCACATAAAAGGATTTTCTGTTATTTCTTCATTTTTTTTCCTATACTAATAGCAAAAGCCCACCACACTTCCACTGAAGACTTTAAAAAGATATAGCAAATCGAATAGCAATTACAAAAAGCAGTATTTAGACCTGAAGAACAGTCAAATTCATTGCTTCCTTCTCCTTATGCCATCCGCCAGGTAATTCAAATCCAACAGCAAAGTGGGTTCTCTAACATAAAAAGCAAAATAAGTCATAGTTTCAAAAATCATAAGCGAAAGGTACAGCAGAGCTACAAGAAAATCGTGGGAGAAAGATAATCATACGCACCCCTGATTCACCTTGACAACGATAATCACCTCCTGTATACACAGATTTTGGCTCCTCAAGACGGGGTACACCTGGCAAGTCAGATAATAGTGGTTCGGCAACTGATAATAGTTCCCCATGTTCTACCCCTGAAGCAGCAAGCACCATCCTAGGAGCAGTATAATGTTCCTGGAAATTTTGTATGCATATCACTTTTGACCGCAAAATCCACATGAAGAAGCAGTTGACTAAAAACGGAAAACTTCAGTTCTTGAGCGACTTAGTATGAACTACAGACTGAATTTCCCGAGGACTTACGGCAACAAATTCCTCTAAAATGGCACTGTTCAATCTGTTTATGGCAGACTCTGGGGCTAGAAGAGGATTGGCCAATGCACCAGAATAACCAGCCGAATGAAGTGCTTCTATAAGCAAGCCATGTGGATTATTTGAGACTTCAGCTATCTCTGCCTTGATCTTTTGAAGCTGGAAATGATTGATATGAAAAGAAAAGCATCATATCATTTTACAACTTACTGAATTTAAAGGAAAATATAGCAGCAGTTAAACCAAAGATGTAATAAAACACACCTGTTCATTGACCTCCCAATCAAGGAATGCAGGGTTCCTCACAGAATCAATAAGCAATTCAACCATTTCAGGAACATAAGTCTTCAAGGCATCATAGGTATATCCCATGTGCTCTCTAGAAGCTGAAGCTTGCACATTGCCACCAATTGCCTCCACTTCCCGGACGAGGCGTAAATGGCTACGATTCTTTGTGGACTTAAAGGCCATTCGTTCTAAGAGATGTGTGACTCCAGAAGAGATTGGCGTCTCATAAATTGAGCCACAATCAACATATAAACCTATTGAAGCAGCAGGATTCTGGTAATCAAAACAAGCAAACACAACTTTGTCAAATGGGTTTGAGCAAGGTCGTGCCCTTTGAATGGAGAAATTGCAAAGCACAAAGATGCACAATGAGAATGAAGAAAGCCTACGTACTGTGGATGTTTCAGTGGCTATTTTGACGCCATTTGGGAGGGTTGAAATCTTGGTTTTACTCGGTTCAACATAATCTGGCAATGGTGGCGGAACGTCAACACCAGAAAGTGGGTATTCAAGGGGAACTGAAGCACTGGAGCTCCCACCAGTCAGCCAGCTCAAGATGCCCCCTGAAGATGAGGACTTTGTAGCAACAGTGCTGGCACTGGCAGATCTCACTAACTGCTTGTTGCAAGCATGGCCCTACAAAAAAGATACAACAAATCACAACATACTATTTCATGACCAGATTCTAGACAGGCCTGTAGCTTATCAGAACATACCAAATGAAGCAAGGTCGGCCAGCTAAGTAAATTCAAATGCAGCTAAGAAGGTGTCAGTCTTCTATGACCAAATTTGAAATGCCAATACAACTCAGAGAACTTCTTTTCATGAAACTGCGCAGCAACTACACCCACACTTCAAAGAGAATAACATGATCCACTCAGATAAAGCCTATAGGGGGAAGATCTCATAATGACTATTTTGCTTCCGTCAACAGCCACTACAAACCAGTTAAAATTAACTTGAGTGAACATGCGAGGCCTAGCTCGGGAAAATGATGCCCTGCTGGCCAATAGATGATTCCAAAAGCAAAACAAGATCATCTTCTAAGAAAGATAGTATCCGCATGACATTGAATGAGAACATGACAAGGGCTGCTACTCGCTATTGGGACCTTTAAGTTGGACTATTCTCAGTCCCAGTGTGGTTGATCATCCTCTAGGACCAGCTATTCATCATCACCTCAGAAAGCTATGCATATCATCCGAAATTAAAAGGAAGAATGTGAAAATTTTGTCAGTAACTTCATAAGTTAAGCTTTTGATGGAATCAGATATGGGTGGACCTATGAACTAGATTTCGTCTCTACATCTTCACCTTACCAAAGAAACATCGGGCTTCCCAATAAAATTACTAAACACCATTTCCAAAGCCTATTGTTGCGCTGCAAGAAACCATTTTCATTGGAAATGCCACAATGAAGAAATTGTAAGGCACAGAAACTCCGGTTCGATGGGTCGTTTAATCTTTCTGTATACAGGGTCATGGTACGGTAGAAGCAATATGCATAGTGTTGCAAGAGCAGGTAGAGGTCAGACATTCAGGAGTGTAATCTCAGACCGGATGGAAGCAAAGCATGAACGAGGTGGGGAGTTTGCGCTTGCATTGCGGTCTGGAAACATCGGAGACTGTAGTCAGGCTTCCGATCAAGGAACACGAGCCTGGAGGTGCAAGGAGCAAGATGCGAAATCCTATTCCTTCGGAGTTTTGGAAGATAGACCGATAGAATGGTCTATGCAACTGCCAACCAATCGCGAATTTCGACAAGGACTTCAACTATAAACCTCATGATTCACGCATTTTCTTATCCAGTCCCTTCGAATTTTCACGTGAGGCCGAATCGAACTCCGATTCAAGCCACCGGGTACTCCCAAAATCAGAAGCCCCTCAACCGCCCAACCTGTCGGCCACCGCGTTTCCCCGGTCAATCACACGAGAGGGATTGGATTCGCTGAGGCCTCGAATCAGGCCGAGCAATCCAATCCAATCTCACAATCCCAAACGGAATCTCGCTCTCGCCTAATCGCTATGCTCTCCGACACCCCCGCGAACGACGGGGCGGCGGTCTACAAATCAAGAATCCGCATTGAGCCACCGACGAGTCCGTTCACAAACAGCTCGTCCGGCCGAATCGAGTCGGGAAAAAAGGAACGGCGGGAATCGGCGTCCGATCGGCGGCCCGCCGCCGCTCCTCGAAGGATGTGGAAGAGGAAACTGACCTTCAAAGCCCTAACTCTCGAAGCTGCTGCTCGGTACATTTTCGATCTCCGACGTCGTCCTCTCTACCTCGCCGCCGCCACCGTCGTCGTCGTCTTCTTCTTCTGTAGTCTGTGTAAGGCGTGAGCTTCCACCTGCGAGGAGAACGAATATTTGAGCACCACCACCTCTTTGGACCATGAAGCTCCTTTCTCGTTCTCAAATTTGCCTTGGACCTTCGCCGTTGGTTCACAATCGATTGATGTCCGACATTTGTGAAACGACGCACGTTGCACGCAATTTCGTCGGACGTCCTGCGATCCGTATGAGATTGGGCGATATTTATCCAACCCAGGCTGCGTTTATTTCGACTTTTTTGGCAATTTTGAGTTTGTTTGTGTTTTACATTCTTCACAACTCAGAGAAAAAGTAGTACCATGTTCAACTGAATTTTGTGAAACAATTGCATGCTGTTTCCCCAGTCTCCCTGCAGTTGTATTTAAAATTCCTTCGTCCATAACAGTGTCATTTGGACCAGATGGTCGGCTATTGGTACTTGAGTTAGTCTAAACTGACAAGATGGTATACAACAAAAATTGTCTTGACATTTTACTTGAATGTTCTTACGGCTTGACATCGTCATTTAGGACTAGTTATTAAGTAGATGGGATTTGATGGCATCTGTTGTTTGCCTTATGTATGTACGCTTAACATGTTTTTACGCTCATTGACCAGCAAATTGAAGCATTGTCTTCTAATTTTACCATGGTTAACTGAGATTAAAGGTATATATTTATTGACCAGTTGGTTTTGTTGTTTGGCTGGCCGAAGTCGAGCAGAGTTTCCCCATGAATTTATTCCTCATCTCATCGTTATTGCTTGGATTATCGTTATTGTTAAGGCCTAAAATATTCTGGAACAAAAAATATGAAAAAACTATTTACGTTCGGAGAATAATTTTTGACCGTAAAGATGCGTTTGGAAACTTGTTCCAATGAATAAAAAATGAATAAATACGTTTGGTAAATTTGTTTGTTTTTCTTTTAATTTTTTAATGTTTTTATTTTATTTTTATTTTTTTCTTCTTTTTTTCGGTCTTTTGGCCATGGTCACCGGCCTTGATGCCATGGCTCGCCCAGCCAATGACCCTCTAGTGAGGTCGCCTAGCCTACGGTCCGGCCATGGTTGAGGCCTAAACAACCAAAAGAGAAAAGAAGAAAAGAAGAAGAAAAAAGCAACTTTTTATTTTTTCTATTCTTCCAAAAGTGTTTATGGAATAAAAAAACAATTTTTTTAATTTCTTATTTATGTTCTAATTTTGTTCCTAAAACAAAAAAACAGATTTTGAACAAAAACGCAAACAAACGCGTTTGTTATTTTTTTTTCTCGGGAACAAAAAACAAAAATCTGTTCATGAACGGAAAAAAGGAACACAAACATGCATGCCCTAAACTTTTTTTATAGAAAAAGCTGAAATCTTTGGCAAGCCTAAGGGCTTTCGGCCAAATGCTGAATTCGGAAAACTTAAAAGCCCAAGGCAAGGAGGGATTAGCCTTGGGCAAAATGTTATTTCTAAACATTTTTCTTCCCGTCTTGCTCTTACTATTTTTAGGATTTGTGGTTGGTTGCCAACACTGGCAACGCACAATGCTAGCGGCACCACCTGGGCTTGCTAGTGACCCTAAGCCTTGCCATTGGACCCCGACTAGGGCAACTTAAGGTCACAAGATTCCAAGCGACCCTTACCAACATCAGAGTTTTTTAATAGAAAAATTGCAACCAAAACCCTTTGTATTTTTTTTTTTATCAAATACTACTTGAACTCAAAGTTACTTTGTAAGGTGTTTTTACCAAACGTAATATACATTTCCCCAAAAGACTTTGGCTTTCAGTATTTGCATCATATCGAAAACTCATTTTCAAAGTCAAACCAAACGGACCCTTAGAAGGGCAATGGTTTCTTTATGATGTCGTTTGAATGGATTGAAATTGAGATTTGGCCAAATTGCCCTTGTGAAGCATGTTGACAAATCGTGCGATCAATTACAAGCGATATTTCATAGTGAAATTGTGAGGTGATTTGGTTATGAATAAAAATTTAAAAGTGATCGTTCACAATTTGTGACAAATTTTAGAGAATAAAATATGAAATTAGCTAAAAATAATAAGTGTGCAAACCATAATTTCCTTCCAGTATTTAAATTTAAGATTATTCCATTAAAAGCCTACTTTTTTAAAAAGTTGCCCCTAGAGTTTGCCAATTGCCACTTAATAATTATACAAGTAGTCTCCAAACTTTGATTCAACATGCAATATCACCCCGAACTTTTAATTTAGTCAATGCAGCTCCTAAATTTTAATCTAATGTTTTTGCTGTCTTTGAGTTTTTAATTTGTTCAATGCAATCCTTGAACTTTTGGCAAATGTTCAATCCAATTTCTAAACTATATGAAAATCTCAAATGCCATCTTTTTATCAATTCAAGTTTAGGAATGATATTGAATATTTTCATATAATCAATGATTAAATTAAACATTTATTAATTCATGAATCCCATTAAACAAATTAAAAATTCAGAAATGATATAATACATAGATCGAATTCAATGTGTAATCGTGAAAGTTCGGCCATTATATCATAAATCAAGCTAAAGTTTAAGAATCTTTGTGACATTTGCCCTAATTTCTTCCCAAATCGTCGCGACATCCTTCCCCCTGTCGCATGGCGTCTCCTCGTACATTTTTTTTTTTGGTCTTTTTCTTCTTCCTTTTTTTCTGTTCAAACATTCAATTGATTATTATTTCGAAGTGCTAAGTTCCGGTCAAACAGTTGTCTCCTACTTTCGTGGCGCTCGCTGCCTCTCTTTCTCCATCTCTCCCCTCGGCCTCGCTTCTCTCTCTCTCTCTCTCTCCATTCGAATGGATTACATTCGCTCCGCCTCGCGCGCATCCCGCTTCGACCCATAAAAGCCCTCCTCCGATCACTTCCACCACGATGATCGCCGCGACTGGTGCGACGGGCTGTCGAAACGAAGGCCGAAACGAAGGCAGATTCTCCGCCCTCTGGTACCGGGTCTCTTCGCTGCTTGGACGTAAAAAACCGGCCAAGATTGGTTCCTACGCGAGCAGGATGGGCACCAGTTCGAAGAAGATCGTCACGGGCGACGCCGGTTACGTGCTCGAAGACGTCCCCCATTTCGCCGATTACATTCCAGATCTCCCTGTACGTTGCGCGCTCCTTCTCTTACCTCCATGCATGACATTGTCCATGTTCATGCACGTATATATAGACACTGGATATTGCTCATGTTCATGCACGTGTATAAAGACACCGGTAGAATCTTTTTGTTTTTTGTTTTTTGTTTTTTTTGGTTGGGTTTCGTTTTCTTTTTAACACTGCTACATTCGTGTTGATTCTCCTTGTCTCGTATTCTGCCAGACATATTCCAATCCCTTGCAAGACCATCCTGCGTATTCGGTCGTGAAGTGAGTTTCATTCCGTTTGTTCGTTGAAGTTCCCATGAAACTTGCTGCTATCAGTCGCTAATGCAGCAAACGACTCTTCTTCATTATTAACATGCTGTCATGTTTCGAAACAGGCAGTATTTTGTTCATGACGACGATACTGTCACCCAAAAGGTCAGTTTATACTTTTCGCAAATTCTTTATTCTCTCTACTGGGTTTGCATATAAGGTGGTGAAAGAATTTCGGAAGATTCAACCATGCCCTTGATTTTTCTGAGAGAGAGAGGTTTGGTTTCATTTGCTTTGGTTTCAACTTAATGACTCTAATCGTTGAAGTTCTATTCATTGTATTAGTGCCATCGACGGAAGGACTGGGCATGCTATATAGTTGTCGTCTTAATTAAAAAATTTAGCATGCTCAATTTTCATAATATAGAGGTTGTAGATGCATTAAGTCAGAATGCAAAAGCTCCTCTTAGTTATTATTACTTAGTCAGGATGGACTCTATGTTGTAGCCTATTGCCCACAAAAACGGTCCAAGAGGTTTACATTTTCGAAGGGCTGGACCTCGTCAAAAGGTATGCCGGTGTTTCTTGTGCATGAAAATAGGTATGCGGGTTAGAATATCTATTGCTGGGGAGCTGACAGCAATTCTTGAATGAACTTTAGGTCTATTTTGAGCCAGATGAGGTTCACGCATGTATCGTCACATGTGGAGGTCTCTGTCCAGGGCTCAACACTGTTATCAGGGAGATCGTGTGCGGATTGTACCACATGTATGGTGTGAAGAAAGTTCTTGGAATAGACGTAAGTAATCGGTGTCGATTCTTCTCTGTTGCTTTTGTAGCTGCGTTAGATGTTATCCATTAGTAGAAGCAGCATGAGGTTCAATGTGAACATCACAAGAGAGGGACATAGAGAGGAGCAAAATCAATGTTAAATGTTAGCCACATAAACCAATTATATCTTTCTTTATTTGCAATAGTACAAAATCAATTAGCACTATGTTTTCTGACTCGAAGCACATGCTTCATCAGCAAGTCGATTCTTAAACCTGACCTAACCATGTTATTTACATAAGAGACCATGAACCGCAACCAAGCAGATGCGGTGGTTTAAATTTTCATATGACAGCTGGTTCTGCACCACTGGAAGCTCAATCTTCAGGCCTTTGGATGGGATCATTTGTATATGGAGTTGAGGTGGCGGCATGGCTGAAAGAATCCTCTTTATGTCCTTGTACAAATGCAAGAAAACTAGTCTAGCTTGTCGACACATGCTGCACAATACAAAGCATTGTTCATTACATTCCTCAGTTATAGCTTTTCCAGGCCCAGAGTTTTATCCAGAGAATAATTTGCAATGATACCAAGATCTACAACATATTATGCAGGGTGGATACAAGGGCTTTTATTCTCGAAACACAGTCCCCCTTACTCCTAAAGTTGTCAATGATATCCATAAACGCGGTGGGACCATCCTCGGAACTACGCGAGGTGGCCATGATACCTCAAAGATTGTAGACAGCATTCAAGACCGTGGAATAAATCAGGTCTTTTTAAGATATTGATCGGTCAGAAAGCTGGGTTGACAGTTGCATTAGGATTCAGTTAGACCCTTTTCCTGCTTCTTCAGTGCATCAAAAATAATCCCTCTAGCTCTCTTGTTCCAGGTTTACATAATTGGTGGAGATGGAACTCAGAAGGGCGCATCTTTCATTTTTGAGGTAGAATTGAAACCCATAAGTACTAATTGATGTCGATTGTTAATCTGAATAAATGTTGCTGTGTCATACATGTCTTCATGTTCTCTTTCCTGAAGTTCTTCCAGTACAAAATAGTTATTGGCCAGATTTCTTAACAATGATTATATTATGTCTATTCTATTTTCTTATGTAATTTTTCCACTACCCTGCTTCAGGAAATTAAGAGACGTGGTCTTAAGGTAGCAGTGGCAGGAATCCCAAAAACCATTGATAATGACATCCCGGTACTCCATGCATAGCCCAATCTCTGAAATTGCTGTTGACGGATCTTGAAACCTTTGTGTGAACTGCGTCCTTGTTTAAATAGGTCATAGACAGGTCCTTTGGCTTTGATACTGCTGTTGAAGAAGCTCAACGTGCTATCAATGCTGCACATGTTGAAGCTGAAAGTGGCGAGAATGGCATCGGTCTTGTGAAAGTGATGGGTCGTTATAGTGGTAATTTGCCAATAGCCCTCACTTTAGTTTCCATGACGCTTGATCAGGAAAATCTTCACCAAATTAACATATTTCCTTGGCTTAAGAGGTTTTATGGGGAAAAGAAAAGCAAAAAAAGAGCAACGCGAACTTGAAAGATAAGATTCTGGAGGTAAATTGACTTGCGATATTGTGCCTCTAAAAGCATATAGACCTACAAGTATAAACATCCAGAAATCCAGCTTGAACTCTTGGCTACACATTTTTCAATTGCAAATGTCCAATTGTTGATGAATAGAAGTTGCTATTGAAATTTGAATTGCAAAAAGTTAATGCAATTTCCATGACCGTGTATGCTTGTTTCTCAATGAAAGAAATTGCATTCATTGTTTTATGATCTTTTATGCTAAAATATAAATAATCTGCAGGGTTCATAGCAATGTATGCTACTCTTGCAAGCAGGGACGTCGACTGTTGCCTCATTCCTGAGTCGCCCTTTTACCTTGAAGGGCCTTGTGGGCTATTTGAGTATATAGAGAGACGACTCAAGGAAAATGGGCATATGGTCATTGTCATTGCTGAAGGTGCAGGGCAGGAGCTTCTTTCTGAGAGCATGCAATCTGCGGATAAGAAGGATGCTTCTGGTAACAAGCTTCTCCGAGATGTTGGCCTTTGGCTATCACAGAAGATCAAGGTGGCTATCCTACTTAAATTACACTCAAGAGTTTGATGCTCATATCTTTTTCCGAGACTTTCCACCCTTTTTGAAACTGCATGCAGTTGGATTTCTGATTTAGTAATGAGAACATTGAACGGTCTTTCAATTTAAATTTCATTCCATGTATGCTTTGTTATTGGCTGGTAGATTATAATTCTAATTGCTCCTTTCTCGACTTTTTTATTTATTAAGGATGACCCGATGAACTTGCTTACACTTCCTCTGCTCTCAAACATCCTAGCCACCATTGTTCAATAGGATGATGCATGTGATTGAGGGGGAGCGTCTTGATTTTGTGATACAGCAAGTTCTCGCGATAGTCTAGAGGCATATATATAGTCTATTGGCGTAGTCTGTTGCATTATCATGTCCATGTACACCCATGTCTGTTTTCTCTACCAGCAGGATTTCCATGTGTTGACTACAGAAATTATGGTCACTCATACAGCTCATTATCTTGTGACCTATGCCTGGCTCTCATGATTTACTGCCTATTTACAACACAATGACGCTCCAATGAGGTGGAGCTTCAGAGGCCGTATACCGATAATCCTATTGGCTAGTATACTAGTCAAAGTTCTGCCACAAGTAGTCTTGGAGACAGTCAAATCAGATGACACGTCCTCATTCTGCATCATCTGTTTCTGATGCTGGACTTCACACTGCATGATGAAACTCTTAAGATTTTCCATTTTGGCAGGAACATTTTGCCAAGAAGGCTAAAATCATAAACCTCAAATATATAGGTTGGTAATATTCTTGCTCTCTTAACCCAGAAAGGCTGGGAGACGACTATTTCATTCAATATTCCTCTTTGTTTTGTCCTGCAGACCCTACCTACATGATCCGGGCTGTCCCAAGCAATGCCTCTGACAATGTATACTGCACACTTCTGGCTCAAAGTGCAGTCCATGGAGCAATGGCAGGTTATACAGGCTTTACAAGCGGGCTTGTCAATGGAAGACATTCATACATACCTTTCTATGTAAGTTCATTCGATCCCATTCACATAAAGGAAGGATGCCTACCTTTGTCGTTCATTTCAGTGGATAGTGATGGCAAACAGATTTTGAAAGCAATAAAGAAAAATGAATAGCTGATAGTATGCAATTAGTTCCAACCAGTCAGATTTTGAATCCAGGCCGGAACCCAAAAAAAAAAAATTCTTCTACCGAATGGACCCATGCTTCCTTCTAAATCTATGTTATAAGTTGTTTAACATTCTGCAAACGAATTGCATCAGCGACTCAATTTTGTGCTGAGTATCAGTGAGTTACTCACCACCATCTAGTATGCCCTACGCCGAAATTAGCAAACCATGGTCCTGTTTGCTTTTGAGAAATTTCCAGCTTCTACATGCTCTCTTGTGTTTAAGCCGATAAGCTTTGATTCTGCACATGCATTTACTGATCAAAAGAAGTGAAGAAAACTATCAGATCATATGACAACCTGATCAATCTATTTGCTTATAAGACTGGAGACTATTACTTCTTTTAGTCAACTGATGGTTCCCTCCATTGTTCTGCAGCGAATCACTGAGAAGCAAAACAACGTTGTGATAACTGATAGAATGTGGGCGAGGCTTCTGTCGTCAACTAACCAGCCTAGCTTTCTGAGCGCCAAAGATGTTATCGAGGACAAGAGAGAAGATGAGGCACCGACCCAGTACTTTGATAACCAGTGCAACCCGGATAAGAGTAATTTGGTCAACAATAAGATCTGCGAAAATTGACATGGGTCTTATGCTTAAACGCACTGTATTTTAAGTTATATCTCTAGCCTGACATAGGTAATATGGGCGTGGTGTCGTTGCCCAAATCAATGAGTCTGCTGTTACCACTACCATCTTTTATGTTTCTTTGCTCCACCAGTTAGGTGCATGGGGTTGAAAATCCTTCCTTTGTTGAACCGTCTTTCTGAATTCATGGTTATGCTGGTGTATCAATCTGTTATTGCCAAAAAATATTCTCTGAGCTTCTTACAAGAAGAAATCCCTGATTATCCTTCATAGTTTAGTTTTACCCCCAGCCAGTTTGTGTTTAAGAAGTCAAGATGGAGGTTGTTGAGTTTTGACGTGTTCATCATCCCTTATGCAACTGGATTAGTTCTCACTAGTCGAACTGGAAAGCCTGGTGAGACCATTCACAGATCGGCTCTACGTCATGTATTCTTGTTCTAACTCTTCGTCCTTGTGCTGTCTTTCAAACGGGGGAGAAATCAAGCTGACCCATCGTCAGTAACCTCTTCATCACTCTTGCGTAAGTATGGAAGATAAACAAGAAACTACACGCATGTAAATGTGTCGTAGATCACCAAAGGAGTTCTATGACATACTGATCTATAGCACTTTTTGGTACATTTGGACGAGAAGAAGGAACATAAATCAGACGAAGGTAGCACACTATTTGTTGTAGTCAGAGAAAGCACACTATTTGTTGTAGTCAGAACATCAATATAAAGAAGATGGTAACAACTTTATAATTTCATTCCCTTTACAAATCTTGGAGAAGAAGAAAATAAGATATAACATAAAATTGGAGGTGAGGTACGGATAACCGAATCTCTTTAAGGCGATTAGTTCCTGCCAAAGGTGCCCTGCAGATTCACGAACTACGCCTCCCAAGATACAACACCTCGAACCTGTTTGGATTAGCACTATGCAAACAGGACTCAGTCGAACCGTTCAATTGAACCAGCACACCCAGAAAAATCAGTAGAGTAGAAAAGTGCACTAGAGCCTTTTTGGAATCGAGTCGGAAAAACCAAAACCATAAACCAAAACTCCTCATGAAGCTCTATGCTCATATCTATTTATAGAGCTTTTTAGTTCATGTACTAAAGAGATACATGAATTGAATAGACGCGTGTATCCACGAGATTCATAAATAAAGAGATACATGAATCCAAGAGATTCATGTATCCAAAGATACATGAATTCAAGAGATTCATGAACTCAATAAATACATGAACTAAACGATACATGAATCTAGGAAATTCATGAATTCAATAGATACGTGAACATAAAAATATAGGAAATTCATGAATCCAAAAGGAGATACGTGAACAGAAAAAACGTATCTTAATTTATTGGCTTCCGTTGATCCATTAACCATAATTATAACCATAATTACAACAATCCCCCACATTAATGGATCAACAAAACATTTTTAACTCGAAGAAATCTGAGCATGCCCGTTGAAATAAACCGCATCAAGATAGGTAGCTTTCGCTTTGAACCTTCTTTAGTGAAAGCTTATCGGACTTACTTAACTAGTCGATGGACTAAGCCTTGAATCGCCAATTGTTTGTGTAAGCCTAGACAATAAACCTCACACGGAGTATTTCCAATTCAAGATTGGTTCTCGGTTGTGTTCGTTCTTTCGGCCATGAACCTCTCGGGATTCATGCGTGCTTTAGAAAATCTAGCCTTTAAAGATTTTCATAGAGTCGGCCAGCTCCACGCATATAGGTGCATTCCTATTAAAGATATCCTACCATATCTTACTTGGATGTTATATTCCAAGTTATAGGAATCATTAAACGCATAGCGTACCCTTAATAATAACGCCGTAGGAAAGCACTTTGTTGCATCATAGAAATGGGAGACAGTGCTCACACTAGAGTTTCCAAAATTTGCGTTGTCCTATTGAACCTAGTCCATGGGATCTCCAATCGCATAGGTTAGGTTTCCACCTGAATCTCTTTATTGGGTTAAGGCTCTTAAACCCATTCCCCTCGATGCGCTTTATATGCTCTCTTGACAAACCTTTTGTCAACGGATCCGTAATATTTTCCTTTGACTTTACAAAGTCTAAAGAAATTATTCAATTTGAGAACAACTCAAGCTTACAGACATTGTGTCCACGACGAATATGTCTAGACTTACCGTTATAAATCACATTATGCACCCCCACACTTTTAGAAAATTGTAGGATGACAACTTTTCATTCCATAACTCGTATGAAGTTTTACTTGTCTTTTTGTGGGGTATTTTATTAAGAATATAATTTGCGCTTAAACCGCTCCCCCCACAAGTTAAGGTAAACCTGAACTCAAAAGCATGGCATTAGCCATCTCCTTTATTGTCCTGTTCAATCGTTCAACAACTCCATTTTGTTGTAGAGTATAAGGTGCAGTCGTTTGGAAAATTATTCCAAAACTAGCACAAGACTCCTTGAAATTAATTGAACTATATTCTCCTCCTCTATTCTGAGGTGTAGAATGAGATCTTCAAGGCTCATCTCCTTCCATTTGTGCTTCAAATAATTTTGAAGTCTGACCAACCCGGAGGCAATTTCTTAATCATAGCCACCACTTGGAATGATTCACTAAGTATGATTCTCTCAAAGCGAGATATCACTCGAATTAATTGTAATTCTTGAACCCGACTCATGACAGACTTAGAATCCACCATCTTGTAGTCCAAGAATTTGGCAACCACAAATTTCTTGGTGCCGCCGACTCTCGCCTTGTATTTCTTCTCTAAGGACTCCCATAATTGTTTAGCATATTCAATATTACAATAAATGTTATATAGAGAATTCACTAAACAGTTAAGAATATAATTTCAGCATAAGAAGTCTCCATGCTTCCAAGCCTCCAACGCACCAAGCGTCATGACATCTTGCTCATTTGGACTAATTATCGGGCACACCTTCGATAAATATTTCGTCAGATTGAGCATGGTCAGATAGAAGAACATATTCTGCAGCCACTATTTAAAGCCCACTCCGGTGAATTTCTCCAGTTTCTCATTAGCTATAACTGGAGGCGTTGCCATCACAGTAGGCAAAGTTCGTTGAACTATCCCTCCAGAAATAGAGCCAAAAGCCATTTGGCTTGTACTGTTCTAAAAAACAGTCCCGCGCATACCAGTCTTATGACTTGTACCCGCACCACCAAAATTGGTGTAGGCCCAAAGGCCCGTAGCATTGGCTACTACAAATTCAAACCCTGAGAATTGAACATCTTCCATAGCAACGGTCGAATCGACCACAGGAACGTCTCCTAAAACATTATGGACATTGAATGACACTTCATTGTTTTCAGCCATCTTAATAATCTGACAAGAACAACAAACAGTGAGTGACTTAATCGCCTTAAGATTGTTGGAAATTACATCCAGAGAAAGCACACTATTTGTTGTAGTCAGAACATCAATATAAAGAAGATGGTAACAACTTTATAATTTCATTCCCTTTACAAATCTTGGAGAAGAAGAAAATAAGATATAACATAAAATTGGAGGTGAGGTACGGATAACCAAATCTCCTTAAGGCGATTAGTTCCTGCCAAAGGTGCCCCGCAGATTCACGAACTATGCCTCCCAAGATACAACACCTCGAACCTGTTTGGATTAGCACTATGCAAATAGGACTCAGTCGAACCGTTCAATTGAACCAGCACACCCAGAAAAATCAGAAGAGTAGAAAAGTGCACTAGAGCCTTTTTGGAATCGAGTCGGAAAAACCAAAACCATAAACCAAAACTCCTCATGAAGCTCTATGCTCATATCTATTTATAGAGCTTTTTAGTTCATGTACTAAAGAGATACATGAATTGAATAGACGCGTGTATCCACGAGATTCATAAATAAAGAGATACATGAATCCAAGAGATTCATGTATCCAAAGATACATGAATTCAAGAGATTCATGAACTCAATAAATACATGAACTAAACGATACATGAATCTAGGAAATTCATGAATTCAATAGATACGTGAACATAAAAATATAGGAAATTCATGAATCCAAAAGGAGATACGTGAACAGAAAAAACGTATCTTAATTTATTGGCTTCTGTTGATCCATTAACCATAATTATAACCATAATTACAACATACTGATCTATAGCACTTTTTGGTACATTTGGACGAGAAGAAGGAACAGAAATCAGACGAAGGTAGCTCTCTTTGGCGAGCTGATACGTGGTGTGGTTTTGAAGATAGAGAGATCACACAAGCCAGAAGCCGGTGTTATTCGATAATGAATGGTTTCTTGTATGACAAAAGAAATGAGTATAAAAACTCATTCATCTAAGCTAATTATGCACGAAGCCACTTCGTTATTTCGTGTTGATGTCATATCAAAGTAAGCCAGACAGAGGGAACAACCAAAAATTGAACTTGTTGCCTCCAGATATGGCCACGACTACAAGAGCAACAGAGACACATTGGCATGAACATCATGAATGTCTCTATAGCCTCATGCCCGGCTAATGCAGAAACAACAGATCAGAGCCAGTTTGTCCAACCCCGGGACAATGATGGGGACTCGTCGGCCTGAATGCCTCCCCTACAACTTATGCCACAAGTGCCAGAGATGCCCTCAGGCACTGTGACTTTTCGCAATTGAGGTTGCTTACATCCTCATCGGCCATCTTCCATGCATGTTTTTCAAGCGTTGTCGGCCTGTAAATTTCATTGACCAGCAGTGAAGGCATGGCTTATTCAGAGCCATTGATGATCAAAGCAAGGTGCAAATAGAATGCCAGAATACTCGGTGTCAAGCAAGTGTATATGGCTCCTCGTTGGTCATTCTAGGAAAAAACTTGGACATCGTAAAACCCTGGATGGAAGTAAAGGGCATTTCCGTGCGTAGCAGATAAGATGTACGTTTGGAGAAAATCGAATTAAATGAAACCTGTCTTTTCACCATATTGGAGTAAGCCTTGTTTGATATGGATGCGACAAATTCGTATATGAATCAGGCTTTTCCACTTGAAATATATTTGGCGCCATACTTTCTATTCGAGCCTTTCCGATGCACATGGACATGACAATTTCCATTGCGTTAATCGAGTTAGAAGTCCGAATACCCAGCGTCATCCGAGGTAACCGATCTATATGGCATGGCATTAGCATATGCAAAGTCCACCTCTATATGGAAATTGAAGGTCAAATCCGAATTGCGTTTCCAACTTATATTCACATCGAAGTCCGTTTTTGTCTCCTAGCAATGGAAAAAGAAAGGGCTTTAAAGGCTTTTAGTACTAGTGCACTAGTGCTAATTCTCATCCAATATCGGCATGGTCGTGCACAAAGCATACTCTCCCGGGACAAAACATGCCGCGAAGTGTTTCATTCCAAAGTAATGCTGGAAAATGGAAAATGTCACAAATGGTCCATATATTATTACTTAATGTGTAATTTAGTCCATGAACTTTCAATCGACTCAATTTGGTCCTTGAACTAGTGATAAATGTTTGATTTAGTCCATGAACATTCAATTGGCTCAATTTGATCCCTGAACTATTTGATAAATATCTGATTTGGTCCCTGAACTTTTGATCAACTCAATTTGATCCCCGAACTATTGATAAATGTTTAATTTAGTCCTTAGTTACTATTTTTCCTTTTTTTATTTTTAATTTATTTTTGCTTCTTCTCTCTTTCCTCTGCCGGCTTCGACGAGGGTCACCCTCGCCGGACGCAGGCGAGGGCGGCCCTCGCTAGCGTCGAGCGAGGGCGGCCCCACCCGCCCGAGTTTGCGAGGAGGGAGCCCCTCACTCGAGGAGGGAGCCCCTCGTCGGCATCAGGTGAGGAGCACCCCCGCGTTGGGCGATCTGGCGAGGGAGCCCCTCACCCGATGCCGGGCTGCGAGGGAGCCCCTCGTCAACATCGAGCGAGGAGCACCCCGGCGTCGGGCGATCTAGCGAGGGAGCCCCTCACCCGATGTCGGCGAGCGACTCCCTCGCAGCCTGGCGTTAGGCGAGGGGCTCCCTCGCCCGACGCTGGGGGCTCCATTGCAAGATCTGCGAGGGAGCCCCTCGCCCAACGCCCTTGCAAATCGCGAGGGGCACCCTTGCCCGATGCCGGGGAGGGGCTCTCTCACCAGATCTGCGAGGGAGCCTCTCACTCGACGCCGGCGAGGGCAACCTTCGCCGGAGCCGGCGGAGGGAAGAGAGAAGAAGCAAAAAAAAAAAAAAAAAATTAAAAAGGAAAAATGGTAACTAAGGACTAAATCGAACATTTATCAATAGTTCAGGGACCAAATTGAGTCGATCGAAAGTTCAGGGACCGAATCAGACATTTATCAAATAGTTCAAGGACCAAATTGAGCCGATTGAAAGTTTAGGGACCAAATCGGATATTTATCAATAGTTCAAGGATCAAATTGAGCCGATTGAAAGTTCAGGGACCAAATTGCACATTAAATAATAGTATAGGGACCATTTGTGACATTTTTCCTCTGGAAAAATGTGATTAGATCACTACCACATTGTCACAATTCGTTTTCTTAGCACTGAAAAAGGGCATCACTGACATTGTAATTGGACGTGCGTGTTCTCCTGTCTAGCAACACAGCTTGCTAATGCAATGCCATTGATGGATAGAACTAGTGCGTCCTTATGCTGCAAGTAGAGCTTCAGCTTTCAGCAATCAGCAACTGGTAAGACTCGGCCAGAATAGATAAAAGAAGAATCTATGAAGCAATTAGAACAAAAACTAGAAGAAAGCAAACAAGATACCAAAATAACAGTAAATGAAGAACAAATCTATGCTTCCATAAACAATGAGATCCTTTACATACATAACAATAGTGCAGTGACAGCGTACACGATCAGTACAAAGCCAAAACTAAGCTGACATGCTTTCCCAGAGCCAAGAATTGACAGACCCTTTACACGATAACACTCACCCTACAACTCAAGTAAATCTTGTGACATGATTACAATTACTTTACAATCCATGTAAATCTTATGACTAATCCTTGCTTCTCAATAAGTAAGGCAATGGCTAGAGTTAGAGCACAAACCCAGAAGAAAGAATGCCTATAGAAAGAGCAGAGCTCTGACCTTTTCATTGATGAACGGGACATCAGATCGAGTCATTGTAACCGAAGAGCTGCTGCACTTAGAACTCCTTTCTCCCGTGAACCCCGCCATTTATAAGTCAAAAAGAGAAGGTAATAAAAAAGACCCTGCCCTTTTCAAACATTTGAAGATCCCCACGGAAACAAAAAGAGAAATTGTATACAGTTATAGTCCCACTTGCCCAGCTAAACAGTACCTGATTAGTATGCACATTAAAACTGCCAGAACACCTCGGGATCGTTGCTGTACAGGGAGTGATCTTGGATTTCCTGATTAGCCACGTGCCAATCAATGAGACGAGCTTGTATGATTTTGCACAGCACCAGCCCAGAAGGAAGCATCCACCATTCACTTTCATCCCTATTTGCCATCAAAACAAAAAAATTAATATCTTTACTCTCACCGATGCAGCGTCCATCAAAAGAGAAGATGGCTTCAACTATAGCCATGCCATAGCAGCTGAAGGCGGATACTTACGCACTAAAATTCCAGGACTGAAAGTTTGAGTTTAAATGCTTTTTTCCACTGTGGTTCTTGTAATGAATAAATCCACAAATGAAAGCAACTACCTGTTTGAGTGTAAAGCCATAAAGATGGTTAGAATCTGCTTTCCTGCCAAAACAGATATCACTTGAATATGGTGTTTGACACGTCTCATGCGCTACTTAAACTGCCATAAACAGCCAGCAGCATAGGTGAACAGGAAGAACAATAGATGCACACCTCATTCTTGCGTTGCTTCTCCATCAGATAGTACTATCAAGAAAGCTAAGCCTTTTACTATCAGATGAAGAATATGAAGTAATCATATCCCCAACATTAGCTGTTGCGTGACAGATGTGCGTCTTAGCAAAGTGTACACTTGAGAAGCAGTGTGAATATAACAAGGCAAGGGAAAATGATGAAGGTACTTGAACCCCCCAACAAACCTAGGGAAAAAGTTAATCTTCCAGTTCATTGGCATATCCTAAAACTCCTGTTCCCAGAATAATGCTGTCTTATTAAATGACAGCCGCAAAACAGCAAAACAGCAATCTCGAATCTTCATCTCATTAGTGGATACCATCAGAAATACTAGTACATGTGAGGCACATGTGATTACAAATTCTGCACTCTAGTGTAAAATGTAAGCTTAAGATGAAGACAACTTACGACATTGATCAAGGATGTGATGTTCCATAGAGCATATACACGTGCCAGGCCAGCTGATCGCCTTGGTCCATGACTAAATAATGCACTGATTCCAGCTGGGAAAGGATAAAGAATTGCAAGAGGGAGTATAGACAATGCTAAAAGGAAGTCCAACAGAGAAATGGAGTAGAGCTGCAGCAAAGTAAGCAAGACTAAGCTAAAGTCTCCTAATAGCAGCATAGAGACCACCAAACCAACAAGATCCTGCATTAACGAGAGAATAGGTCAAAACAGTTTTCTACAAATCCATCTGGATATCAGAGAGAGAAAGGTTTATTGGCAAACTTGATGGACCTCATTAGAAGCATTTATTACCTGATGACCAGCTGGTTTGGTATTATAGACAACGAAAGATAGGGGAAAATATATAGCCTTCTTCTCTTTGAAAGTTCGCAAGCTTTTGGAATGTAGAACACCACCGCACATTCTTTTATACGTCATTAGAGGTTGCTTCACTGCTGAGTGGTCCACCGGATCATCTCTGTAAGTTCGAGACAAACTGCAAATATACCAGAAACTTAAGCACAATGGCACTACCAAAACTCTGGCCTCAAAGTAGCTTGCATGAATATAGTTACCATGGTCGCTGCTCAGGTTGCAACAAACCATCTTGACCTTCAATGGCTGATGGTAAATTTTGATTTCCAACAGCACATGCTATAAGACCAAACTGGCAATATCCTGAAGCAGTAGGCTGAAAGGAAGCTAGGTTGAGATGCACGTCATATGTAACTAAAGTAGGGTTTGCATGTGTTTCAAGCCAGCTAACAATACGACCAAGTGTTACTCTTAGTCGTCCACGGCGCACTAATCGCAATTGAGCATTCAGACCTGCCACTAGTCGATACCATATTGTAGGTGGTATTGCCTGAGATCAGAAATAAAGAACAGTACATTTTTAAGAGATATTATTTCAACAATACACATAAAAATGATTGTGAGCACTAGCAATCTTACTTGGCTCATAAGGCTAGTGAGGATATTATCATTGTGAAGGCAGAAAGGAGCCATGTAGCTCCCGTCGCCTCCGAATATCAAGGACATTGGAAATCTTTGATTCAGAGGAGGAGGAAGATCAGCTCGCTTTTCATCTCCGCCAAGGAAAAAATCCAAATAGCCCAGCATTAGGTCAGATGTTGCGGCCACCTGCATTGTGACATAAAGATCAATCCTAAAGGATTTTTTTTTTTTTTTTAAATTAAAATCCCAAAAGAAGTTGATACTTGATAGCCTGAATTTTAGCATAGCTACTGTTCTTGCACAAAGTGACACCATCATAACACATATTTCTAAAATATATTTATTTTGCGATATACGATGTTCAGATATGGATATACATCAAATGAGACATTCTGCTCTCAAGTTCATTTGGATGTGTCTATCAATGGATACTCTTTTCATTACAGTTTTATATGATTCAAATCCACGATATGATCATAAGGTACAAAAACCCACGTCAGTGTTAAGTCCCAAAATTCTAGAAACCATGAGAGGTACTACTCATAGGGCAATATGCTTACACTGTTCACTAAGTAAAAAAAATCGTAAAAAAGATTGTAGGATGTGTGAACTGACACCATCAACCTTCCCATCAGATGGTAAATTGAAGTGAGAAGAAAATAGAAGACAAGATGTCAAGCTGATGTCAAGCTAATGGATCTACATGCTTTCCAATATCAAACCTTAATTCCCTCGTAAAGAGCACGAGAACGGCAAGAACGTAGGCAAGCATGATCATATTCCGACCGAACAAATTCACGAAGTTGCTGTAGTTTGTTTTTGCGACAGCGCTGGAGCCATGACCATGACAGTGGATAGGCAAGAACAGAGAGAATCCTATAGACCGATCCCTCCCACCACTGGTAAGCAGCTAAACCATTAATCTCATCTACAAATCTGTTAAATGCATCCTCGAATCTGCATATGTTTAGGTGAGAAGAATCATCATAAGAGTATGAACTATGGATTACGGGAAAACTAACAAAGCAACAACTTTTACATATCAATCACCAGGCAGGCAAAGAGAGATGGATATGAGACATTGAATCCCACGGTATCTTTATATAAGCAGTGAGGGTCCTAGGGAGGGGCACTTACACAATCTCTATAATTTCTTCAGGAGGAGAGTGAGGTAGATGCCAAGGTTCGCTAAAGGTATTTGCCCCCATGAAGTACATTCTATGAACGTGGCTTTGAGATTCCTCGATCCTATTTGTTTCCATAACCTGAAAGATTACATTATTAACATAATAGATATGAGAAATTGGTGGTACCTGAATTTTAGGTATCAGAAGAAATAAGATGAAGAAAGCAATTAAGGGAAGTACCTCATTTAGTGACTCCAGAAAAGGGAAAGAGTGATCTATTCGAGAACTACGTCGAGGAGGAACAATGGCCGGCGATTCTTCGCCACCAACATACTTCATCCGTGCAACACTAAGGACTAGAGCTAGCAGGATGAGGACAGCCAGGAGTATTAGACTAAATAACCATGGGCCACCAAAAGTGTATATTAGCTCTTCAAGAGCAGTATAACAATTTGGCATGTGAAATCTTTCGGAAACACATTTGTAGGGGCAAGGAGTTTCTGTCACGCCACCTGTTAAAGAAGATGGAGGCCACACAAAATCAATAACTAGATCTGCTAGGGACTACTTCTGGGGAGGGAAAAAATCTTAAAAAAATTTGAAAGCACCTAAAGTACATTTCAAAATCACAATGAAATAACAGACACCTCTGACTGCCATGTATATCGCACGACGGGGAAGCTCATGAAGTGGGCAATCCTGACAAAGGACACTATCTGATCCACTTACATTCTTATAAGTACCCACAGGGCATTCCTGCCACACAATTTGAGAGATTAAGTTGGAACATATAAAGGAAAACAGTAACTGCATCAGCCTACGCCAATCATACAAAAGAGTAAATTCATGCAGAATCATATGAGCTGGATAGTAGTAGATGTACAGGCATTAAGGAGCACACTTCAAGTCATCTCAGCATTTGCAAATTTAGTAATCTTCAACAAGAGCATTCTAGTGCGCATAGATTCTAATTTACAACTGGTATAACTAGCCGAGACCATGTGAACTGCACCTATATAACAGACTATTGGATCAATTATCATTTGGTCTACCATGGCCACTAAACTTTCAATTGTCTCATTCTTCACTAAGTCCATTGATCAGTCCCCTGCCATTGGCCTCCATTATCTTAATGTGGTTTTCAATTTAAGATGGTTGTTACCTACTATCGTCGACATGGCGAATTTGGTGCCATTCCAATGTATCATAGCATTGATAGGTCTCACTTGTTGATCATCAACCTTGTCAATGTCAATTAGCTTGCAAGTAACTAGGAGGATTTCTTTACCGCAAGGTGTCCGAGGCTCTTCAAGCATAAGACTTATCACCACTGAGTGCCATAGTCCCATCCCACACACAAAGGCAATTAATAGAGCATCAAGTCAATTGGGTCCAGGCATTTTCTCTCTCCTCTCTTGTTGCCAGCACCCAAAATGAAGCCAGATTAGGTCCTTTACCGTGTTTTCACCTCTTTTTTTTTTTTTTTTTTTTTTTTTTTTTTTTTTTGAGGTTTTTCAACTCAATCCCCTGGTCTTCAGTGACCAAATAGATAACTTGTCTAGTCACCGGCAATGGATTAATGATTAAAATTGCTATCAGTGTTCCCCTTACTTCTTTCGCTTATACCAGCACATAGATGCCACATCCCAGTATAGGCAAAGAGGAATCTAGGCAGAAAGTGATGGCAGCAACCTAATGGATACACTTTACAAAGTCAAGTGATCAAATTTAAACAAATCATAGTTTAACAAGTTAAATAGGAGCAGTTAAGTCAATAAGCGACTTCGAAATGTTGAGAACCAAGATCATACATTATCTTCACTAATGACAAACCAAATCCAAAAAATCTATTAAACTTGTTTTTTGCAAAATCAATGGATCTGATGATAGTTTACCTTGCAAAAAACACCATAAAGCCCCTTTGGACAGGCCTTTCCTGTAATAGTTCCATTTTCACCTGCAAGACCTTGGCCTCTGCCAAATCCTCCCCTGCCATTAGGAAAAGAATTTAGACCAAAAACTTCATAACATTAGCACAACCATACCTCACTGGTGGAGGCCACCTGAGTATGAAACTGATCCACATGGCAAAATGATAATGTTTATTTCATCGCATCACTAAAGTTTCACTTAGTGTTCTTTTACTCATCCTAGATGGTAGAGAGATGACAACCTAGAAAGCAACAGAAAAACTTTGAGCTAAAAAAACTCTCTTGCATTAGAGGAGAGGGTATTGGTTCAGGCATCAAAATTTGCATTTCAACTTTTCAAGCAGGATGACAATGGTATATTCAAAGCATTTTAATGCAAAGAACGTGCATCTCAATTCAAGGACCAGCCCTTGCACCCCAAAGCCAACAGAGATCAGCTTTCTTGAGCGATGACAGCCTAATATGATTAGAGTATCCTCTGTCTTTGAGTACAAATAGACCATGCAAGTCTACACTCACATTATTATTATAGGCAACAAGCGTTGGTTGTTGAAGGCTTGCAGCCAAGAAAGTCAATTATGTTACAAAACCTAAAACTTTTTGAAGAAAACTTGAAGATATGTAGAGAGGTT
The DNA here is from genome assembly GCA_016097545.1 of Eucalyptus victrix. Taxonomy (NCBI): domain Eukaryota; kingdom Viridiplantae; phylum Streptophyta; class Magnoliopsida; order Myrtales; family Myrtaceae; genus Eucalyptus; species Eucalyptus victrix. Next base: position 51,232,740 of record CM027837.1, on the reverse strand, counting down.
CTGTCATGGTGACAAAAGGACAAACTCCTGCAAGCCACGCTTCTCCTTCTTTAAGCCATTTATTAACATTTAAAAAGACTATATGGCAGTCTAGAAGAAAATAAGCTTGGAACGAAATTTGTCAAGCATTAATCAACACATGGCGATAATGAATGTTGAGTGGTCAGCCAAGTGAAAAAATGTCATAAGTCATCGCGATATAGTCATGAAAAACCTCAACCACATCAAAATCTAGAACTAGAGTAATTTATCCAAAAAGCAGTCAACATGTGCATCTACATAAGCATGCTAATTGATGCACTCAAACTCGAATGAAGAAATTAGTAGATACAAACCCCGTCTGGATGTTTCCTTTGACACTGGCTATAGGATAATATTCATCCCCAACAGGAATACTTGACCAGTGAAAGTGAACTCTACCACCACCTCCACCACCACCACCATTGGGACTCCCATGTCCTCCAACAGTAGAGATGATAGAAGAGTCACCAAGGACCAACGAATGAATAAACAGAAGAATAGTTCCACCAGATCCACCTCCAGGTCCTACATCTGAGATGGTCCTACCATCTGTTTCTCTTGTACGCTCTCCAAAACTCTCTCCATCTGCTCTGATGGAACCATCAATGGACACACTTGACAATGAGTGCTCCAGCGAACCCATTACTACTCAAGGAAATAAAATAAGATTAGCATTTGTGTGAAAGAACAAAAGTGAGATCACTAACTTAATTTAAAGATCATAAGCAAGCTGATCCTCAAAAGATATCCTACAAGTGAATGACTAAAACCCCATTATCGCAGAGGTATGAAATAAAATGAATGCAAAATCAATATGGCCGCCAAGTTTTACCGAAACTTTACCTATGATACCACCTCCAGCAGTTGCACCGGCAAGACTATCATTTCCACTACCACTACCAAGCTCACAAGGCAATTCTGCATTCCCATATGTGACCCCACCTGAGATAAAACTCCCGTTCTGAAATCCATCACCACCTTTCCCACCATGGCCACCACCACCACCAACCCCATTATCCACGATTTTACCTCTACCAAGTCCACCCGTGCACCCTGCAGTGCATAGTGAATATTTGTAAAACTCAAGCAAACATAATAAATAGTGGATGATGAATTTACACGTGTTGAAAATAAGATGCTCCTTGTACTTAAAAAACAAGGATTTTGCAAAACCTAATCATGATAATATATAAACAAATGAGATAGTGCATCCTCCCTACCAAGCCCAGATACACTAACTGTTCCAGTGGAATGTACAAGTACTGCTCTGACCCAGTGAAAATGAAGCACAGAACCTGTAATGCTTCCTTCAACAATTATATCTTCGACACGACAGATCTGCAGAACCAATGTCAGAACACTAAGACCAAATTATTTTCCAGTGAAAGAAAAAATCTGACTTAACCAGCTGGCCAGTAAGACACCTGAAGAGTGAATGACAATGAAGAATTGACATTACAGTCTTCAGGTGGATGTAGTAACTCTCTTGGACAATCCTGGAGCTCACAATAAAGTCGCGGAGTCCTGTAAAACACAAATATGAACATAAGAAAGCGATTGCATCAACATGCACTATCTGCTATTGGCAAGCACCCCAACTTACAAATCATCATCACTGGCTGATTCCAAAGGACCTCGCAACTTAGACCCTGGTCCAACCTTCACAGATTAGAAGATAATCAGCCCAATGTATACAGAATATGCAACAAAGAGAAACATAAGTTCAAGACAAAGCACATGAAGCATAAGAGATTTATTCTAAGCAAATATCCAGTTATGTGGGGACTAATGTAGGTAATTCCATGCCATATAATGACCACCAACATTGCATGTCATATACCTTTTTTCGATAGACCTATAGAATCAATTAGAGACAACAAATTAAAATCAAACAACAACAGCTATGTCAAACTGATCCATTTAGCCAAACTTGGAAATCAGAAAACAAGACATAAATCCACTACAGCAAAACCAAGAAATGAAGTCAGCATAAAATGTTCTTATGAAGCCAAGCTTATGATTGCAAGAAAATTTCTATTCTCTGTAATGACAGCTATCTGAGCAAGTCATCAAGAAAGTTTAGTTGTTCAGCCAGTCAAAACGTGATAGGTGAAAGAGAAAACATCAGTAGTCTCAGCATAGTACTTCAGTCCAAACATGTCGCGGTTGAAAATAAATCCAACTGAAATATGCCTCATACTTGACAAAAAATAGTTGTCATTATAAGGGAATCAGGAGAAAAGGGGTCTTCATCTTACACTGATGCTAAAGAATAATGATATGACCAAGCGTTGAGCCTCAATGAGATCGCCAGGTCCTGATAAATTCAGGGAACCTTGTCCATGAACTCCGAGATTTGCATTTGAATGTATTACAGATGATTCCTGGTACAAGTGTAAGGGTGTTATTTTATATCATACCACAGCCAAAGTCTGGAACAAATAAAAAAGTAGGAAGAGATATACTACCCTCAGAACCACAAGATTGCTAGCCTCAAGAGAGGATGTTGCCAAAACTGCATCGTGGCCCCCATCAATAAGCATCTTGGAGTTCCACATCAAGTGCATTTTGACCGACATACGAAGAGCTCCATAAATCTAAAGTAATAAAGTGTGATTGAGACATCAACATTATTAATCAGACATTGACAAACCCAAAAAACCGAAAGGAAAGCAAAGTTCCACACTTCAGGTTTGATCGTTGTCATGGTTTTCTGTCCAGAAGCTTGTATGCTCCTATTTCTTGCTTTACACATTTGAAAGACAAGCTTTTATTGTCTTAGATCAAGATTTACAGTAATATGATAAAGTGCCAACATGACTTCCATTCAGGATTCTCAATGCTTTAATTTTGTCATTGATAAGATCTTGGGTTTGAAAGAATAGCACTTCTAGTTGCAAGAACCCATGCAGCAAAATATAGGTCATATTCCTTCCACAAGTATAGACAATGATGGAAACTGGAAGTTCCATTCTAACAAATGAAAGATTAAGACTTTGATGCTTTTTTCTTACTTCCCCTTTTATAATTCATTCGGCATAACAAGGCTGGATGTTGTGCCACTTGATTATTTTTCCAGTCATTTTCCAAAGCTTGTTTTAAAAGACATTCCATCAATAAATCAAGTTGTGCCAGCCAAAATGCTGTCCATTCTTGTTCACTGCAAGGAAGAACCTTCTCCACATATTATGATAGTAATTGAATAAGAGCTTTACAAATCCCCAGTAATTGTCCAAAGCTATGAATCTCAGGTTATCATGAAATTTCTGTGTATGGTGCAGAATCTATGAATTCCGTCATAAGAGTTGCTAATGAAGCCTAATAATCTTGGACAAATATGTAGTCATACCAGGAACTCTATAACACCACAACTAATAAGTGATGCACCTTAGAAAAGAGATCAAGATGGCATATCCATCTCTACCTAGAATTGAACATTTGGGCTGCTCTCAATATGAGATCAGCAGCAAAAGAAAGTTTATTAGTCACGATTTCTCAATTTCCTTTTATTGGTACTTTTAGTCTAGATTATGATTTGAAATTTTTTTTAATACTACTCATAACAAAGTCCCGCACAACTTCTAGGAACGGAGCTAGTAACACTCAAATAAAGCTCTAAGAAGCAGAACAACATTTTAGAATATATCAGAAATAATAATTAACCACACATTTTTTTGCGTCTCGACGAGTACATAGTTGAGATGCTACTGTACATTGGAATAATAAATACTGTAAAGTTTGAATGCAGTACTTTATCCGAAACATGACTATAGATCATATGCACAGAAGAGAGAGCATATTTGTACCCGTATAAAGCTGTAGTCCTAAATATCAAACTTGTAGATATAAATTCAAAGGAAGAAAGCAGAAAGGCCAGCAACTTGCCTTGATTACAGAGTCGCTCATTAAAAGCTCTTCTGCCATTAACTCAAATTCCGAAGTGCCAAGATGTGCCAGTCCAAAGCTCAGCATAGCACCAGATGACAGCCGAAGTTGGCCTCGAACCTATACATCCATACTCTTTCAACAAAGAAAAATGACAACGTAATATAGAAAGAATCACCTTGCAACCTAAAAGTTAAAACCAAGACCACTCCAGCTAACTCTAAGGGAAAGTCTGATTGAACAATTTCTTCAAGCCACTAAATTAGCTTATTTATTAGTTAAAACGTCTTTTTCTGTTGATAATGAATGCCCACTCTGTCCATAGATTTTTTCTATAGCAGAAGTCTCTGCTTCATTTGGCCAAAGCAGCCTAGTCGAAGGACAAAGGCACAGTAAATTGTGTTACTACCAAAAACACCTCAAGGGACTTCCAACTGAATATGTTGGCAATATTTGAATATCTTGTAAGCATTCTTTTTGGGCCACATGATTGTAATCACATTGCAAACTAATTCCAATGAGTAAAAGATAACATTAGAAAGCAAATAAAGGTCCTGCATCATACAGTGCGACTGGAAGGTGGAACCATAAAACAGTAGTAAATTTCCCGACAGATTGTTTCCGAAGTAAACTAAATCACAGAAAAAGAAATCAAAACTCAAGAACTTAAGAACTAAATAGAGGGTAAAGTTCCAAATTTTATTCATCTTGATTGGCAAATTTCACACTGAAAATATTGAATTTTAACTCCAGCATTTGGTAAACTCAACCATGAAAAGGGAGAAGAATGAAAACTAAAGCATACCTGGTTGCACAAGCAAAATCTCAAGAAAAGATGGACAGTAGAGACTTATGTTTTCAAAATGTCACATTCTTTCCCATAATTAGCAAGTTCACTATGTTAGGGTCATGTGAGATCAGGAAAGATGGATAACACTGTATTTTCTGATCCATAATGTTCTTGAATTTATTAAACATGTCTTGTACAAATTATCCAAGTACAAGAAAAAAAAAAAGCCAGGAACCACATAAAGAAGGGGCCAGAACTTGGTAGCACCATTTGGTTGCTGAATTTAATTTTTCCATACTCTTTCCACTATTTTTTTTTTTTTTCTATCACAAAATATGAGAGAAAGTGAGGCTGAGAAGCTGCATTCTTTGACTAACTCAAGATACATCCAATAAATGTTAGATTACATATCCACTGGTAAGTATTTCCAGAAAAAGTGCGCAGTGGCCACCTGATTAAGAAAACAAACAAGCCCTGCGATGCTTAAAGGTTCAAAAACCAATGATTTCTACCAAGTACAATTGACTCAATAGCATAACTGCAAAACACAGCATTGAGACCTGAACCAACTTGATAGTTGAAGTACTTAATGGCCTACCAGAAACTTAGCGAATATACAAGGAATGCGTATTTCTTGAGAATATGAAAAAGAGGTTCAACAAACCACTAACATTTTGGAAAGAATATAACACAGCAAATATAGAGCAAGAAAGTTTTCACCAACCTGGACACGACCCCAATACAGAGGAACGCAAGCCTTGGCATGATTCTGAATATAAACATTTGTCCAAAGTGGCTGTTTAGGGAACTCTAGCAGAAGAGTGTCGGTATGAGTGGACAAGTTGTGATTGTTAACAGTAAGACTCCGAGGTACAGCATCATAGTAGGTCCCAGAAGCGCCTGCATTTTCAGAACAACCAGAACTTCTTCCACCTGCAAAAAAAGCTCAAGATTTTATAACAGGGCAGTCAGGGAAATTTCTTATTGTAAGCCTACAAGGGAAGCTCACAGTGAATCTTTGTATAACTTGAAACTCACTCCATCTGGATAACTCTAGATGTATATTAAAATGTAAAATTAGGGTCTGGTCTCACCGTGGACAAAGTACCCTGTGTCATCATGTCTACTGAAAACATTTATGGAGATTCTTCCACCCCCACCTCCAGCAAAACCGCTGCCACCTGCAGCACTAATAGTGCCAAATCCAATCCTGCATTTTAGAAGCATCACTTTTAGTTCACAATTTGATGCAATTCACATCGATGTGGACACAATAACAGAAGACACTTTATCAAACAGAAATGACTACGTTGATGAATTATGCATCTGATTAATGTGGCTTGATGCAAGCATAGATCAGTATGCCTGCAAGTATATTTCTAGTCAAAAATATTCACAGTCAGCAGTATATAGCTAGTTCCTCGTGAAGTCCTTAAAGTGCTCTTGCAAGTTGCCACCAAAACATAAACAGCAGTTGCTGCTCCTATCCTTCAAGAAGTGAAGTGATATGAATGAAAAACAACTGGCCCTTCAACATCATATTAGTTGAAATGAGTAGTCATGCAACAACTTATAAAAAGTTCGATTGTAAATTATGAACAATCGCACCAACACTATATTAGAGAGCGGGTTACCAACTGCTAAAGTCATCTGCTACAAAAAAGAATAGAGTATATGCAGCCACACATCGAAGCAATAACTTTTTATGCTTGGCTGTTCTAGTCTCAACATCAGAAAAGTTGCATCAAAGCAAGATGTGGGGATTAGTCTACCAGTTATGTCAAATGAACTATGAAACTTATTTTCAAAGTTAATAAGAAATCCTATTCTTATCTATAGTTCCAGATATTCAAAACTTGCACATTTACCCTTCAGCAGCAATGCAGAAGCATAATTTAGTTTTTAGTGTTTTAAGTCTTTTCCTTTCTCTTAAGTCCTTTATGATGTTATCAGATTAATAAACAGTCATGTGCCAGTCATGTGACTTTCAATGAGCTCCAGCAGTTGAGACTAGGAGTTAATATTTTAGATCACGGGTTGAGAGTTTTAATTCCTAGTATAAATAGGTCTTTAAGTCACTTCATCATTAGCTTTCTCCATTCAATATAAAGTATCGGTTTTTCCATTAACCCTAGGATGTCTTTCCTCTGTGCCAGAATCAATTCGATTCTCATTTAGCCCAGCTTTTTCCTTTTTTCTTTTTTTTTTTTTTTTTTTGGGGGGGGGGGGGGCTATCCTCACACGCCAAATTGGTATCAGAGCCTCCTGTTACGGTTTTTCAGTACATGAAGCACCTATAATGAAGAAACATTTCAATGATAGAAAATTCTACATGGCCAATCATCAAAAAAGATACTCTTCTAGCATCTTGATGAATGCCCCCTCTATAATTAGATGAACACGTACACAATGCACTTCAAAGACAAAGAAGTGGTTTAAAACTAAAGTTAAAGTCAACTTATTGTCCATCTGAATCAAGAACAACAAGGTCTGTTTCAACTGATCACCACCCAATGGTTCGAGATGTTAAGCAGCAAATACACTAACTCCAAGAATCAATAGCAGGAGCACCAATCTCATTTGCTTCTTACCTAACCATCTGCACGCTCATTATATTTTTTCAAAACAGCTGTAGTATCTATTATAGACAGAAAGAATCCTCTATGCATGCAACTAAGAATCTTACACTCAGGACCAGACAAGATTGACAAAGTCATCAGCCAACAAAAACAGCAAAAAAACACAGGGGACATCAACCCTAATGCCACCCACTTTTAACGCTGGCCATGATACACAGAACACTATGTACAATCAATTTCAGATATCACAATGCACCAGGAGGCTATGCAGAACATCTAAATGTGGCTTTAATCACTCAAAAGGAAGAGACATTACATTCTATGAGCCTGAATATAAATGCTGCCTCCACTGCCTCCTCCACCCTTGTCACCACCATCACCTCCATCTGCCAAAAGACTCCCTGAGACCTCAATTTCATTCTCCACCTCGAACTTAATCCTCCCGCCTCCCTCCCCGCCATAATCCTCCTCCTTACTAGTGGTCCCTCCCTTGCTCCCGTAGCTATATGGCTTGTCCAAAGACTGCCAAGAATATGCATCTCCGCCCCACACATCATCAGGGAGCTTCTTATTATCAGTCAAACAATTCGCACCTCTTCCACCGTGTCCACCGCCTGCCCCCTGCACCCCCTGGGGGGTGCCGCTTGTCTCCGCCGGCGGCTCCCCAGCCAATCCCGAAACGTTAATCAGAGACCCATCAATCAAGCTAACACTATTAGCTACCACATGCACTGTACCAGCAAGAATAACCCCATCTTGGCCTAGACTAAAATTGCCACTCATGTTAACCATTATGAAACATCCCCTCATCGGGCAGCTAAGACGAACACCCGGAAGTATATATAAATTCCCTACACCTTTAATATACACGTCACCATCGAATTCTAAGGTCTTATTCAGCTCACAGGTCGAATCAGTCGAACCGACTCCTTCGAGATCCTCGCACGACAGCGCGGGCGGGAGCGGGAGGGCGGGCGGCGGGGGCGGCGAGGGCGGCGTGTAGTCGCCGTGGAAGCCGAGCACGTCATTGTCGGCGACGGCCGAGAACCCATCTCCCAAATCAGCGGAAAGAGCGGTCTTGATGGCGAAAATAGCAAGAACGTGAAGAATTACGATGCGCGGAGCCGTAATTGCGGTTCCGGCGGCCATCATCCCCGGCAAAGAAGAGGATCGTCGGAAAACGGTGGGCTTCAGGGGGACGAATCCGGGGAGGAGGAGCTCCGGCGGGTCATTGCGCGCAATGGGTTGGAGCCAATTTCTTGAATTCGCGCGGCGACCGGATCAAAATTTCGCCTTGCTGGATTGGGGACGGGAGGTTGCTTGCGGAGAGACGGGAGCGGAAATGGGGTGCAATTGGAATTGGACTGAGCTGGAGGTAGAATTTCCTGTGTAATTTTAGACAATATAAAACTGGTTTTCGATGAAATTATGGTTAAATAGACGTCAAGAAAAGGAACGTTGAAAGGCGTGTCCAGGAGGTGACGAGGAGGACGAGGAAGGGAGATGAACAGGTGGACGGAAAGTGGCGCGTGTGCACGGCACGTGTGCACTTTCCCAATGACCCAATTGCTCGTTTATATTTGTCTTTATTTATTATTATTATTATTATTATTATTATTATTATTATTATTATTATTATTATTCAATTGGGCCCATAATTTGGTAGAAATTAAGTTCAGGCCCAAATTTGCAGTACTTGGGGATGAAATAGAAGAGCAATAAGAGGCTCACCTACAGATGGGCCTGTAGGTTTGTTTCATTAACGCTTTTGTTCAGCTCGATTCGATCCAATTCGATAAGATTGTGACATTAAATTAACTTTCAGTTCGATTCGATTTGATTTGATAGGACCATGGCATTAAATTAACTTTACTTCTATGTCTCGCCATCATAAATGAAGCCAAATATAAGGATGTCTATTCACCAGCATTATGGTTTCGTTAATGCTTGGGATGAAATTTGCACTACTTTGCAATGAAATTGAAGAGCAATAAGAGCTCCACCTGCAGATGGACCTATGGGTTTCGTTAATACTTTAGCTTAGTTTGATTCGATTCAATAGGACTATGACTTTAAATTAGCTTTACTTCTATGTCTCGCCATCATAAATGAAGCCAGATATAAGGATCTCTATCCATTCAATTATGTTAGGATTTGGAAAGTTGTGATTCGGATTCGATCTAATAAGCCTGCTGGCGAATGAAGTTTGATCAACTAAGTTCTCATTATGCATCAATTTTTGGACTACTTCAACCTCATAATTCGTAATGGGCCCAACTCAGCCCAATTAGAAAACCAAATCACTCACCGGTCACTACACGATTCTTCCCTAGCTCCTGTGGCCCAAGATAATATAAAGTCTAGGACATTGGGTTGGCTCATGGGAATAGTTCACATCCCTTAAAAAAAAAGGCCCAAAAAATGTTATTTTCTCTAAAAGAAAATGCAAAAAAATTCAAAAAAAAATTCAAAAAGATTGTAGATAGTCAAAAGGTTCATGCGGAAAGCTCTTAGGCAGAAGCACCTGGGGAAGTAGAGCAGGACCAGCCAATCGGTTCAATTTCTTTAATCCAAACCCTGCGGCACTCTCAAAACAATCCTCGTACCAGAATATTCGTGCAGCCCAGCCCGTCGTCTTCACCGATACTGAGGAATCATACCGTGGTCCAGCCCACTATTTTATCGACCGAATCTGTACTTGCTCCAGATTAGTTTATGGATGGGAACATGGAGAAAAGCACAATTTTGTTCTGATTGTCAATTGGTTAGGTGGAAAGGCGGAGCCTGTTATCAATGTGCTTAAAAAAGGAGTTAGAGGACTGGGAAATGGTTTTGTGGATGCTTTTTCTTTTTCTTTTCATATTATAACAGAAGTTTCTCAATGATTCTATCTTTAGAAAGAAGGCAACTTTAGCAGGTCCAATGCTGTGAACCAAATCATGGTTCACATGGTTCTGTTTCATATTTTTATCAGATCGATAAGTGGTCCTTGGGGCCCACGTCACAATTCACACGCTTTTTGAACAAGCTTGTGGGGGAGCCTATCCATGTCTGAGGTCTTTGATGGCATGTGGGCCTTCTTTGGGGGCCCAATGTGAAACCATGGTTGAGGCAAAGGAGGGATGCCCCCATGTCAGGATTTGCCGAAAGTGCTCTCTCTTCTTCACCATTTCAGCAAATCTGAAGAGAAAAACTCATTTGTGCAGTGGAAGAACATAAGGAATAAGAAGAGAATTTGAAGCTCAAACACACATTATACAAACTGATCCATAGAGGCAAACATTAATTCTCTGACTTGGATAGCTTTTATATGGTTACTGTTGCAAAGTCATAGTTGCTCGCATATATGTCAAAATTGCATATAAATATATGCTCATGAAAGAGTAGGAGCTAGATTCGCTTGATGTGCTTTTATCCATCTCTAATTATAACTATCATCCCAATGCATATATTAGAAATTCAATCTAAGTATTTTTGACCGTTGAAGGCAAACCACACGTGTGAAAGCCATCATGTTATGGGTAATATCTAGGTAGCTCTTGTCTTGGTTCAAATCAGTCTTATCTTTGGAACCAAGCCATTATATTGGATATATAACTTATGCATATCCATTCAATATGTGACTATCTTACACATGTACGTGCGATATTGCTCCTAAAAGGTATCTCGTATATCGGTTACAAAACTAACACAGTATATTCAATTAACTATGTCGTCAGTTGATGTGCATCACCACTAACTTTGTATATATCTCTATCACGTGATACGTTCGATATATAAAATTAGTTTCCCATCTTTTCCTTTGTAGCCAAACATCGTGCCAATGTTTTGAAACAATAGTTGTGTGGTCATTATTGAGAGCACTAGATTGAAAACCCACCCGCATGCCCCCACATAAACTCGAATATGCTTACAATCTTGTAAAGTGACACTCAACGGCGGCAAAATAACCCCATGTCAATTTACCCTCCAAAAAATAATGGAAACAAAAAGGTTGTCACCTTCATTTTATATTTTTCCCCACTTCCTTTCAATGTCAACTTACAAATTGGATTTTATGGCGTCGTTTTCACATAGCAACCTTCAAGATCTTTACCCACCGCTAAAGCTTTGGCCAATGAGTTGTGTCTTCCGAATAATTAACTCAATTGGACATATTGAGGCAATTATATCTCCCTTATATTAAAATATTCCCACCATCGAATTACTCTTTGGAGACTTAACCTTACAGGTAAACAGGTTCTCCTATCTTACAATCCACGGAAACATTCAAAAGGGTTTCATTCGTTAGTGTCTTCACGGCACTTGTTAAGCAATGAAATAAGATTAAGCAACTAAATAAGGAGAATTTGCAATTGTCCTCGATCTGTTTGTTTGGCCCCTTTTATTGGGTTGAATCAGTGCTTCGAAACTCAAATTTTGTTTTCCATTAAGTATATTTGACGGGTACATCGGGACACTTGCCAATGTGACCTTTATTGAAAAAAAAAAAAAAGTTGGTGTAGATATATGGTTGGTATTCCTTCAAAATTAATGCGAGATTTTGCCCCCTTAGAGCGAGCATGGGCAAACTACGAAACTTGTCGGCAGGTAACATGCCCTTGGGTTTTGAGGGGGACGTGGGGCTGGGGGGAAGGTCTTTCAAGTCACATCCAAGATGGTCCTTGCCTTGCTTTGGCTTTTTATCTTGATAATGATGGGACTAAACTCTAGATTCATGAGTCCAAAGCCTCCTATTAATTGATTGCGGACCATAATTACTAATCCTAGGGACCCGGCTAGAACAAGACGAAGCTTATGCTTAAGCTCGGCGTCACATCACCTAATTTCGATCGTCCGTTTCTCTTTCTTGCATACAAACAATCAGGTAAAATCAAAAGTCGATGGCACGGAGAACAAAGCATATTGTATGTCCAAAACAGGAATTTGCATTTTTGATTGCTTCGGAAATTGAAGACTCATATAGGTATTATTTTTGTTATTGTCATTAAGAAAGGTTCAATTACTTAAGTGTTAAATCACACATCCATTTATTAGTTTAAACTTTCTAAAAAATTGACAATGGTTTTATGAAAATTTACATGATATCAAAACAAGAACTCCTGCGCTCAAATTTTACAAGACCTCTTTATTTGCCTTGTTCATAATTATTTTTATAGAGATAATAACTCAAACAGTCCCTGGCTCAATGTGCAATTAGTCCTTAAACTTTTAAGTTGTTCAATATGATCTATAAACTTTTAATTTGTTCAATATAATCCATCAACTTTTAATGTGTTCAATGTGGTTCCCGAAGTGATATATGAAAATATTCACTATATTGAATAAATTAAAAATTCATGGACTAATTGTGTATTGGGTTAAAGTCCATGAATTACATTGAACAAATTAAAAATTTTAAGACTAATTACACATTAGGCCAAAGCACATTGAATATTTATATCATTTTCCCAATCTTATACAAGAGTAAAATCTCGTGCATGCGTGAGAAGAAATGTTAATATATTTAATTATTAAATCATACATTTGTTAATTGATTTAAGATTTTATGATAGTCTATAGTGGACCTACAGAATTTTATAGCAGAAGATAATGCCACGTTTAAAAGTTCTGGACATACTTCACAAAGGTACAAGAACAAAATTAAATAAGGGAGATAAATATAAAATATTATAATAAGGAAGATAAGTGTTCTGAAAAGATTGGAAATTAGTGCGTCCTACTTTGATACCGAAATAAAGAATCATCCTGATATTTTTTTATTATAAGAAGACTATCTATGCCGATGTCAATATCGATGATTTTCCCACGATATGACCGAGACGGCTCGACATTGACTATTACTATTAGGACTCCACCAAACCAAGACTCCCTTCCCCTCACGTAGGACTACCAAAAGTAAATAATGAAAATAATTTCAAAAAACAGTAATTATATTTTCTAAAGAGCCATCAACGATGACAAATTGTCCATCGCTTTCCAAGCTAGGAGTCCACAAGATCCCCCATATCTCTCCAACGTTGACAAGCCCCTATCCTCCATTCCAAGGACGGTCGCTTTCACGAGAATTTGATAGGACCCTTCTCACTTTGCCTTTGTTTAAACATGCAAAAGCCGAATTCAGCCCACTGTTTCCGGAGTGGATTGACGCACCACTTCCCCCCCATCACTTATCCCATTCTATCTTTGCCCACCAGCACGCTGAAGCATCCCGCATTGCTCGACTAGTGGACTTTATATACCTTTTATATACATACGATCTTAATCTACCTATTGATCTATATCACTGGATCGAAATTTCTAATGCGTTTGTCGTTTCTAATCTGGCCTAAATGCGGCGGAGCGCTAAAGTATCCCACATCACTTGTTTACGGGATTTTCGCCGCGTTACTTGTTTACCGGATTTTTGTGCCCTTTATATGTACGTGATTATCCTTCGCCGGCTAGTTTGAGGTTATAGGCTTTCTAACAAAGCAAAAGTTCAACTTTGATTAGGTAAAATATTTAATTGCATCGGATACTATTACAGTGTGAAAAGTCGGCCCATAAAATTTTAAGTCAATAGTAGCTTCGTTAAAAAGAGGTAAAATATGAGATGGTATTGGGCTATAAGTATAACATAAATTGTTTTTAAATTTTGACTCAATATATAATGTGGTCCTTGAACTTTTGATTGGTTCAATGTGATTCATGAACATGAGCTCAATGTGCAATATTGTCCTCAAATTTTTAATAGTATTCAATGTAGTACAGGAACTTTTAGTAATGTTTAATTTAGTCCATAAATTATATGAAAATGCTTAATATTATCATTTCATTAATTCAAGTTTAATGACAATATTGAATATTTTTATATCATTCAGAGACTAACTTGAACATGTATAAAGAAAGTTCAAGGACGATATTACATTTTGAACTAAAGTTTGTTAACTACATTACATATCGAATCAAAATTCATAGATTATTTGTATCATTTTCCCTTCTCATTTCATCTTACAAAAATTAAATGAGCATGTAATTTTTAATTTTGAAATTCCATTCTCGTCGTTTTTTTTTTTACCGTGGGAATCTGACCGCCATATTTGGATTTTAAGCTTTTTGACGAAGTCATCCCTGAATCATGACTCTTATGGCAACATCTTCCACTAAGGCTAAGTCGCTTTCAAGCCATTTAGGAGGTCCTATTTGATTTATGTTTAAAACGAAGTAGTTCTCTTTTTCTATTCATAGCATCCCATCTGAACTGCAATGTCCATCCAAATTAATTGCTCTATGCTATCTAGTGCTATCATTTCTGCCGTACTACATTAAACCGATTAAATCTTTCATGATAATCCATATGAACGAACGAAAATGACTTGCTTTTTCTTTCCTTATACTATTCACAACATCTCATCCGAACTACAAAGTCCATCCATATTAATTGTTTTATGCTATCAGCACTATATTTTTCGCTATATCACATTACAACCACGGAATTCTCCACGATAATTGATATGAACGAATGAAAACGACTTCTTCTAAATATCCAAAAATTCGTCCTCTCTTCCTCCACAAAACCCTTCAACTACATTCTAAGTAGATAAACTTCTTTTCTTTTAATTTGGGCGGCAAGCAAGCCATGTTCCCATCGACGTCCTTTCGATTGAACCTAATTCGCCCCCAGGGGCTAAAGGACAGGAGAGGAAAAACCAAATGACAAACGCAAGAGCACGTTGCTGTCATCGAACTTGGACATGGTTCTCGCCTTGCATGCAAGGACAGGGAACAGTGGCCTAGTCAAATCAAAATCGAGACGTGATGTGTGGCGATCGAATCGGAGCACTGTTGCCTTACCTAAGAGACGAAGACTCGGCTGAGATTGGTCGGCCAAAGGCGGGCTGTGTTTCGCTCATCCGGCGCATGCCCCCATATGATGCACGATGAATCCAGGGGACCCTCTTGGACCGGATTTATCTTGACCCACTACCTAAAAGGAAAAGCAATACTGGAAAGTCAGAACTAATCGTCGGATCAGGATCGTGTTTATAATGAGTGCTTAGCCAGAATATCTCTGCAATGAAATATTTTTCATCCAAAGTTATTTTTCGATTTTAGTCAAGGAGAGAAGTAAGAGACTCTACGCTAATTCCAAACAAGAGATATCACAAACCAACTAGAACCAATATCTCAAATTAGATCACGACTTCACAGACGCAAAGTCTGTCAAAATTTAATCAACGGCAAGATTTGAAAAGCACAAACTCAATTGAGCAACCAACTGTAAGCAAATTATACCAAAGTTCAATTGACAACACAGATTGAGAACATATAAGTACTATGCAAAAATCTGATCGACGACATAATACTCATGATGGAAATACATATCAAAATTTAATTAACGATGCGAATATGAAAGTTACAATTTAGGGAAATAAAGTGAAATGCACAAAAGATAAAAAGATGGTAATTTTTATTTTTATTTTTGTGGGGAGCTTCTAGTGGACTACTGGTGGTATTTATAATGATCTAGCAGAAACTGCTCTCTGGCGGTTTCCAGCAACTATGATTTTCCAAACAACTTCCATCAATTTTACTTTCCAACGGGGTTTATATCATATTGTTTGTCAACTGCTTCATGATTCTATTTATGGATAGTTGTCTTGCGATTTACTTTGCAATAGCAATGTTCCATGATCTTTATCCCTAAGTGATAACTATCCTCTCCAAACATGTACGCCCATTTCTCTTCATTCTAAAGTATTTTGATGTAGTCATGCTTCTCCGCTCCTTGAGTAGACATCTGCCACTTACTTCACTGCTCTAATTGTGCTATTTCGAACCAGTAACTATGTTGCTATGCTTCTCATGCTTTTTTCAAAAACTTGATGGTATTTAGCTATTCACCCATTACTAGTATTCATAACCATAGTTCATAGTAGTTCATCATTGTTGGGGTTATCCCACATCGATTGTGGAAATGGCTAGTATTAGTTTACAAATGTGAGGGAAAGCCTCACTCATTTACCCTTTGAGCTAGCTTTTGGGGTAAGAGACACTCAGGATCATCCAACAGTCATCATGTACTAACAATTGCATATATGCTACAAATAAGTGCTTTGATGCGTGATGATGATCACTGTCCTTAGAGTATTATTTACCCCCACAATTGTTATTGTCAGATTTAGAACAAATATATTTTCAAGATATACATCAAAGGCATAGAGAAATGAGTTCAATAATTACTCAATTATTTCATATCGAATGTATTAAAGTCACGTGTATAAAAAGAGAAGAAAAGATAGTCTGAAGAAGTAGCATTTGTGAAACAGTTGTGGTTATTACAAATATGTAAATTTATCTTTATTCACAGATAACTAATCTACACATCTCTTGAGAATAGGTGCATTATCTCCAATTGTCACCACTCTTCATGTTATGAATAAGTTACTGTCATGACTACCAATAGCCTCTTTTTATGGTAAAGAGTCACCTCTTTTCATAATCAAAAGTCAAGTATTCTCTTAACCAAGAGACATTTCTTTTATGATGGCAACTATTTCAGTATTCCCCAACTTAGTTTATTATTTATGTTAATTTACATAAATTCATACATATAGGAAGGTATCTATTAAGATTTGAACCTTCGATTAGTGTAAATAATTTTATTAATGAAATCAGTGGTAGATCAATGATTCCACTTGTTAATCAAATTATCGCACATATGGATTTATACACATTCAATTAGGAATTTTCTATGCTTAAGCATTTCTATGGCCTTGTGCTCCTCCTACATTCATGAACATTTGCAAAAATTCATTTGACTTTTGTTAGAAGCAGTATCACTTTTTATGTTCATATAGGTAAAGTTCCTAAATTTGTTACCTTAACATTGTTGGAGAAACATCTCCAAGTAATTTTAATGATGTCCAAACTATCATTAGTATAATGCTTACTATGGTATACACAGATTTTATTTTATTTTTATAGAAAGGACTATGCAATGACTATTATGTGATGCAATGGATGAAAGAATGTAACAAGTGTAGAAACGACCTTTGCGTAAACAATACCAGTGGACCTAAAGATCAACCGATGGCTATATTTTTATCGTATTTGCAAATATCATGTTATTAGTGCTATGACGACCACGAACATCTGGTGATGTTCATTGGTCAGCAAATTAGCTTTCGTGTCTGAGCACTAGATAGTAGCAGAATCTAGTTGAAACCAGTAATCAAAAAGCTTAATTATATGACAAATCTGTCAAAGATTGTAGTGATGGGACAACGCTAGATGCTACTCTTAGGTAGATTGCAAATGTTTAGGAAAAAGAACTATGTGGGTAGTTCTATTTTTTGGATAACAACTCAACGGTTTTGGAGAAACATCTCTAAGTGATTTTGATGATGTCTAAACTATCTTTAATATAATGTTTACTATAATGTATGCAAATATCCATGGTGTGATCCATTGGAAAGAAGTTCGCAAAATGTCCTAATAGGGATTTTCTATAAATAATACTAGCAGACCTAAAAATCAGCAGTTAATGATATTTATGTCGATGGTGTTTGTGACAATTACATACATCTAATAATGTTCGTTAGGTCAGTAAATTAGCCGTTATGGCCTTGGATTCACACAGCAATAGAATTAGATGAAACATTTAGTAGAGGAGCTAGGTTGTCCAACATGTTTGTCAAAGATTCCTCATTTTTTTGGAACATGAAACCTACTCCCGGGTACAGGTTCCTCATTTTTTTGGAATCTGGAACCTACCTATCAAAACCAAAAACCTGGAACCTACCTTGTTATAGGTTCCTAGGTTGGTTCCAAGTTTCACAGGTTTTTTTTTTTTTTTATCATTTTCAGATTTGAATTATAACATACACG
Source organism: Eucalyptus victrix (assembly GCA_016097545.1). Classification (NCBI taxonomy): domain Eukaryota; kingdom Viridiplantae; phylum Streptophyta; class Magnoliopsida; order Myrtales; family Myrtaceae; genus Eucalyptus; species Eucalyptus victrix. The sequence goes on along the minus strand of CM027837.1, from coordinate 51,214,593 downwards.
CATACTCTTCGATAACTTCCCACATCTTAGCAAACATACTGGTCCAAGAATTTGGACATATATAATCAAAACCAATAAGAAATTTCAAAAGAGGAAAGGAGATGCTTGATTAACTATAATTATTGTGCCCACATATGTCAATATATGTGCACTAAAGCTTAAATTGTCACTTTAACCATATGCCATTTGCCTTATCAGTTGAGTTAAATGAAAATGATGAAGCAAAATATGCTAAGGAGATGAAAAACCAGAAGTGCCAACAAGATTTCAAATGTGAACTCTGCAATATTTTCTTGTGATTCTTTTGGCACAGCAAAACCTTGCAAAGACATGGATGAAAATCAGTCAAAATCCTAAGTAAAGACATAGAAAAAAAAATCAATATCGATAATACTCCATGGAGCATGCCATTTTGTCCATTAAAAGGCTCCTAAACTCTTTGACAATATAGTTCAAAAATTCAATGTACATAAGAGAAGCCTGCATTAAGATTACGACAAACAAAGTTGCTCATCAATCAACTTCCGTATAGTTAAAGCAGCACAAAGGCAACAAAAAACCTTGCTTGACTTCTCAACCGCTGAACCCATTGCAGATGCGACACCACCAATTCTATTTATCAACAATAATCTTCGCATTAAGACCAACCATATCTTAAAAAAAGAAGAATAAGAGATTAAATAAAATATTCACTTATTAGATACACAAAAAGAATTACAATATATAAAGATATAAACATTATTTACCCAACTTAAATTTTTCTACGTTCTCGATGCACTCTTCAACATCAAGCGGTACACAAAAGGCTCTCAACCAATCTTGAGTGCAAATCAAAGCTTCCACTACTTTGAAAGTTAAAGAACTTTGAAAACCATCAAGCACATGATCTGATGTACTAAAAGTTGACTATGAAGTAACGGTGGTTACAGGAATGGACAAAATATTCCGAGCCATCAAAGAAAAGATCTTATATTTTGAGCCATTAGTCTTCCACCAAATCAAAATGTTAAGATAAAGATCATTTCATTTTTTTTTCTTGAAGATACTCATCAAGCTTGGACTTGTTGTCATCGTACCCTTATTCATTTGAGTATAAAAACATTTTCTTCCAAGCTTGGCCGTCATACTTCTTTATTCCTTCATTACCACCCGTTTCGGTATTGGAACTACTATTACTTGCACCCAAATTATAGCCATCAAAATTTTGATAACTTGAGATAAGAGAAGATTGCTCATAAAATTCATACAAACGCTCCAATGTATCATTCACCTTGTAATGCATCTTTTTAATTTTCGATTCATCATCATAAATTTGTCCATACAAGAAACTCATATAATTTAACTTGGCTCTAGGATCTAATATAACCGCAATTAACACCATCATATTCACTTTATCCAAGCTTTCATAATATTTGTCAAACTTTTCTTTCATTTTTACACCCATAGCTTAAAGCTTAGGATCTGAAGCATTAATGGCATCTTTCAAATATCTATACAAAAGAGCTATCCCTTTAAAATAATCATTTGAAGTAACATATGAATTTCTAGACATCTAATCGGTGGTGTCACAAAATACTTTCAGAAATTTCGAAAGAATAATAACATTTTCCCAATCATCATATTAGGAGTTTCATGATTAAGCTCACTTACAAAAGATTGATCGTCTTCTTTCATCATTTTGAAAGTTTTTCTGAACTTTATGACGGTGTCTAATATGAAATAAGTAGGGTTACATTTAATGGCAACATCAAGAACTACCGAATCCTTATTAGTGATCCGTTCTTTCTCAATACAAGATTAAAATCTTTTGGTTCTTGTGGGAGAACTCCTTACATACTTAACCACATTCTAGGTATGTGCAATAAAGTCACGTATCGTAGTCAAGCCATCTTTCACAATTAAATTTAATATATGAGTTGTACACCTCATGTGCAAAACACTACCATATAATATCAACGACCTCTGTTTCAAAAGTTTTTCCTTCAAATAGTCAACTACAATATCATTCAAGCTAGCATTATTCACGATAATTGTTGACACATTTTTTTCTATTCCCCACTTCTTAATGCATTTCTCCACTATTTTCCCAATATTCCTACCCCTGTAACTATGCATCACTACAAAGTTGATGATTCTTTTATACAACTTTCAATTTTCATCAATAAAATGTGCAATGAGACACAAATAATTTAGATTTTGATTGGAACTCCATGTATTAGTCATGAGTGCGATCCTAGAATTAATCTTTCCAAAATAATTCTTCAAAGAAGTTCTTTCACATAAAAATAATTTCATGCAATCTTTTGACACTGTGAAACATGATATATATTTGAAAAGAGGTTGTAACTCAGTAACATATTCATGAAATCCAACACGCTTAACCAAGGAAAAATGTTGATCATCAAGGATGATGAACCGAGCAAGCATGTGCCTACAACGTTCTTAATTAAATAACCATATTGATAAAACGTTACTAGTACTAGAATCTCCTCCTACCTTATCAGCCATGTTGACATTAAATGGCGCAAAGAATTTTTGCCTTTTATCTACATTACAGGGAAACCTCTTGCATGTGGTCAAGTGCTTCCTCATTATAGAAGTACCGTTAGTAACACGGTACTTAAGCATGGACTTACAGCGAATGCATTTCACTTGATATATTTTTCCATCCTTATCATTGATCCTCAAATAATGATTCCAGCATTTGGATGTACATTTTTTATCATGAGAAAGATGAGAACCATGTACCTTATTGGTGGCACTTATGGTAGGGGGTGCCTCTTTTTCAATTTCATCGCCAGAAAACTCCAATTCCATAATCGGGGTCATCTCCCCACATCCCTCCACCTCTATTGACGTATTATCTTGATACATTAACTTCGCACTACACAATAATAATAGAATATAAATAGAAATTTCAAAACAAAGAGCAAACTAGAAATGAAACACCACTAGAATAAAAATGTCTAGCATATAAATGAGAATATCAGACTTGATTACAAATACATAAAACATTGTTTTTTTTTTTTTGTCTCTATAAAGCACCGGTTGACTGATGCCTGAAGTTGTGAATAAGCATAACTACAAAGAGAATAGCAAATCAATGACTCTAAAGCTCACATGACGATCAATATTTTAAACAGACATATCTCATGTCTTCCAATGGAACACATCACAAACTTGAAAATAAATTGAAGACCATAAAAAGGAACAACAAGTGCAGTAGATCATCAAATGCACTGAGGACTCCATAATCACATAAGAATAAGTAAAATGCAAATGCAAAGCTGCCCCCCAAGGAAGAGCTCCTCATGATATATGCATGAACATGAGTCGGTGTAACTCAAGAAATGTGTGTCCTTTAAGCATGTAGTTTTCGGAAACAGCAAGGCAACTTACATAGGAAAAACTCAAAATTCATGGTTAAGTCAGCCATAAGGAAAAACAATTGGTAGCAAGCATGTCACTTTACATATGCCAAATGTTAGCAAGTGTCGAAAGAAGATGGTTGTGATCGAAATATGGGAACAACCATGGCGAAGCTAAGGGAACCAGTTAGTTAATTAGCTGAACAAGGGAGAACTCATGATCCAAACTGAAATTTCAGATTACGGCAAGTTTACTTTCCAAATTTGATCAGACAAACACATGTGTAGACATGAGCTCACTGCCCAATCAATTCACGCCAAACCCAAATCCCAAATTATGCTACGGCCAACCAAAAGAGCAGACGCAGTAGGAGGCATCGGAGATGCTCATCTAAGGTCAAGCTATGCATCCCAACCTTAAGAGAAAAACATGAAAGCAACATCCATTCGATAAAGCAAGAGCAAAGATGCATATGTACTAGGAACACAATCAAATGCTCCAAATGATAAAACTCAGGCCACACACATCACTTGGCAAGATCCCTAAGATCAACTGTCGAGCTTGAGTTCTTAAGTAGAGCCAATCAAAAAGATAAAAAATTCAACAAAAGGAAAAACACCCAGATAAAAAAAAAAAAAAGAATAGAGAGAGAGAGAGAGAGAGAGAGAGAGAGAGAGTACATGGGTAAGAGAGAGGTAGACTAGATTTGGGGTGGACAGGTGGGGAGCTGGAGATCTGTGTATGATTGCAAGTGAAGACGTGGAGGATGCAGTCACGAGGGGGGGAAGCAAAACCAATTTGAATATCGAGATGATAACTTCCCAAACTCAAAATCTGAGACAAAGGTGAAGACACTAGCGGGGGTGACTAGGTGAGTGGCGTCAAGTTGCCTTGAGCATGCGGCTGGGCGAGCAGCTTTGGGGGAGGCTCAGCCAAGGGCGTCGAGACTCGGGGGGAGAGACTCGGAGATTTGGGCAACGACTGGCATCGAGCGGTGAGGGTTCGAGCGAGCGGCGTCGGCGACTGGTGTCCAGTGGTGTCCAGCAACTACGACCTCGAGAGCAAGTGGCATTTGGCGGCGAGACTCAGAGCGGCATTGGGCGGCGTGACTATGTGAGGTCTAAATCGATTTTGCAAAATATACTTGTAAAGAATGAATATCATCTTCTTCCTTTTAGGGCTTCTGGTTTTAGTTCCAAAATCGGTTCCGATTCCGATTTTGGTTCCGGTTCCGTAACTGGTTCTAGTTCCTAAAAAAAAAAAAAAAAAAAGGAACGGGGAACTAGAACCGGTCCCCTTGAAACTGGGAACCGATCCGGACCCTCCGGTGGTTCTCCGGTTCCCAGTTCTACCCAAGAACCGCGCTCACCCCTAATAAGGGCTATATTTGGTCTAATGCAATGCATAACAACATTAAACTTCTAATTGCACTAGCAAATTCTAATTGTGCTAGAGGTTGCCCAGTATTTTCCATCAATCAAATCGATATATCATATGGCACATTTTGACTCTTGTATTCTCAAATGATGATAACTTTGAATGATTTTCTCTTCATCGTAGCCTTCACTTAAAGCATAACCCCCACTATGTTTAGTCACTTCGATGCCTAAAATTGTATCAACTTCTTACAAATCTTTCATTTTAAACTAAGAAGGTGGATACATTTTAGTTTCACTAATGCCGAGCATATTTGTACCAACAATCTAAATATTGTCTACATATAAGCAAATTATAGACTCCACACTCTTTGGTAAATTTTAAATAAATGCCTTTATAAGCATTATTATGCTTAAATCCATAAGATAACGAATCAAATTTTCTCATGCCATTGTTTCGATGCTTTCTTTATCTCTACTCATGTTGCCATTATGAACAAAATGCCCCTTGTTTACAACTTCTTGCACATAATTAGCCTTATGATTCCAAGAGCCTCCCTCAATTCAAATGATTTTTATCACATTTTCCATAATCAAGTTCTCAATCATGTGAAAAAGTTTATTTTGATAATCATTCCAAGTTTTAAGGCAATTTTGAAATAATTGTAGCGGCTTGAAGAGGCTCATAAACTTCAATCATAAGGTCTTTGAGTTTGGCAACACATATTTAAAGTTTATCCATTTGCTTTAAAGACAAATTTTCCATTACAAAATAGTAATTTTATTTGTACCTTATTTGTCAACATTGTAATTTGGTCTCTAAGGCATTCCAAATGTCACCAATTTTTATGTAAGATTGAAACGTTTAATATAGATGATCTGACAAAGTATTAGGAAATCCTTCATCGGCACTTCCTTTTATTATCCTTTTCTTGTAAAAATTATCACACCACTTTTATTCATTAATTTCAAAGTACTATAGCCAACATGAGATAATCTAGTATGTCACAAGAAAGATAAGTCGAACATATAAATAAAATCAAAACTTGCATTTATACGTATTGTCAAGATTGCGAGCACTTGATACATCCAATATCTATATCTCCATGCAAATAATAATACCTTAAGATTGTTGGGGAAATTTGATTGCTGATGAAGATAGAAGAGTAGCAATAGATCCTTGATACTTTGATGCGTGATTACAATCACTATCGTCAAACATAATAATAACTTAAGGTATTTGCCCTACAATTATTGTTGCCAAGTTTAGAACAAATAAACCTCCAGGATATACACCAAAGCCACAGAGAAATGAGTTCAACAATTACTCAATATCTCTATTGGATTTTTATCTTGAATACATTAAAGTTGCGTGTATGAAAACTTGTGACATACAAAATTTTAGGCAATTCCAGTTCTTATTCTCTGATTTGAGATTTTTCTAAGCCATGCTATATGTAAATGCATGTAATTCTAAACTCGTGTTATACTAAAACTATAGGTCATTTTAGTTCTTATGTCACGTCCCAATCTTCTGAATGTGTGCCCATTCTTCTGCGGTTGATTAAAAGCGACATTTCAGAACACATCGCTGACCCATTCATTTTAATGCACATGCGGAAGCAAATAAAAGATCCTCAAACAATAACAATATGTGATAGAAAAGTATGGCCATAATTTTGAAAACCAACATCACACTTATATATACATATCACAATCAGTTATACACGAGTGCGGGACACCTGGAGTGCCATAACTTGGCACGCCGGGACACTTAAGTGCCATAACTTTAAAATGGTACACTTAAGTGCCATCATCGGAGTAAAATGGGACACTTAAGTGCCACTCCGGCGAAAATCCGGCCAAATGGCTGACGTGGCGACTTTCCGGCGAGCTCGGTCCAAAACGGCGTCGTTTTGCATGCTGACGTGGCGGAGAAAATGCAAAAACGACGCCGTTTCGCATCTACGTGTAAATAATAGTATATAAATTAATTAAATTAGATTTAAAATATTAAAAAAATTTAAAAAAATTAAGAAAATTTAAAAAATTTTAAAAATTAAGAAAAATTTAAAAATTTTAAAAATTTTAAAAAATTTTAAAAATAAGAAAATTTAAAAAAATTTTAAAAATAAGAAAATTTAAAAAAATTTTAAAAATTAAGAAAATTTTAAAAAATTTTTAAAAAATTAAGAAAATTTTAAAAAATTTTTAAAATATTAAGAAAATTTTAATTTTTTTTTAAATTAAGAAAATTTTAAATTTTTTTTAAAAATTAAGAAAAATTAAAAAAAATTAAAATTAGAAAAAAAATTATAAAAAAGGGGGGTGGGAGGCCGAACGGGGCGGCTCCCTTGCCGCCGCCGCCGGGCCCTCACCGCCGCCACCTCCGCCGCCGCCTCCCCCCCACCCCCCTTTTTTTAAATTTTTAAATTTTTTTAAATTTTCTTATTTTTTTAAAAATTTTTAAAATTTTTTAAAATTAAAATTTTTAGATTTTCTTATTTTATAATTTTTTTTAATTTTTTAAAATTTTTAAATTTTTTAAAATTTTTAAATTTTTTAATATTTTTAAAATTTTTTAAATTTTTTAAAATTTTTTAAATTTTTTAAATTATTTAAATTTTTTAAATTATTTAAATTTTTTAAATTATTTAAATTTTTTAAATTATTTAAATTTTTTAAATTTTTTTAAATTTTTAAATTTTTTAAATTTTCTAATTTTTTTTTAATTTTTTTAAATTTTTAAAATTTTTTAAATTTTTTAAATTTTTTAAATTTTTTAAATTTTTTAAATTTTTTTAAATTTTCTAAATTTTTTTAAATTTTCTAAATTTTTTAAAATTTTCTTTTTTATAAAAAAAAAATTTAAAATTTTTTAAAATTAAAATTTTTAAAATTTTCGTATTTTTTTTAATTTTTTAAAATTAAAATTTTTAAATTTTACTTTTTTTAAAATTTTTTAAAATTTTTTTATTTTTATCTTTGATTTGGAGCTCCGTGCCACATAGGCAAAAAATAATAATAAAATATTACCACGTAGGATTTAAATGAAGGGTCGCCGGAGGTGGCACTTAAGTGTCCCACTCGAAAAAAAAAAAGTGGCACTTAAGTGTACCGTTTTGAAGTTATGGCGCACCTAAGTGTCGTCTTGCCATTGTTATGGCACTTGTGGTGTACTTCTGCCGTTATACACAATACAAACTAATATGTATATATATCTATATAAGTTCTACAAAATAGGGGTGGGGGCTTCACAAAACTATGGATCCTCGTCCTCCTCTCTATTATCATCTACAATCCAACTGGATCCTTCAACAAACTACACTAGGGACTCTGGTACTTCAAGGGCCAGGTCTGTTGTGTCTACGATTGAGCCTTGAGGAGGATTTGTAGTACTTTTCCCAAAAGCAACCTCCAGAACATACCGAGTTATCTTAAACTCCGGTATGAGACCCTCTCTCTGGCCATCCTGAGCCTAGCGATACTATGATTTGTATCGATGGGGTACCTTATGAGTGAGACCCGCATCAAGCCAGACTATGGACCTCATTAGCTCATAGGTCCAACCCCTAAGGCTCCCATGTAACGGAATGTAAGATGTCTATTCTATAATCTTCTTAGGTCGTCCAAGAAACTCATGAGCTACCATCTATAGACCTGAAATGTTATCTTACAATAGGGTGAGATGACGTTTCAACAAGTTCTATCCCTGAAGACCCGACTAGGAAGAAAATACGCCATAAGAGCTGCCTAAGCACAAACATAGGTCGAAGGACTTACCTTTGCCTCAGTTCTTTCCTGCAAGTCATTATATCTCATAGATACACAAATCACATCAACCAATCACCTAAATTCACCACTTTAGATTGAATCATTAATCAATCGACTCAATTGATTACATGCCATCACGACATTCCCCTAGTCGGCTAAATCAATACTATCTAACAAGTCTAATTATATCATGAATGCTCGCTCTAAGCTGATAAATAGATAGTAGACTTATGCTAAGCTGATAAATAGTATACTGCTCCCTTACTAAGCTGCCATATCAGAGCTTATAAGTTGATATAGTATACTAATAATGCTCACTCTAAACCGATAGTAATATTGCTTCCTCTAAGCTGATAAGGTATACTCTTATTAAGTTGACATATCGAGCTTGTAGGTAGATATAGTATACCACCTTGACCAACCATTCAATTTACCATTTTTATCATACCCAATAAAAATACTCGTGTGTAGGTACACAGTCGGCTTTAGCCAAAATACAAGATTTTCACTTTCGAACATTCCATAAGTTTCAATAGTCCCAAAATAGGTTTTTGGCACTATAAACCGATGCCCAATAATTTTCCAATTAATTACCAAAATTATCAATTTTTGAGATAATTACCCACAATCACCAATCACACTCAATTTGCACAAAATAATAGCCAAATAAATAAACAGATCATACCATTACGATCAACACAGGATTTCGATCACCAGTTATTCCAGTCTAATTTTCGGAAAATAAATAAATAATTAAATAATTACGAAAATTAATAAATAAATGCTAATAAATAGAACTTAGGTTCGGAAAATTTCCGAACCACTCTAGATAAATACTAAATCTTGTCTAGGCTCTAATTACACTACTCTAACCACCTAATATGCAATAACAATTAATTAGATTGTTAATCTAATATAACTATCTACCTAATCCATACTTAGTCTAAATTAAACAACATTTAAGCGTCATTAACTTACTATGTAAGGATTAGTGAGTTAAACTCACTTGCTAAGCGATATGCTTGAATTGAAACAACGGGGACACCGCAAGGGGACGAGAAACTCTAAATGGGGACATCCTTTCGAGGTACGAAAACAGGCCAAAGCAGGCTAAACAGTAACTTGGAGACCCACTGATTTACGGTTCTGATCTAAGCCGAAAGAAGTTGGACCGGTTGTCTAATTGAGCTAGAAGTGGTCCAGGCAAAGCGGTAGGGCTACAGTGGGCTTCACGGCGACAGGTGAGCGGCGAAGCGGCTCCAGCGATGGCGGGGCAAGCTCAAACAACTCTAGGGACTTCCTAGGATTATGGTTGAGGTGGAAAGGAGGTCTGGAACAGCGGAGGGGAGCGTGAGCAGGGGGATCATGTAGGGGCGGCAAGCAAGTTTGATGGTTTTGGTTTGCTGGGGAGTTCAAGGAGTTGGAATGGAGGAAAAAAAGGGGGGTTGATGGCTTGAGGAGGGAGAGGGGAACCGGTTTAGCTAGTGGGACCGGTTTGGTCCCTTTGACCGGTTTCTCCTCATCTTTTTGGTCTCCCAATTGATCCCCACCACCAGCTGGTGTCCACACAAGTTTTTCAAGCCTAATTACCCCCTTCTAGAAGCTTGAAATAGTCCAAACGTTAGGTCTAAGGGGGGCATACAAATTTGCAATGCTTTCCCCTCAATTGGACTTCATTTCCTTCTTGAATTAATCCAATCCGGCTTCTAAAAATTTTGTTATTGAGTCAATAATCAAATTCACGATCAAAATGGTCCTCTATATTTTCCGGTCGAAAACGGCTATACCTCGACTTTTTCACCAAAAATCTCAGTTTGTAGAAAAATTTTCGGAGACTGAGTCGACATTCCTAAAATGATTTGTGACATGAAAGAACTTTAAATTTCTAAAATCGAATTCAAATTCACAATTAATTTCAATCCGGCGCAATTTTAGTGTGACATAGGCTACTGAGTAGCTTT